>CM068837.1:61431257-61803757 GCA_028554795.2 Sinohyriopsis cumingii
ATATTTCATCTCGAGCTTGTTCTAGAGCCTCGTTTAATGTATGTATGTCATTTTTGTTTTTAAATGGTTTTGCAGGTAATATTCTAATAGACACTTTAATAGTTTTGTAGCGTCTTGTTGAGGACTAGGAGTTCCTACATCGGATGACTGTCTGACTTCTGTGTACCTGCATCCTTTACTATTGTGTTCTCTGACCACACAACTAGAATAACACGGGATCAGTGATTATATTATTCGCTGTTAGTGCTCCATGTGCTTTTTACAACTGGTGTCCTTTCGCGTGCCTCACTACTAGTTTCGGCGACTTTGTCACCAATATATGTATGTAAGGCCATGATATAATTATTTTCTAGCAGTGCAATGGAATACGGCACAGTCTTGCATTTGAGGTCATGCTCAAGATATATGTTAGCATCCAGAGCTGTAATTTGCCATCTGTGCCATATAGTCAGCAAAGGCGACCTTTCATTTGGGGTTGGTTTGCTCTAAAGTATCGTCAACCTCTGGGGCGCAAACTTCATCCAGTGGATTTGTAAATTTGTCTCAACAGAGGGTTTGACTTAGACTTAGCAAAACTCCTGCATTCTTAGGTAAGCGTGGTTGAAGTTTTTGCTGATTCGTCCAGTATAACAAGGGCAATCACCCGTTTGTCGGCGTCATTGCAGCCAGGCGTTTCGAAGTCAAAGACTCGTTCGACTGAGAAACATTGCTTTTCAAGCAGCACCTATGCACGCTTATTGAAAAAAAATGGCACGCAGAGTTAAATGGTATCGTAGCTGAACATCAGTATGCCTGAATGCAGAAACAAACTCGACTCATTCCTATCCATTCGCAACACTCTTGATGTGAAGGGATTCCTAATCACCATTATTGTCACCAACAATCCAAGCATTGTAGACCATATATGGACGTTTACTATCATATTTCCACCACTTAAATGCAACGTTGTTTTTAAGCCTGGCATCGACAGACTGGCACCCTAAAATGCTATGATCGGTGGCACACGAGGTCAGGCTGACGCAACAGTTCAGTCGTTCCACCGTCATTTGGGGCACTTGCAGAGATCTTTGGCTAATAAAACAAGAGGCGCAGCGCGGTCTACCAGTCACGCATAACGAAAACACTGTCACAATACGTGTTAACACTGCAGTTACCAAGACTATCGTTCTCCCGTTTGGAGTGCTTATCTTTGTGACGCTCGCCTTCTAGCTGCTATATGACCACATGCCATTCTACCGGTCAGGTCTTTTCAGTCATCCTGCCCTTGAGTTGACGAATGATGATTTAAGCAGCGTAATCCAAAGCACTAAAAATAGGACGAGCTACACCGTCATTAGTATTTAATTGGAGTTTGACATCATGACCCACGCCTTTCTCTCAAGTCTCATCAGAACTCGGTACATTAGAAAAATGAAAAGTGACATAATGTACGTAGAATAATGAAATAATACAGAGCGATAGTGAGTGTAATACCATTCTCAAAACCCACGAGAATTCTATCAAGGTGATACTTTTCAAGGACGCGTAAAAAGGCGCAAATTTCGAATGCGATACTTAACACTTTACAATCCCTTTATAAACAAAGTATTAGTGACAAGTGCGTGTGTTACAAACCAGATATGTTCCCATGGGTTGACGCGATACTGACAAAAGGAGTAGGTCATACAAATGATGGCAAGGGAATATATAAATGTATGGGAATGCGAGGGACAACGTATATGACAGAAACTATTTGAATCAATAAAAAGAAACGCAAGTCAGAGTGACCGCTTATCTCAGCCAGTTGATTTTTGAGCTGCGTAGGAATACAAAAGCCAGAATCTTAGCGTTGAGGACATCAAGGCGATGATTAATGAATATGTATGAAGAATATATACCATATGCAAGGATAAACCGGGGACAAAAATTATAACTTCATTGACGTCGCCACTTCTTCGTCTGTACACAGTGGTCGTGAACCTCTGTTTCAGGGATGGTCAAGCACTATAGTAAATTGGAGCTTGCGTTGAGATATAAACAGTCTTATTTTTGTATTTAAAGGATATTTGAGTGTTCCTTCGAATCACATCGATCGCCTTCGGCGAATGCGGATGCAACGATATTATAATCAAGATCATAAGTAATACTTGCAATAGGAAGCAATTCAGGTCACCAAGGTTAAAACCTCAATCAGAGTTTATCTTGGTGGAAGAATGAAATAGAATAGCAAAACAGTTATGAGGAAACGAATCTGGGCTGAGGACAAAAAGCAATGGAACTACTAGTCCAAGATATAGTGATTACATACAATGTTTCCTTAATAGCTTTTTTGGCTAACCCGGGCCGCATACAGCTTATTTCGCAGCTGACCATCCCTCACCGCCGAACAACAAACACCTCTAGTGCTAGCGACCATTATTATATACATGCCCGACCCTTTTCTTATGGAATTGTGTTGTGCAAGATGGTCTACCATGTTGTGCCAAATGCCTAAGAAACCTCCTTTACTGTGTAACAATACTCGCCGGCCTTGAAGTCAGGTATTGTATGAGTGTTAAAATTTGTTACAAATAAAACGGGTGAACATATATGCCTACGCTTCGAATAGGACAGCCAAAGCTGTTACCATCAAAGAGCTGCGCATTTGGCCACAAAAAGATGAACATGAAGCAAGTCATAATTTCTGAAAATTTTGTAACCGCTACCTTTATGACTGATGGATCTGTCTTGGTGTGTGGTACGCTTGTTAATGTGATGATGGTATCATGGATTGCTTGTTAGAGTAACTAGATGAAATTCGTTTTCATCCCTTCCCAGCATGGTCTGTTAGTTGGTGTGTAAAGACTAAACATAGAATTGTGGATGGTGTACACGGATTGTTGGATGGTATAAGAGGTGTGATGGATAGTATGTTTGTAAAATTTCATCTCCTTCTCGTACATTCTAAGCTAACACACGATCTTATGGATAGTGTGTTGGGAGGCTGTTGGATAGTGTGGATTATGTAATGGATAGTATGTTCGTATAATTAGATGAAGTTTGTTTCCATCCCTTCCCTTCTTGGTATGTTAGTTGGTGTGTGGAAACTAGACAAGGTGTTTTGAATTTTGTGTATGGATTGCTGGATGGTATATGTGATGTGTGATTGTATTTTTGTGAGATATAGTCTCCTTCTCTAACATTCTAAGTGAGCACAATACGTTTTAAACTGTGCGTGCGTGTGTGGGTCGGTGTTGATTGGTATATATGGTGTGATGGAGAGTAGATTTGTGGGCTTGATGTATAATATGTTTGCTGGACTAGATGCCGTTTGTTTTCAACCCTTCCCCTTTTGGTCTATTAATTTGTATATAAAGACTACACAATATGCTATGGATTGTGTGTAGGCTGCGGTGTGTGGGATGGGTGTTTGGATGTTTGCCTATGTTTCCAACTGAAAACTTAAAACACTTGAACATCAGCAATTCCCTTTATCATCATATAAACATATGTCCCTATAAACCTTTTTGTCCCTCAAGAGACCCCCGCATGTTAACCATATAAACGCCTTTTACCAACGATTTTCACTTGTCCCCAAAGAGTCCCATTTGTTCCAGTGCATACGGTTTTCCACAAAGGGTCTAATGTCTCTATACACAGAATTTTTTTTTCTCAGAGGAGTCCCATTTGTCCATATAATTTGGATTTCCCCCTAAGGGTCCTATTCCCCCACTTCCACTGAATTTTCCCCAAGGGTCGTTGTCTCCTAATTCAACAGGATTTTCCAACAATGGTCACGTTTCTCACAATTATATAAGAGTTTCCCGTATGCGTCATTCCACCCCTCCCCCCCCCCCCAATTCCATAGGATTTTCTTCCCAACGATCGTTTTCCCCCAATTGCCACTTAACTACACTGGTGGGGCCCCGAGTAGCCAAGTGGTCTAAAGCGCTCTCCGTTACGGATCACTGCCATCTCACCTCTGTCTGCGTAGGTTCGAGTCTCGGATTCGGCCAATGTGGGTATGTGAGAAAGCTTGCCAGTAGCTTCTCGAGGGTCGGTTGTTCTTTCCGGGGATTTCCTGTGTTCTTCCTCCACCATTAATACTGGCCGCCATGTATAGCCTATCTTGTGCTGAAAAATGGCGTTAAAACATACAACAACAAACAACAACAACAACAACTACACTGGTCCATACAATATGTAACTGTAATGCATGTTGCTACCCGTCATTCTGACTACTTTGGCTATTTATAAAACAAGCATTGAAACAATGATCGAACCATTTCGTTTTGATTGATGGTCCGATTGCTAAGCCTATGGTCAATCCAGTGGTGAAAATAGTAGACTTAAGCCGACTAATCTGGGTTTCCGTTTTAGCTGGGAAATTACTGCGTCAACATATATAAGAAGCATAGGTTTGTGTGGCGGAACTGGTCAGATAGCCCTAAAGGAGCTATTGCAGTGTTTAGCCTTGTGCCTGGCCCTTGCTTAGGTACGTCACAAATGTATAAATATATGTATGCAAATTTGACAGCTTTCGAAGAAGGCGGCAGGTGCTTGTGCATCGTTGTAAAGCAGATCAGGAACCAGCCCTAAATGCTAAATTAAATATGAATACACTTTGGAAAAAAGTCCAGCCAATTTGTACTTGGATATAAAATATTGCAAAATATTGTTTTGCCTTGATAAACATGAAGTTACTGTAGATCTAGTGAAATAAAAAAAAAGAACAATATCCAGGTGTGAAATTTCAAAATACGTTTAGTTACACGGGGAGTTTGGAGGTCCACAAGAAGACTCACACTGAGGAGAATGAAACTAAAATGTGAAAACAACGATAAATCTTTTGTCTAAGTGAACATTTTTAATATGTGCATAACGTTTGATACGAATCAGTCTTCTAGCACCGTGCATTCTCGCACCTGCTAGATCGCACAGTGGATATCTGAATAATTACTAGATCAATTATGTAACAATCTGAGAGATAAAACCCATTACAGTGTGAAGTATGATAACATTTTCTAGCACTGGAGCTGTGAACGAGTACACGAGTAAACATAGAAAAACTATTTATATGTGAAGTATTTGATGAAAGGTTTTGTTTAAAGCGAAAATCTAAATAAGCACACGAGGTTTCATACTGGAGAAGTAAAGAAAATTATCTAAGAATCGAGGACGGATATCTAACATGATGGACGAAGCTGGAGAAAAACAATTTAAATGTGGTGTATGTGATAAAAAGTTTAGTAACGTTGGGAATCTGTATCCGCACATGAGGACACACACTGGAGAAAAACCATTTAAATGTGAAGTATGTGACGAAAGGTTTTGTCAAAACGGAGGTCTAACTGTGCACATGAGGATACATACTGGAGAAAAACCATATAAATGTGAAGTATGTGATGAAAGGTTTCGACAGAGTGGAAGTTTAATGGCGCACATGAAAAAACATCCTGGAGAAAAACCATTTAAATGTGAAGTGTGTGATGAAATGTTTAGTCAAAGAGGAGATTTAACGGTGCACACGAGGATACACACTGGTGAAAAAACATTCAAATGTGAAGTATGTGATAAAAGGTTTAGTCATAGCGGACATTTGAATAGACACATGAGGATACATACAAGCGATAAACCATTTAAGTGTGAAGTATGTGATGCTCGGTTTAATCAGAGTGGAATTTTAAAGTTGCACATGAGGGTACATACTGCAAACCATTTAAATGTGAAGTTTGCTCTGAGAAGTTTAGTCGCAGTGCAAATTTAAATAGGCATGCTAGGATACATACTAGAGATAAACCATTTAAATGTGGTATATGTGACAAAAGGTTTGTTCAAAGTGGTGGTCTAACAGTACACATGAGGATACATACTGGAGAAAAACCATTTAAATGTGAAGTATGCGATAAAAGGTTTATTCAAAGTGGCGGTCTATCGGGCCACATGAGGATTCACACTGGAGAAAAACCATTCAAATGTGAAGTATGTGACGAAAGGTTTAGTCAGATTGGAAACCTAAATAAGCACATGAGGATTCATACGGGAGAAAAACCATATAAGTGTGACGTATGTGATAAAAGGTTTAGTAACAGTGGAAGACAGAAAGAGCACATAATGATACATATTAAGCAAAAGATAGTGAAGTTTTAAGTACGCAATGTCAAATAATGCCAATGTGGGTATATATAAAAGACAAATTATTTAAATAAAAAGTTTGTAATTTTGTGTTTTGTCATGGTCAACATCTGATGATGCAGCAATTTAGTGTGACTATGCTATGCATGTTAGATGACACTGGAAGTCTCACAAAGCATAATAAAAGAACTAGCTAGCATGATGTTACATTTGGAGTACAAAAATAACACTTGAGGTCCAAAGTGATGATTGGGGTGCAAAAATTACACTAATGGGGTACAAAATGGTACCTTGAGTGCAGCAAAAGACACATAAGGTACAAAAATGACACGAATAAGGTACAAAATTGACGTGTGCAAAAATGACACTTGAGATACTGAAAGGACACTTAAGGTAAAGAAGTGACAAATGAGAAATGAAAGAGATGTTTGATGTGCCAGAATAATGATTAAGGTACAAAAATGACAGTTGGTGAACATAAATGACACTTGTGATACAAATATGATACTTTGTACTCATGGAATTGAAAAATAGACCACAGGTGTACAATGAGTCCTCTGACATTACAGTCGAGGTGATGGTAATATTAAAAATGAACATTTGATTTAAACATGTCAGTGTGATCCATAAATAATTCATAAATATGACACTGGAGATGGCAATATTAAATGGGGTATTATGTGGATTAATGCATCAATAAAAAAAATATCAGACTTTTGTGCTGACTGGTTTACCATCATACTACCTAGGAAGATGAACACCAAAGGACAAAAAAAAATGACTCCAACAAATGATCCACAAATATAAAAAGGTTGATATGTGCAATATTTTATTCACGAATTCTGACAATAAATTTTGAATCCAGAGGGCTGTAGAAAGGTTATCTGTTATTTATATTATTTATATCAATGTTATGGCAGTCTTCCTTTAGTTATTGTACAAAGACCATCTTCCATGCCACCCAATGGTATTAGTTTCATTTTCTTACATAGGATATCCATATGGTCTTTTTAAGGTTGCATTTTCTTTTAAACAAGAGTCCCAATAGCAATATATTTCGTCCCTTGCAATAATTCTGAACAGTCTTTAGTTCTTCCTAAATTATGTCAGAATGGAGTTTTTAAAATTTTGTCAAAATCTGTTGAACACGGGGTTCACAACAGACGCATACTCACTAGTTTTGGTGTGTGGAATTTAAATTTGAACCATTTCTAATGGAAGGAAAATTAAACTAGTGTCTTTTTGTGATTGACCTTGATTTGGGCTTCAGCTATAGTACTACTTACCCTTCTGGCACAATGTTCTACTGAATGCATGCTGTTCTTAAGAAAATCGCTGTTTGCTATAGGCTTCTGTTTAATCCTTAAAGGACTGTAATATTGCAATTGGGCAAAATCGATACTAACAGAGCTAATGGCTGACATCTCTTTTATTTCAATATTGATGAATCAAGGCAAGGTTGTTTATAGATTTTTTTTGATGTTTGTAAAAGGTTATTATTGCCTGTCGAACACACACTTTTCATAACAAATCACAGATTGACAACGATTATTATTGCCTGTCGAACACACACTTTTCATAACAAATCACAGATTGACAGCGATTATTATTGCCTATCGAACACACACTTTTCATAACAAATCACAGATTGACAACGATTATTATTGCCTGTCGAACACACACTTTTCATAACAAATCACAGATTGACAACGATTATTATTGCCTATCGAACACACACTTTTCATAACAAATCACAGATTGACAATGATTATTATTGCCTGTCGAACACACACTTTTCATAACAAATCACAGATTGACAACGATTATTATTGCCTGTCGAACACACACTTTTCATAACAAATCACAGATTGACAATGATTATTATTTACACTCTAAAGACCATTAATATTGCACCCAAGAAAAATCAATATCCACCTGGCAGAGTGTGTCAAGGTTTGGGTGTTTTGAAAGTATCGTTGATCTTTATGATAGATAGAGGAAAAGACAATCAGTTATCGCTACTTGATTGGATTAAGTTTTAATTTAATATCAGTATTCGTATAGTTGCTTATCAACATGCAAGTGATCTTACTGCCAGTGGGACAAAATTATTGCAATGCCATCAGTGGTGATCTTGTGAAGCAGTGTAAAAATGCTCGTGGCTTTTATAAAACCAAAAATAAAAGCTTTCAGATAATGCACTATGCTTGATACTTTGTGTCTAGTTGTTGGGAATAGGTCAGTAATCTACAAGTGGCACTTTTATTTTCATGAGTTTGTATCATTTTTTAATCCTTTGAGCTGTAATTGATTTTGGAGTTTTACTGAATTTTAACATTTCTCAGGATGAATGAAACTGACATATTTCATGTGCTGAAACCGAATATCTGTTCTGAATATTACTGTATTCTCTGTAGGTTCTCTTTTGTGTTGAATGTTTTTAGAAAGATCTTCTGAAGTGTATGACATCATACTGTTACAATGTAAATTTAGCTACTCTTTTCTAAAACATTGTTGCTGTTATTTTGTATGTGACTTTGTAGCACAGCTATCTTTCACCACACTTTCTTTGCATCCAATCATTTATACGAGTGAAGATTTTTTCTTTACATGGACATTGTTATATAGCCTGATAAACTGTTGGTTGTTGCATAAAAAAAATCAACATTAAAGAAACTGGCAACAACCAGTTACGTTAAAAATGATATACATATGTAATTGATTAATCATAGCAAGTATACATTTTTATATAGCTGATTGTTAGAATCATGTATATAATTTCAAAAATATATCTTATACATCATGACCTTTCCATAAACCTTTTTTTCCTTTATGGATTCATTATGTTTTATGTACTATATGTGTCATGTACAAAAGTCTCTAAAAAATCACATACTGGTTCAGCCAAGAACAGTCCACAAACTTATTAGACATAACTTAAAGATCCGGAGGAGGTTTGGCAAAGCAAATTTAAGGTCAATATTACTTTCAAATAGAGCAGTTCTAATTGACTTCTGGAAGAAGCTGGCTGCAAAAACTATTGACATGCAATTTCAAGTGTCCCTTCAACAGCAACAGTTAAGGAGAGGTTGCAGAGTTCACTTTTGAATCCTGACTGTTGCTTATTGAAAACATAACTACATCATGATGTCATATAGTGAAAACTCTTACACCAAGTTCACAGGAAACTTACATGAGTTAGTGGCCCCACTTGCTTCCTACCAGTTCTTATCAACAATTGAAAACCTATATTTTCACCCTTTCTGAAACCAAATTTTAAAAGAGTTAAAATTACCTGAAGACAATAACTCTTTTGCATCTCTAATTAAAATAAAATATTAGCAAAATTCTTGTCAGTCTTTTCAAACCCATTTGACTTTCAGTGTGGTAGGCTGAAGATATAAATTGCTAGATGCCTAATTCATGCATAACATGCTGGAAAATTACAGCCATACAATTTGACCATTAATCAGATTTGGGAAGGACAACAAATGTAACAGGGGTCAAGGTAGATTTGAATTTTAGGACGAAGTTATTGCCCCTTTTGGACAGAACAGGGAGAAGTAAGATGTGTGTGTGTATGCTGTTTTAGTTCTCTTTTTTTGAGTTATGTCCTCTCTTTCCCAGTATGTATATTTGCATTTAAATGTGGTTTAAGCAATACTGTATTTACATGTCAAAAGTTTTCTTAATTGTATGTATATTATAAACCAGGGATGGTCCTGGCTTTTAAAAAGCTGTCGCCAAAAAAATCGCCAACCTCAATATTTCGTTGCCAATTTTCAAAAAGTGTCGCCAAAAAAGTAGTGTACATTTTTCCAAGTGTTAATTTAGTCTATTAATGTAACAGGCAATGAAAATTACAAAAGATGGATTAGTTAATACTTTGATTACAACAAGCATTAACAAAATGTTACAAAGTGTTACATTAAGATCCGTCGCGATTTTAGGGCTGCCCACTTGTTGAATGCAGTTTCAAAGTCTAATGTTTCACATCTGTACATGCTGATTCTCATTAAATTCTCGAGGGATGAGATGCAGAGCTTATTTCTGATGTCAGTTTTAATGAGGTTCATCTTACTGAATCCACGTTCACAGTCCTCAGTGCTGACAGGTGACACCAGTAGTCTCTCAGCAGACCCCCCCCCACCCCCTTTATGGCTAGCTTCACAAAGCTTGTAGCGAACTGCTTCCTAAATCCCAAGAATGATCACTGAATGCTGTATAAATTTTCTCGACAAGAAAAATAGGATCTCCATTCCCACGAATGAAACTTACACGAGTCAACACCTGGCAATATTGGACCGTATATATAAGCGTAAATTCACACCCAATTTAGGGATTCTTTCAGTCCTGTATTTTGAGAAATAAATAATTATTATTAATTATGCAAAACTGTTTTTTTTTTTTTTTTTGCTATTTCTTGTTGCGGAGTTTAAGTCTCTGCAGCCGTAACACGGGACTGATGGCAAAAGGAAAAGATCAATGAGTAAAATGCTGCACTGGCGACAGATGTAATTGTGATTGAGATTTTTTCCATTTGCTTTGTATTTATACACAGTAGTCGGCACTCCAAAGGTTATCAGTTTTCTATGAAGGTTCAGCAAAACTATTGTATTGGTATACGTATAAAAAAAACAGAAGGATTAGCCATACAATTAATTGTATCTGTTCTATTCGCGTCTTCAGAAGTCGGTCAGTTGTAGGTATAGTGCGGTAGCATGATTGACTGTATCGCAGCGTACAGTACTCAGCCCAGATGTCAGCATAAGCAGATTATGATGTAACAATGCACTGTTTAATAGGGTTGTCAATAAGAACAAAGGATCATTTGTGTAACAGATTGATTCCAATGCATTGCTTAGTCAAGTTTGTGGCTTCCTTTCGTTCTGGCTTTAAATTTATTCAGTCCAAATCCATGATTGTATGTACAAATTAAATAACCAAAAAGTATGTCGCCAACAAGATCGCCAGATGGGATATTTTTGTCGCCAATAAGGAAAAAAAATCGCAATTTGTGACATTGGCGAAGCCCGGGACAATCCCTCGGTCAAACTGTTGATAATCACACATTTAGTGCTCTTTTGCCCATTTCAAGTTTTCAGCAATCTTCTCAAAGCGATGAAAATATGTATCAAATATTGGACCTAATATTCTGGTAGCATCACCATTTGAACATTTGCGTAAACGGAAGCACGTGATATCTGACCACCTTCCTATCCTTACTTCCCTTCGTACAGTGACCTGTGGGAGAGACTTAAGACAGTCTATGAAGAGAAACAACATAGCCTGGAATAAATTAAACGCTGATATCTTGAAAAACTATCAATCTGAGCTGGACCTTCGCCTGAAAACTTTAGATATAGATACTATTTCGGACAATGTTGATAGCTTTTACAGGCACATTGTTAATGCAATACAGCAGTCAAGCGACATCGCGCTTCCAAAGTCTAAATTCAATTATCATGCCAAACCATACTGGTAAAATGAACTCAAAGAAGCATATAAACTTCAAAGACAAGCTAGGTATACTTGGATAAATGAGGGAAGACCGAGGGGTAGTCAATTTAGTTCTTACAGAGAATATAAAGATAAGAAGAGAGACTTTAGAAACGTTTAAAAACTGGCTGTGGAAAACTATATGGGGGAGGTGTATGAAGAAATTGAAAAAGCACATGAATGCGATGTAAGACACTTTTGGAAAATGATCAACATTAAGGGAGGGAACAATATAAATTTTTGTCAGGAACTATCAACTGATGGAGTTTGTGTCCGTGATGATGATTCCATCGCAAATGGCTTTGCCAGATACTATGAGGACATTCACACGCCGAATTTAAACCATAGTTTTGACGGAAACTTTTATGAATTTATAGAGAGAGAATTAAATCGGGGTCTACAGGACGAAGTAAGCCATATCGAGGCCTTACAGACCAGTATCAGTTTAAACGAAGTAAGAGAAATCATTAAAGGTCTAAAGAAATCAAAAGTATCGGGCCATGATCAAATTTGCAATGAACATTTGATCTATCGCAGCGACTACCTCATCGAGTGTATGACAATGTTATTTACTCGGATGATTGATCAATCTTGCATACCTGTAGATTGCAAAAATGGGTTAGTAATACCACTGTACAAAGGTAACAGAAAATCAAAGAACTCCCTCGAAAGTTACAGGCCTGTTACTTTACTGCCTGTTATCTGCAAAACCTTTGAGAAAAGTATTCATGAACGTTTGGTAACTTGGCTCAAAGATACTAATTCTAGTATACCCATTTCACAACAACATGGTTACCAAAAAGGTTTAGGCTGCACAACAGCGAGTTTTGTGCTGTTGCAATCAGTACAATATAATGTAAACATGGGTTCACGGGTTTTTGCTGCTTTTCTTGATACAAAAAAGGCATTTGATACCATGTGACACGAAGGACTGCTTTTTAAATTATTCACGTTGGGAATTACGGGCAAATCCCTTTTGATATTTTTTAACATGTATACAAATTTACAGAGTAAAGTTCTTGTAAATGGGCAATTTTCAGGTTGGTTCACAAGTGGCCAAGGAGTGAGACAAGGGGGTGTTTTGTCAACCTTGATGTACACAATATTTATAAATGACTTGCTGCTACAGTTAGAAAATAGTGGATTTGGAGCAAAGATTGGATCCTTAGCTGTGGGAAATCCAACCCTAGCTGATGATATTTCACTTTTGGCTATATATCCTAGCAATCTACAAAAGCTATTAGATATAGCATACGACTACAGTAATAAGTGGCGATTCGAGCTTAGTGTCACAAAGTCATACATTATAATTTTCGGACCCCAATACAAGAATTATATCAATATGAAATGGTATCTTGGCCCGTCATGTTTGCCGGTTACCGATTCGGCAACACACCTGGGTCACCGGATTAACTCAAAGCTGACGTCGCATGACGCAATACTCGATGAATGCAAGAAAGGGAAAAAATGTTTTCACGGTCTGTTTGGTATTGGCATTAAACCGAATGGTTTAAATCCTTTGGTTGCTGCAAATGTAATTAAAAAGGTAATTTTTCCTTCAATGTTTTATGGAAGTGAGTTATGGTGTAACATTTCCAAAAGTGACCTCGCTTTATTGGATAAAACTCTGAGGTATTTTGCCAAACATTTACAAGGTTTTCCAATACATAAAAGATCAGACATTGCCCTGGGAATGCTAGGATGGACATCAGCCCAGTCCGAAATTGATAGAAGAAAATTGATGTTTTTACACAGATTGTGTTTGATGCCTAACAATGTACATACTAAACGTGCGTTTAACGTTGCGTTATTTCACTTCATTTTGAGCGGATGCATGTCAAGCTGCAGGTTAATTTCAAATTTATATTATACCTCAAAGAAGTTTGACTTGTTCGGGTATCTAACTGATTATTTACATCATTCTGAAATTCCAGATAAACATAATTGGAAAGAAATTGTAAGGTCAAAAATTGTTGGTCTTGAAAATAGCCTCTGGAGAGTTCGTATGTCTAATCAAGCAGATTTTGATAGATTCTCTTCGATACACGAATACTTACGACCTGCCTCAGTGTGGCAGTCGGCTAAAACCAGACAACACACTAAGGTATTTACATATGTAGCTAAACTATGGGCTGCTGTTCCACAAACACAGCTTGATATGTGTATTAGATGTGGGAATGTTTATACAGACTTGATACTTCATTGTTGTGTTAGTTGTCCTTATATGTCGAACTTTCGAAATTCTTTCTGGGATTTCCTTACTGATAAATTTCCCCTGAGCCTGCACATTGCGTTATTTAATGCAGAAGATGAGCTGCAACTACAATATCTTTTAGGTAAAAGGTTACCATCAGGAGTAATCGACAAAGAAAACTCCAAGCTATTCGTCCTGTATGCAGCATACTTTGTCATGCAGTGTGCAGCTATCTTCTGTAAATAAGGTACTGAAACTTGCAACTTATGAGTTGACGAACACTTTGTTGATTGATATTGTGTAAGAATTTGTATTCTAATATAGAATATTTTTTTATTGTTTTTTTTTATAAAAATATTTATTGATTGTATTCAGATGATTTATTCTTATATCATGTAATCTTCCACGGAAGGAAATAAAGATGATGATGGTAGCATCAACATTTGAACATTTGCGTAAACGGAAGGATCTCTTTTTGATTGCCGATTCAAATTATTTTAATTTAAATTGCATTTCCTCATCAAATTTTGTTTCTTGTCGACTCTACCTTCTTTCTTCATTTGCTTTTGCCCGTCTTGTTTTCTCCCAGCATTTGCATTTCTCTTTACTCCTTGTGCATTTGCATTTTCAACTGCATTTGTCACTACTACCGTTCTCTTTCTTCTTTCCCTTTATGCATATGTATTTGCATCTTATTCGTTTCTCTTTCTTTCTATTTTTCACATTTAAATTTTCATAATTTGTTGTGAAGCTCAAGTTTAATTAATTGTTTCATTTTCAATTCTTTTCATTTATTTTCAGGGCTAGATAGAGACTTCCTATTCAAACTCAAAGTACTTTTATAATTAAAAGATTCGTTTCCATAAAGTAGTGGAACAACCAATATATTTATATTTCTTGTTGTACAATATAATTACTTACCTCCGAAGTAAACATGTCTACCAAAACCCAAAACTCTTATTTTTAAAAAAGATTTTAACCCTTCCAGGGTAAGATCTGAAACAAAGTTTTCCATCTGAGATATCTTTGTTTACACTTGTTGACTTCGTTCAAGACTTCTAACAAATTGGTCATTTAAGACTACCGAAATTCGGAAGCAGAGTGATTCTAAATTTCAAAACAAGATTAATTGCTCTTATAGATTCTATGATCTCAAATTTCCACCTACGACTTAGGGTCTTTTACGAAGTAAAATCAATAAGCAAAAAAAAGAAAGATAAAATTAAATAAAATATAAAAAAAATAATAAAAAAATGGATTCGGCAGAACAAATATCTAAGCATATATTTGTTTGACGCGTGAGGAACATAATTGGCTGTATCCAAAATGTTACATCCATCATGATTACCTTACTTATGGCAATACCTTTTAATTTAGTAGACTATCATGTAACTTTCCTGTGTATTAGCATATACTAATTGTTACAACAATGATCAGACCTCACAATTAGACACAGTCTATATGACATATATATATTAGTTAGCCGTCTGTACATGGCTCCATATAAGATCTAATGTGATCAACAAACTTCTAAAAATCTCAGTTACTTTGGATATGAATAGTTATATTAATACATGTCCATTGGTTTCTTTTTTTGAGTGTCACAATGTCAAGGGTACTCTTAATGTCATTCTGAAATCTTCATATTTAGCACGTTCTAACATCATTTTTCTACATCTTACTAATGCATAAGATTAAGTGAAACATGTTTTTTCAGGTCTAGTCTGGTATCTGTAAAAACTAGGAAAAGATGAAATAGTATATAAGCTCTCCAGTACTCATCGGTGATACCACGGTTTCATTAAAACTTATTCAATGTACAAACCATAAGTGACCAGGATTATCTGATATTATTACACTGATATATCGCACCCCAAGGATATGGTTAGCCTTCACAAGAGAGATCAGTAGCATTGTGTTAGTAAGGTAGAGCCTTCATCGAGCTGTATTCTCCAATTACATTGCGACCATTTTGATTGATATCGAAACGCAATGCATTTGTGCTATAAAACCATGTTTTTGCAATTAATTTTATAAGTAATTTTATCACTCGACATGATTATTTTTCTTATATGTTATTGTTTTTCTAAATATTTTTTTAATTTCTTTTTTCACCATCAAGCTCGATTCAGTCAGTTGGGTTCTGAATAGCTCATACAGACTTTTTTTATTGGACAAATAATTTATAATTTATATATAACGTCATCCATGGCTTTCAACCAATCAAACATCGCTATGCGTCTCACTGGAGTAGGTGGTTGGCTCAGTTTTCATCCTTTTATACCATTGTCTTTGTTCTTGTTGTTGCTGTTGTTACAGGGTTTAATGCCATTTTCAGCACATGATGGGCTATACATGGCCGCCAACATAAATGGTTGAAAAAGAATCCGGGAAAACCAATGAAAAAACCACCGACCCACGAGAAGCTACTGGCAAGCTTTCTCACGTACCCACATTGGCCGAGCCTGAGACTCGAACCCACGCAAATAGGTGAGACGGCAGTAACCTTTGTCTCTTTTAGCCAAGACAATAATTCTAGATTGCTACTTGTGTTTTAAAACTAAGTATGTGTAACCAATAACATGTTGAAATATATTCCAGAAATTTCCAAGATTGAGTTTTAGACATTACGTGATGACGAAATTAGACATGTGTAAGGTTAGATGAAGAATAAGGCCTGAGTAAACCGAACGTTTTCAACTACCGGAACCGAGCGCCAATCCTGTTGAACCGCACATGACGAAATTATAAATGACTGAAATGCAGTTTTTCAATAGTATATATCTTTGTTTCATTTCTCAAATAATAACCATACGATTTTCGATAAATGTTTCTTTTTGTGTGACTCGAAGTTGAACAGTGTAAATAAATAATGTGGTTGTGACATCATAAGGAAACGCGTTTTCGCGAAAACTGTGAGTTTGCGATACTGCGTCAAAATAGGGGAGCGTTGACTTAGCGTGTGGGACGATATATTGCAGAAAAACCACTTAAGTGTGAAATAAGTGAGGAAAGGTTCTGTTTCAAGGAAAATATATGAATAAGTACTCCAGGTTTCATACACAGATGTTCCTCGTGAGCTTGATGTTCAAATAGAGGAATAATCTGAAGGAAAGAAATCATACCGAGTGACATATTTACGGCGGATTACCGCAATGACCCGTGCTGAGAAAGGACTCTATCATATTAGTATAAAAGAGACGAGGTAAGTAATTTTCAAAAACTTCGTTCCGTGCTTTACCCTCGATGTCCTTCCTTATTTGAAGTCATAGGGCGATAATATATGGCTTGTTTCACTCCTGAACTATTTTCTCACTCATCAAGACATCATTGATTTTTCTGAGTTGCAAGAAACTGAAGTTCAACCAACTCTATTTTACTGAAATATACAGTGTTTGCGACTCTACGAGGCATGTCTTTCTTAACGTGAGAACAGTGATAGATACAAAACTAAGCTCATACTTACTATTAACTCGATAACATTTTTAGGAACCCTGCTCTATAGAAGATTTATCGTTAAGTCCACACAAATCGAATACTCGTTACACTAACTTTCACAATATCTCGACTATGGGTCATGCACGTTAACGGCGAATTATGATTTCATCAAGGGGTAACATTTAAATAACACCCGTGCATCTGGTTTTGTGATATTACCTTGTGAGCGAATCATATTGCGTTGCACAGGAGCGTAACTTTGTCCCGGCCGGCAAAATTCATACTGGAGAAAACAAACATTTATGCGTGAAGTATGTAACAAACTTCTTAGTGCGGAGTACGTACTAAAATGTTTGTAACAATGGAACATTGTATCTGTTCATGACGACACTGGCTTGAGAAAAAACATTCAAATGGGGTCCATCGAAACACCCAAAACCACCCCAGATCCTCGAATCACACCAAGCTCTCTAGTTACATATATAAAGAAATAAAATAAGCATATTTTTGACTTATATAATTTACTGAAATTACACGAAAGACCACAAACCACTTAAAACTACCCCAAATCCTCATGCTAAACACACACACACACACACACACACAGAGATACATATATATATATATATATATATATATATATATATATATGAATACAAAAGAAACTGAATACTATTTTATTTATATAATTTACTCGAAACACCTACCTAGCTAGCTACCTTACTATATTTTTGATGAATTAAGTATCATCGGTTTTATTTGTTTCTTTTGTCAGTCATTGCAACACGGATAAAAAAGTTTGTGATTTTCAGCAAAACACCTGAACGTACGTTGACGATTTTGAATAGTACGCAAAAGCAGTAATCTCCCCCGATTTCATCGAGACAGCCAGAAAATCATTGACCATTATGGATAAATGCGGCCTTACTTCTTACGGTGTTCCGTCGTTATCAACCGAAGGTGGCAATTTTCTTTTTAACGCAGTTTCAATAGCACTTAATGAAAATGAAGACATGGCGTTGCAACTTAGATTAAGAACAGCGATACATATGGCAATCAATGCCAACACTTACATATTAGGTGCAGATTTTGTTAAGTTGCTTCTCTTCTCACCCATTTTTGAAGAATCTCATAAATTGTTGCTCTGAGGGCGGCTGATCTTCCATATTCACAATGATGTCATTATCAGTTGAGATTTACAAGCCAATAACGTCCCCCTTTTCACCTATGAATGGCACCGCCTACAGGTGTCAGCAAGTCTTGACAAAAACATCATGTACTCAGTGCAATATAAAACACAGCGTTACAATACCCTGCAGCAGAATGAGTCCAATGAGACAAAACACTTGGAGTGCCCGTCATTTCGTACTGGTACTTCCCATCACAACCAGTACCACAAGAAACACTGACATGCAACATTATACCATATTCCGAGCATCGACTACACCAAAACAAAGATAGTAGAGGTACAATTCCAACAGCATCTCAACCTATGACAGATGCTAGCACTGGTAAAAGCAATACAACTTTCAGCACCAAAGACGCCACTTTTTCGATGCACGCTGAAGTATATATTGAGCCTTATGAAAGCACACCTATAATAGATCGGAAACTAAAACTTAATTTTTGCCTTCACCGAAGAGATCAGAAATGAATTTATCACAGACATGACCGAGCATTCAAACTTCATAGAGCAGTTAGAACAAATAGGAGGGGCAACGTCTTAGATACGTCGGGTGACAACAGCGTCACTGAAACTAACAAACACACTTCTACCGGAACAAAAACTATACGAGCTGAATAATTTAATTTAATCAGACGATATTCTAGGGAAATGTATGCTTTCCCTCGGATATTCGTTTTTGGATTGTTTCAAATTCATCCATGATACTTTGGGGGTCAAATTGTTCATTCAGTCATATACCGTTTTCATCACGATCAGACGACAGATTATTATTTAATCGCTCAATCTATTAAAAAAAAAATATTTTTTGTCTGTACCAGTTATTAGTTCAATGCCAGTGGATTGTTGTGCACAATGAAATATTGAAATAGTATTCGCTCATTATATTCTTTTATAATGTAGATTCCATAGTCCCCTCCGCTACACGTTTCACTGAAGCTTGGTCAATATCGAAGTGTTTGCCAGCTGCTGATATTGATGGAAATACTATTTGTTCGCTTGTCTGTAGATTTACGGACAGTATGCAACGTGGATACCTCGCCTCCCCCCACTCCGCGCAACCTCGCTTACAATTTTCTCGCTGTGTAAAAATTTCAATGGTACAAAATCAACTATTTCGTGGATCAGAATCAATATAGTCAATTTCGAACCCATCGGCGACCAGTCCATGGTAAAACTTTTATATAAACCTGTTTCATATATATTTATTTTCTTTTCCCTCACTGAACATAAGATAGCCAGTACTAAAAACAAAACCTACTGGGTTTTTTGGTTCGATAATTTCTAAAAACACCCTCGCGCAATGCTTCCTAATTAGTTGTAACAGGATGTGCTCGAAACGCTTGTGTTCCAATTGTATCGTCGTTGTTTCCTTGCTCCATTTGTGTAGTAAATATCACTTATCTTAATTATAATCCGTCGAAGAAGAAAGTCAATATTGTGGTACTGGATCGCCGACTTAACTCGCTTGATACTAGTATCAAGGATGCTAGTATCAGTGCAGGGCGTAGCTGATAAACCGGCCGTTGATGATCCCGAAACTCTAGCGAGATAGTCGCTATCGTCCTTAATAATGCATGCATCGTTGATATTAGCATCAAGGGTTGGAGTGTTGTTGTTTTGTTGTTGTCTTTGGTGGCCCGGCCATTAATTTTCTTCTTTTTATCATAATACCGTTTTAGCGCTCTGTGTTTTCTATATCCACACGCCACACACAACATCGTCGCCCCCCGGACCCCACATTACATTTCAAACACGGGTTGGGTCGTTGACTCACTCTTCGCACACATTACATGTGATACCCACAATAAGTGTTGTAACACGCCTTCCCACACACGGTGGTGGATTCTATAGCTAACCACTTACAATTATTCTTTGCTCGAGCGATATGTATGTAAGTTGAAATTTAATTTAAATATATATTTTCCTTAATTATATAATGTACGAATTTACACAATTATCTGCGATAGGCCCCGGGGCTGTTGTTAGTCGGAGTGGGGGATTCAATCTCGACAGATTGCCAACAACACTCCACACTCCTGCCCAACAGCGGGTCTAGCAGCTGGGGATAATTTGAAAGTACTTGATCATATCTGCAGGGCCAAGAATGAGTTTAGACATGAATGGCAAATTCATGTGTGGTCCACATTGAGAGTCAGACCCATGTCATTGCATGACAAGGACACTACTCCTGGTGCTAGTCACCAGGCTGATGCTAACGTGAATGACCAACAAGCAGCAAAAATGGTGGATTATTTACAGTGCGGACAAAATGTAATTTTTTCAGAGTAAAATGTATTGTTGCTGTGAATGACGACGATAACGGCGATGTAACTTGGATTATCGTGATAAACGTTATCATGCTAGTGAATGACGAAACCGTGCTAGTGCGAGCACCCTGGATGTGGCTGTGTTATACAGTAATGTTAACTTGGCCGGACAAAACCAATTACGAGAAAGCATATCCAACTACTGCAGTGGTTTATGATATTTATCCGTTAGATGAGCATCTCGTTAATGCGCTTGTATCCAGGCGAGTCTCGCTAGAGACCGACGGCAGAAGTGCGAGGGTCGCTAGCGACACCCGGGTGGCATTTTAAATTGTGTCGCCCAGAGTATCACAGACAACTTTAAGAACGCTTTACAAGGGAAGGGTCTGACAGCTTTACGACGTGATAAAATAAATCAATGGGAGGCTAAAGTGCGATCCAGTGGGGCCAACATTGGTGATATTGCTGAGTTAGAAAAGACACTAAGATTTCAGATCACGGTTCAAACAATAACCGGTGAGGTTTTCTAAAGAGCAAAGTACTTGAAAAATGGAGCTCCAATTACACTCATTGGCCATAATGCTCACGCCTTGACCTCAAGCAAAACCATATACTCACGAGATAAACAATTTAGATATTCCCCCCTTGTCGCTGTTAAGGCTTACAAGAACACTGACGGGGGGTGGGGGATAATTATATATTTGAGTATATTCGTGAGATCAGTAAAACCTCTCTTGTGTCTGTGTGTTTATTTCAGAGTGTTGATGAGAAAAGACAATTTGATCAATTTGTGTGACCGTGCGGGGATCTTTATCGTGTGGATTCGTTTCATTAAACGATGACCGAAGTCGCACGAAAATATACAGACGACAAAGAAGACATATAACGATTAATGAGTAATTGTTTTACCGTTCCGTCTGTGGTTGCCCATTTTGCCCAGAAGAAAAATTCATGGAGACCAGCGTCAAAAGAATTTCTGGAGAATATGCAACGATCATGTGTTGAGTATGGGCACGGAGGGTTGTTGCCTACCAAATATGATTTCAACAAAGTTATTTTGGTCAATATGGTGGCATGTTACCCTAGACGTTTCCTTGGGATGATTGAGCGTGCCCCGTACTTTAAACGATTTGGGAAACCTTACACATGAGATGACTATGGTATCGATACACGGACCCCTACCCGAGTTCGACTTGACAGGATTTGTATGTGTGGAGTCATTTGAATGTGCAAAGGGGATTCGTCCTGTTATTGCAGCTTGGTTTGGCCGACATTTTAATGAACTTAATCAGGCGGTAAATCCCAACGATGACCGCTCAAAAAATGAAAGTGACTGGGAACATGGTATTAATACGGTATATGCTAGATGTGGCTATACTGTTATCGCTGACAGTGAGTAAGACAATCATTTTGTTTTGACTGCAGGCGTGGATGCCACAACCAAGCCTCAACTGCGAGACGTCACTTGCAAAAGATTTGGGCAGAAAAATCATTGGTAAATTTACACAAGGAGCCTCATCACATCATAGAAGAATGTGTACGGGCTTAATTATCGACGAGGCTATACTTGATTTTATAATCAAAGACACAAGCAGCAATGGCACGCTTGCGTACACAGGGTGGGTATTCTTGAACGATGGAAGTAAATTCGGTACTACTGTGTGCTATTATGATGGGAATTCACCGCAGTATACTCATTTAAGATTTTCGATGTTAGCTTATGTGAGTCTAAATCTGATATAAATGCTAAACATATTTCTGTTACAGCGGTCAGATTCGCCATAGATTAATTTTATATCGATAAAATAAATATTGGATTGTTAGATGAATTTAATATAAGTGTAGGAGTTGTTCCATGGTGTAGTTGGCTAGTCAATAATGAGAAGATAATTGATTATTCGGAATCTTCCGATTATAAGCCGCTACAAGAATATTACAGAAATTCGTACTTGTCACAACCGTCCTCAGCGCCACCAGTACATGCACCTGTTGCGAGGAATAGCACTATATATCTTAATGGACCGGGCGGGGTTCTGCAAGAACTCTGTTCTGGTGGTACTGGTTCTGACTCACCGGCTCGCCAGAGATATAAAACAACACGGTGTTAAGTCACATACCTATCAGAGTTTCTTTCGATGGAAGGGCGATGCCTTGACCCCAGAAAGTATGGGCGATAAATATATTCCAAACGTTATTATCTGGGATGAGATATGCAATGTATCGGTGGACGTGTTAAAAATGTTTCTTCCATGGTTGTTGACGAAAAATACAGGTTTGATTATGCGCGGCGATCACGGACAACCCTTAACCTTTGTCACCGAATCCCCACATCGTGGTTAAAAGCATATGTGGACTATTATGAGGAAATGCCTGAGTACCAAAGGATAATCGATGAGTCGTTGAAAGAATTTAAAACATTAATACGACTACAGGCGAAGATGATTCAGTATTCGATCGTGCTCAAAGTAAATCCAGAAACCACAAACAAGGACTTTTGGAAGTTATGGTATCCTAGTGACCTGATGTTAGCCTCACGGAAATGTATTCCTGATTCACTTCAGCAGCGATTATTCCAGCTTCATCGATATAAATATCCACATGTACGTGTCCCATTGTGTTAGCGCCGAACAGATACACATAAACAAAATAATGATATATCGATTCCTGGGACAAATGAGGAACAAAAACATGTACTGAATGATATAGTTGTTGTCGAGGTGGGTGCGGTCGAGAAAATACTAGCGGCTGCAGCTTCGTGCTGGACCATAGGATATGCTATAACCATTTATTCGTTCCAGGGATTAACTATTTCGGATACTACGATTTCGATTATGGCTGACCGTATCGAATAATTAAATTAAGTGTATTTAGCAGTATCAAGAGTGACGAAAATTTGTCCACTACAAAGGGTTATCCTTGGATGTCTTCAGGATAAATCCAACGAAGATCACACTCAGGGCAATGGTGATGATATAATAATAAGGAAAATATTATTTGGGTATAAACCAAGTGATCTTGATGTGTCAACAATCATGACGCTAAAACATAAACAAAATAATAATTGTGCGACCTGTAACGCAGTAATGTTATGGCAACAATATTCGAATAATAATCTAAGACAATTTACCGTGGATAGAAGTAATAGTAGTCGTGGTCATACACGTGAAAATGTGATACTGACCTGTCTTGAGTGTAATCGACGTCAAGGGGCTAGCTCCTTGGTGGTGGTGGGGTCAGTAAATCTTCCTTTTCGAGAGGTCGGTGAAAATTGAGTATCTTCAGAGATTACTTGAAATTGATCACGGACAAATCCACGTTGAGGAGCAGTTGAATCTAATCGGTAAATTGCAGGTCTACCCTTGGATCTTACCACGCTAAAATCGTATGGACGGTTACACTCCAGACTGGGTCAGTCGCTCTTTTTTACCCCTCCTTCCCACTTCCCAGGCTCATATAAGTATCTGACAGTGTAATTACCTAGTCCTGGTTGTTGTGAGAGAAAAAATCATGTCGTTGTACCGGTATGCGTTTTTTCGTGATTGCATTGATGGGTTGCATTTAAATCATACGTGTAATTCGTTATTTAATGGAGCTATCACATTTGATAGCCATGTGGCCCTTTCACGAGATCTTTTGTTGATGGACATTTCTTGAGAATATTGCTTCCTAATAATCGTTCAGCAAGTGTTCGATTAAATCGTTCAACGACTGCCTGATCACAATGTAACGCAGTGTGCCCTTGTCTATTTTGACGTTATGTTTTTTCATCATCGACGCTACAACACCCATACATTCTTTGCCACGATCAACCTGTAGTAACTGTGGCCATTGCAAGTGCCCTTGTTGATAAATTTGTTCAAATGCAGAGGAAACTTAGGCGGTTGTCTAAGCTAATAACTGTTCTGCTTCTTTGTATATGCTTTCAACGACAACAACTGTTAATGCATATTTAAACGTAGGTGATTGACGTCTGTCATATGTAATAGTATCATGGGGTAAAAACAAAATATCGGCCTGATGAACGTCAATGGTGGTACTGACATAAACATGCCAATATTGAATTTGTTTAGGAGTGGGGTAGATACATTTGCCATATTATCTGTCACACTAACCAATTTGCAGCTGCAGCAAGCGTAACGATGTCAGCGACAGCAAGGTTACTAATATAATCACTACTCCTCCACTATATATTTGGGCTAAAATAAATTGACTACATTTTTATTATTATCGGCCTATTAATAACTCAGCCTCTAACACTAATTTACCTTTCTTTGCAGATCTTATCAGCCAATAAGCTAGTGATTCTCGCGAGTGTTTATTTTTTACTGCCTGTGTACCAACTTTACGTCTGCGATATATGTCGTTGTTGTAAATCTAGACTTTTATACGCGACTTCATGAACATGACGCGCCTGATCAATCGTATTGACTGGAGACTATCCTGGTTTGGTTGATTTCGCTCATGAGTCGAATATCAAATCGGGTTCCAGGACCGCAATTATTATACCCAGGAAGATGTTTTTCGCCAGGTTACTTAGCCCATGGAATCCCTGGTAAATTTCCAAGTGAAGCAGTGATATCACCACCCGACTTCTTCTCACGGGAGGAAATAAAGTTGTATTTGTTGTCCCACATTTCACACACTTCCTTGTAAGTGCACGCCTTTTATTCCTCGTCGTTATTGTTGCTAATTCACTGGTACCAGTAAATCCCTTGCACCGAACACTATTAATTCATATTATTCGTTATATTTGCACTAATATGGATGTCACTGACTTCTCAGTGACACGAGAAATATAGCCCGTCACGCACTATCCAGCCATACCAGACTCTATTCAAGCAATTATTATAGAGCCATGTGGGTCTCGAAAGACTAAATTATTGCCCAACATGATAATGAGACGGCTTAAGTGGGATAAGTTATATTTAGCAGCAACATTTGCGAATGATCAGCGATGCTATGATGTTTTTAAAGATTTTAATGAGAATGAGGAGGAGTTCGCCGGGAATGATATTATTGATGTTATTACTCGATTAGACCCCGTCGCTCGATCATCTTAATGGAGATATCAGTAATCCCGTAGTGTATAACGATGATGTTAGACAAACAAACAAATCCAGCTCGGTCATTTGCTCGAGGCAGACACAAAAACACTGATATTATATATGTTACTCATGGATATACCCAAATACCTAAAGTGATCAGAGATAACTGCAATCTTCTGGTGATATTTAATGGAGTTGATACACACACGCTACAAACTAGTCACCGGACTTGGTGTTCAGGGGACATGAATATAAACAAATTTAAAAATTCTTCTCAAACGCTCAGACCATATATCATGGATTTACAATGAAAAATTGACATGGTCCCACATCGAGGTATCGCATTGGTCTCGATACAATTTTCTGCAGATACAATACTTTCTACCACCCTTTTTATTATCCCCCCCCCCTCCTCACTCACTCGCCGTCAACACAACAACAATCACACATACACACACATTCGTTAAGCCTGCAGGAGTTCCCGCCCCTCTTGACACACTATAACAGGCGCGGGCGACCGCACTTAACTTATAATTTGGCCTGATTCACACGCTAGGTCGGACAGCCAATAGAATCACTTAGCGTGGGAAAATTTCTTATACCTATTGCCATGTATAACAAGGGACCATTTCGTTTAGCTATCTCGCGGTAAAAGTAATTGTATTTGGGTTTTATTTCACTTACAGTTACAATGGAAAATTTGTTTTCATAGAGCAGCAGGGAGGGGGACAGACCAACGAACAGGTCGACAGACAGTAGTAGACACGTACTCGGAGAAGCTGTTCGTTTACCAAAATAATACCATAACGAGACCGTAGGTCCACTCCCCTGCTGCTAGCTGTATGTTTTCTGGTCTCGTGCCCTCGGTAGATAGGTCTGTGCGTTCAGTTTTATTTGTCTATCTGTCTTGCAACATGTTTGTTTGTCTACATATTTATATATCTATATCATCCAGCAGCAGAGGGGCTGTACAGACCGAAACTTTTTGCACAATAAACCCCTCCAGGAAACTATTCCTCGATAGAGGGCTTATTTCGACGAAATAAACCCTTCTATTCAGAATACAGGACAAAAAAAAATGTCCCCCGAAAACTCGAAGAGTTTCCAGGGACAAACTCGTTGAGTTTGCACTGACAACTTGGGTTACTTCAATAAATCTGAAACAGTTTCCGTGGCGGGGTCGTTATTGAAAAATCCATGGGTCGGGTCCATCCCCTCTGCTGCTCTGGGAAATGAGTTTCCAAGGAAAAACATTTTTATGTTGCAAATAGTGTATCAAGTCCAATACGGTATCTTGTTCTGGGATCGTGTAAATTTATTGTCACAAATCCGTGAGGTTTTCTTTGAGCATGACTGAAGAAATTTTTAAATTTATTTAAATCCATATCGCCACCACACCAGGTTTGATGAATATTTCTCAGTGTATGTGTATCAACTCCATTGAATATCGCAAGAAGATTACAATTATCCCTGATTACTTTAGGAATTTGTGTATAACGCTGAGTAACATAAATCACATCAGTGTTTTTGTGACGTCCCCGGGAAAATATTCTTGCGGGATTTTTTTGCTTGTCCAACATAACATCATCATACACTACTAGGTTGTTAATTGATTCATCAAGATCCTCGACGCTGGGGGCTTCTTCGATATCAGTGATAAATTCAACAACATCCTCACCGTCTTTACTCAGCGCGCTTGCACTCTCATTAAAATCTTTTATAACGTTATAGCATCGTTGATCATCTACAGATGGAGCTATCAAATACAGTTTATCCCATTTCATCCACTTCATTATCAAGTTCAGCAACAGCTGTGTTTTACCTGAACCGGATGGCCCAATTATAATCGCGCGGATAGAGTTTGGTAGCACTGAATTATGCTTAACTGGCTCTTTCTTTTTTGTCGCAGAAAAATCTGTAATTTCCATTTGTATATAAAGAATAATAATTATGGATCTATATTGTGTGAAGTGTAAGGCACGAACCCCTACGAATGATCTAACAACCATTACAACAAAAAATAACAGACAAGCACTTTCTGGTAAGTGTACGCGATGTGGCACACAAAAATTTAGATTTAAAAAAAAAAGCGAGAATTTAGCGGAGGTGACATTGCAGCCAAACTTGGAAAGCTCCCCGGAACTCCCTGGGCAAAGTATCCCGGAGAAAAACATCTCCCAGGATACAATTACTGCGGTCCAGGGACCCGACTAGATATCAGACTTGATGAACAATCTAAACCAAAACCGGGAGAGTATCCGATAAACGCTATCGACGCAGCGTGTCACATACATGATGTTGCTTATCGAAGTAAAGATCTACAAGACAGGCATATCGCGGATGTGAAATTAATTCATGCACTAAGCGCCATAAAAAATAAATCATTTAAGGAGTCACTCGCTAATTGGTTAGTAAGATCAGCGATGAAATCTAAATTAGTATTAGGCGCTGGATAATTAAATAAAAATGCAAGCGATTTATTATTCCCCAATCGGATACTGGAGAGGTAACTCAGCAATTAATAAACTCGCCAACGCGGCATCAGTAACACGCGAGGTTGCCAAAAATTGGCTATCAAAACAAGCAATATGGCAAATCTACTTACCACCACCTCGACAAATCAACTTTGCACATTTTGATGTTAGTGTGCCCAATGAAGTTCATCAGGCTGACATACTATTCCTGCCTCATGATACTGTCCGTAGAAAAATATACAAATACGCGCTAACAGTAGTTGATGTTGCCAGTAGATACAAAGAAGCAGAACCGTTAGCGACTAAAACAGCGTCCGAAGTCGCCTCTGCGTTTAAACGAATTTATCAACGAGGACCTCTAAACTGGCCACGATTATTACAAGTTGATCCTGGCAAGGAATTTCAGGGCGCGGTGTCATCACTGACAAAGCAGCATAACGTTACCATACGACGAGGACATACTGAAATTCATCGGGATCAGGCAATTGTTGAGCGATTTAATAGAACACTCGCTGAGAGATTATTCGGATACCAGTACGCGAGGGAATTCATTTACGATACGAGATCTCGTGAATGGGTTGCAAGACTGCCAAACGTGATAGCCGCACTGAATAATGAAATTACCAGAACAACAAACATGAGACCTGTAAATGCAATCACAAAAAAATATATACCCCGCGTCAGTGAACGCGGACAACAGCAACAAAATGTTTCAACGCAGCCAGGGACGCTAGCGTCCCCACTGCTGGGTAATGTCACCGTTAGGTATTTATACGAACCAGGCGAACTAGAAGGAGGAAAAAAAAGAGCAACCGATCCCACATGGAGTGTTACTACACATAAGATATCCAGCATAACCAGATCAACTGGGAGAAACGCAATCTACAGATTAGATTCGACTGCTCCTCAACGCGGATTTAAACGCGAGCAACTTCAGGTGATTCCCGAGGATACACAATTACCACCCCGATCACTAAAGTGATCCGCACTGAAGTGATTCAATCATTTAAATAACTGCAGCAACACCTCTGCGTCGGTTACACTCAAGACAGGTCAACATCACATTTTCACGTGTATGACCGCGACTGCTATCTATTCTATCTACGGTGAATTGCCTTGGGTCGTTTTTCGAATACTGCCACAGCAATAAACAATTACAACTCGCACAGTGATTATTCTGCTGTTGTTGTAATTGTATTACAAATTCAACATCCAAACTTTGTTTGGGATCAAACTCTCTACCATTTTTTTTGTCGCTCTGTTTGTAACCGGCTAATTTCTTTCTTATTGTGTCATCAGCGATTGAGCTGTCGTTGACAACATCATCTAATACAATTCTTCGTAACTGACCTATCCTTCTTACTCTTGACACGGCTAAATAAACTAAATTTGACCACTCGATGCGATCATCAACAATCCAAACTGTTGTATCTGAAATAGTTAGTCCCTGCGAACTGTGGATGGTCATAGCGTATCCTAGCGTCCACGGGGATTTGCTCATTTTCAGTGCCTGTTCAACAGCATCAACATCAACTGTGACAATATCATTTAATACTAAATTCTGTTTCTCCGGACCCGACGCAGTCAGGCGCCCTGGAATATCAACATCAATATTCTGCAATCGCGTATCAGCTGGTCTATAACACAACGGCACTGGCAACATGGGAAATTTCTTCTGATGTAACTGAAATAACCGCTGCTGAAGTGTGTCCCTGACTATCTTTCTACTTGCCACAATTAAATCACCTGGTTTCCACGTTTCCCAAAAGTCGCTCAGCGAAGTCTCTGGAATTATTTCACGCATTATCTCACACTGGACTTTATTGGTTTGTAGCCTGATCAGTGCCTTAAACTCTTTCAGCGTTTCATCGAGTGCTCTAACATCGTTAGTTATTTCCTCATAATAATCTACAAAAGTTTTCAGCCACTCGTGTGGAGATTCACCTGTAAATGGGGGCGGTTGACCATGATCGCCGCACATCACCACTGCGGTATTTTTCTTTAGCAGCCAATCCAGAAACTGTTTTAATGTATCCAACGGCACAGTGTCTATCTCATCCCAGATGATTTTCTCGGGAATATATTTCGTTCCCATTCGTTCAGGTGTCCACGTGCCGCCGCTGTATTTGAAAAAACTGTGATACGTGCACGCGTTAACATCCCGTTGTCTCATCTCCCTGGCAAGTCTGTGTGTGGGTGTTAGCACAATCATGTCAGAGTTTCTAAATAATTCAATCGCTCGAGTTGTTTTACCAGAACCACCAGGACCGTTCAGATAAACTGTTTTGTGTCTTGTAACAGGATCGTGCACCGGCGGCAACAACGAAGTTGCCCCCGACGAAACCATCGAAGATATTTCTGCGCTGCGATACTCATCCTCGATTTCAACATCAGCCGATTTACAATATCCGTGTAACATTTCATTCTTTATTCTCCACGAGCCCCACGATGGATCATCCGATATAACATTATCCAACAGCGCTGAGTGTTTTTTATCAATATAAAATGAATCCGTTGCAACTCTCACTGCGGCAACAGGGAATCTATTGATCATCGACAACAAATTTATGGATACATAAGCCAGCATCGAAGATCTCAAATGTATGTACTGAGATGATTCTCCGCCAATATAACTAAAAACAGTCCCTAGTTTTTCCCCGTTTGACAGAAACACATCTTTGCGGTTACAGAACATGTTGTTCGTGGCTGCATCAGCGACAATAAGATCCAATTCAGTCTTGTCCATGATTAATCGACTGTGATGTTGTTTATGATCATACGCTCCACCTTGAGTGAATTTCCCTATTATTCTTCGTCCTAGATCTTTTGCTGTGCTTTCATCATTTCTGAGTTTGCTTTTAAGTACTTCAGGAGCTTTCTTGATGATAGCGTCGATAGAAGTTTCTGGATATTCTCGTGACCAATCTTCGATGACTTCTTCTAACGTAACCGGCGTTGGAGTTGGCAACCAAACTTCGGTTTGACGACAATAACATATAATCGCTTCGCTGACCGTCAGCGACAACAGTATTCGACTGTCAAGCATGTATCGCAATAACACTATCGGTGCCCATCGCTTCTCAACGAAATGTCTGCCAAACCAAACATAACACACAGGATGTAAATCCTTAGCGAATTTAAACGACGACACACAAGCAAATCCGGTCAAGTCAAAATCGGGTAAAACACCGTTGACAGCTACTCTTGTCATGGTATTGCCAGCGTGGCCAAACCGTTTAAAATATTCGCTGCATTCTCCACGCCCAAGGAAACTTCCTGGATAACACGCCGTCATGTCCACGGATATCATACCGCGGTGATCATACTGAGTATTCCACAAACCGCCGTGTCCGTATTCGACACAGCTCTGCTGGATATCAGCAAGAAAACTTTTCGGAGTTGGTCTCCATGAATTTCGTTCCCGGGCTACATGCGCGACAACACCCGGGACAGTAAAACAGTGTGTCAGTAACGTATCAGTGTTGCCAGCATGATATTTTTCTGCGAGTTTTTTCATTTCCTGCTGTAACGCCATTGTTCTGTATATTTCCCCGTTGGGTCTCACAAACTGATCATATTCTCCATCTTCGCTACTTCTGAATAACCACACAGACACTGGATCGGTTTTACTTATCTGATAAATAAAATCAAACATGCTCCCAGAATTGCTTTGCAATTCCGGATAATACTTCACAACACGGTCTTGCGGAAATATCCTAACCGAGTCAGTCCAGGCGTGACTGTTATGATCGATAATAGTTATTGGTGTTCCACGGGAATTGTATTTACACTCATACAATACCTCACCGGTTAACGATGAAACCGTTATAGGAAATTTTAGTAATCGCTCTAGCTCAGCAACATCATTTATTGACGCTCCTTTATCCGCTACTCGTGTCGCCCACGCTGTTATTTTAGTTTGTCTTAGCGGTGTTAGGCCGTTTCCTCGCATTGCATTTTTAAAATGTTCCATTACTCGCTCAGCTACACAATTCAACACCGACACCTTCATCGGTTTGAGTTTATCAACGCGTGGTTTCTTCATCGGATAAATTCCATAAACAACTGCGGTCACAGGATACGCTCTGGCATAATATGGTATATCAATCCCAACAAGTACTCCCGGTTTTGAGTCTTTACTTAACAGAACGGTTTTTCCACGAACGCCTCTGGCATCAAGAACAGGGTCTAGTTTGTCTCTGATAATCCACGTTCCCTCGCCGACTCCAACAATAAATTTTATCTGTACGAAATATCTTCTATCGTCGAGATACCCAATTATGTTACGCGCGATTGTATCGTTCATGGTAGCATCAATGATACGGTCACGAGAAATGCTTTGCATTTCCCGAGAAACGCTCGCGTTTTCGAGGATAATTTTATACGAAGACCACGTGTGTGCGGCACCATCACGACGAAACTCTTCTTTGGCATTCTTGATAACACCAATTACCTCTGCTAACTCTCTTCGTCGTGGATCAGCGGTTAACCGGTCAAGATCGAATCTAGAACCTGATATGGGTTTTATTCTGGATAGTCTTTCAAAACCCATTATTATAATTAAGACAAATATTTAAATAGACAAATATATTATATGATGAACCAATGCAAGTGGATCAAACTAAATTCATCAGCGCCGTGTAGCAAACCCTGCAGAGGCGAATACTGTGGACAACATGCTCAACAGGTCCGCGGTGGGAGTCTAGGACCGATACCGTGTATCAGATGCGGCATTGGAGTACGAGGAAAAACGCAATTATGTTCAGCGTGTGGTGGAAAACGCTATCGAGAACTAAAACGGTATTATGATAAAAAAAATCCAGACTGTGATAACGCTCTCAAATGCGAGCGTGATTACATAAATAAGTTTTCAGACAAATTATGAATTAGACAATGATTTGCTTATAGTATAATGAATCAAGAATTCGTCCGACATCCAACTATTCCAAATTATGAGGCAAACCGAGATGGCATAGTGAGAAACTACAGGCTGAGGAAACAAGTTGGTACAGTTGATAATGCTGGTTATTTAAGATTTACTGTTAGGAAAGGGAGGTATTTATGTCATCGTTTCGTCTATGAGGTTTTTAACGGAGAGATCCCTAAAGGCCTTGTCATTGATCATATTAACGGGAACAGACTTGATAACAGTATTGAAAACCTTCAAGCGATCACTCAGAGCAAGAATACCATACGAGGAAGAGTTAAATGTAAAACAGCTATAAGAAGAGCAGTGAAATCTGTGAATGTTGAGACTCGTGAAGAAATAATATTTCAATCAATGAGCGCAGCCGGTAGGTATTTCGGTATTTGTCCACCTTCTGTACAGCATGTCGCAGATGGGATCTACAAAACAGCATTTTCAAAGAAGCTCAAACAGAAGATTTCATTCTGTTATATAACTCTTATCGTTGACACAAACGACGATAACTCCTCCGAGAGTGTGTAACGCTTTGCAGAGTTGTCGTTGCTGGTCAGAGGATTTGCTCCCCCTAAGAAAGCCACCTTGATAAAATATTTTATCGAGTTCATAACATGTAATCATTTATTTACCGTAGAATATATATTTTTTTACAAACAATATCCTCGTTTTACTGAATATATCCGACTGTTTTGCTCTTCTGTGCTTGTTATATGACCGCGCTTAAGAAAACATACAATTAAAATATTTTAAACAAGTCCCGCCCACTGCTAGAGCGAATTTCCAACTCGCAAGTAACAGTTGGGTTATATACGAAATCGCTCCCTAAGACCTTTGGGTCGATCGAAAGTCAGCACGCGCAAGCAAAACCATAAATTTAATCCGCCAATGGCGGGTGTCTTTTGTGCACCATCCAATGGTCGATTCAATGGATGGTTTTGCTCTGCTGCTGACCGTAGAAAATGACCCACCTGTGTATGTTTGTGTCGTCATAGGATAAGGTCTTAGGATAAGTTAGGATAAGATTACATGTTCATTGTGCCTTTACTTGCTGTCATACTCGAATCAGAGGTTAAAGGTTGTCTGTTCTGTACCGTCTCTTAGGATAAGATTACATGTTCATTGTACCTTTGCTTGCTGTGATACTCGAATCAGAGGTAAAGGTTGTCTGTTCTGTACCGTCTCTTAGGATAAGATTACATGTTCATTGTACCTTTGCTTGCTGTGATACTCGAATCAGAGGTAAAGGTTGTTTGTGTTGTCAAATAAATGTTTGCCGGGCCTGCTAGAGAACTCGATCCTAGAAGCCAGGGCTGTCTCGTCTTGTAAATAAATGTGCCTCTGAGTCACTTGGCAGTCAGAGGGGTCCGTCCTTAGGATAAGTTACGTGTTATATGTTTGTCCTTGTCAATTCACTAAACACGTCCTCTTGAGCCTATAGAACGTTATTTGACGATCTAGAGGCTCTTGCAGGGGATAAAGTGTTTCGTGTTACATGTTGTATTGTCATGTCGGAAGCAGTCCTCGTGGGGTTCTAGAACGTTATTTGACGATCTAGGCCCTTGCAGGGGATAAATGTTTCCGACTGTCTCGTTTTGTTTTGGAAAGCTAGCGTTTCTCATGCAAAGTGTTTCTATTAAAAATATAAAAATATATAATAATATGAATCACGAAAATATAAATACCATACTTGTTGAAATTAAAGAATTACAACAGCGAGGTTTTAATATTTTACTAGACACTGAAACAATTATGTCAGATTTTGAATCCTTGAATGAGCTATCACGCTTGGGGAAGAACAATCTCCCTGCTCGTTATAGGTTCATTAAGGGTTTGCAAGATCGTGTTTACAGATCACTTGCCGGGATAACTGAAAATCAGGTATCTGAATTTATTCCACTGTGCCGTGCAGTTGAGAAGATTCGTCTTGGATTGTCACAAGAGTATGAGACTCGAAAATTAATTAGCACCAGGGTGAGACGGTTAAAAGGTTATATAAAGAATCTAGACACGGAAATGCCTTGCATTTCTGACAAAAATACTAGTGTTTCTGACTACGAGGCCGACAAGGAAGTATAAACCGCATAGCGTGTGACTCACAGCACAAAGTGAAAGTAGAACCTGAGAACGCTAGCGCCCCCCCCCCCCCCCGCTTGGAGTGTAAAGCACATTTCCACGGGTAAAAAAAAAAGTGTATTATTTTTTTTGCCCTTGGAAACTCAAAGAGTTTCTCAAGTGAAGGGCGCTTTCAGATTTTCAGGATTTGCTTAAGCGTTTCAACATCAATACAGGAATGAGAATAGTTCATAATCTGTTCTCGTTGACACCAAACTATGATCATATGATTTTGCTGTAGCTCTGTTAATTGTGACGGAGTTAACAAGAAGTCTTCGTCACCATACACGTCAATAACTATTTTAACGGGGAAATACTGTTCTGGGAATGTCTGTATTTGAAATGCGGTTTTTATTGCCTCGTAAAGAATTTGCTTATCATGAATATGAACTCGTGCATGAATGTACTCGGGTTGATACATTATACACAACCGTTTTTTTTTAAATGCGTGCTAGCACTTTCAACGATAACTTATGCTGGTTTTGATAGGGTATTTGCACGATAAAATGACGAAAATGGATCAGTGCAGAAAAAAAAACTATTATAAATATTATGGATCCCTTGACTTAGGACTTCACCAGTAAGTTTATGCTAACAGTCTCGTCACGCAGGTCCAACAAATTCCCCCTCTGGTCGGTGAGTTTGAAATTTATCGTTGACAACCACGGGTTATGACACCGTAGATAGACCGGATTGATTGGTTCTTGCACAATCAGAAAACCAGGGGGGTCTCTTGGTGTGAACGTATACAGGATAAACCCCTGTTGTGCCGTCGTAGTATCTGATGCGCTGTAACTGCCATCGATGACGTCACATACAAGATTGACCGCAATAACATCTGTGATATTTACGATCCCGGGTGAGATGTGTCTGCCATCGGATGCTGTACTGTTGTCGTGCTTGAGAATAACAGGTTGTGGTTTTATTCGTTCGTACGCGGCAAGAATATCTTCGAAAGATTGATCGATGAGATCAGAGACTGATTTTCTCAGCTCGGGCACGTTATATCCAGGAAATTTAAAATCTGAAATATCATTCACTTGAATATCATATTTAATTGCAAAATCTGCTCTGGCTATCTGTCTATAATTATCATCGATATAGTCTTTAAGATCCAGTAAAGCCTGAATTATTCTTAGATTTATAGTTTCCATGGCCGATGCGAGTTTGTTTAGTTTTTCTATGGTTGTGATAATATTATCACGCGGACTTGTTAAATCAGAAATATAATCTTGGAAATATACTCGCAGGAGTTGTAGCTGTTGTTTATGTACTAGATTGATCGGAATAAATAATTCAGATTCTATATCATCTAGACGGTAAACACGGAGCTCCTGCCCCCCCTTAACACGTGGAGCTTCTATACTCCAAGTATCGGGCATTAAAGTACTTTTTCTTGCTAGTAATTGATCTGCAAGGAGTAAATAATAATTGTACTCGAGGTCGTGTAGTGCTTCTTTATAGGTCATAAAATCCGATTTTTCAGGTTTTGGTGGACGAGGTTTAACCTCGGGGGCCTTTGGCCATCCTAATAATGTTCGGATTGAGCTGTTATAAATATCCACGGCGTATCCTGGCGTTGAGATTTCAATGACCGCAGACAGCGTTGGTTCATGAGCTGTTATAGATATTTTGGCTTCCTTGCCGGTGATTCGTTTTATTTTGGCGTTGTATCTCATTATTGATTTCTTCGATCTGATAACTCCCAGTGGGAAGTGTAATTGTATTCCAGTCAAGTTCACCCTGTTCGCCGGAGTCGGCTTTGCTTTTCCCGAACACGAATGAATTATTTGGCTGCAGACCACCAAATGATGCCGACCTAACATTGGGCCAGCTGTGATACACACTGAGCTTTGCTAACGCGATTTCACTCACTGGAATTGGAGTTCGAAAATTAATACCGAATTCTGGTGTCGTCGAGGACACTGAGATCATTGTGGTCCTTACCGGTGTTGTGTTTGTGACTATTTGTTGAAGCAGTTCTATTGACATTATTTATTTGTTTAGTTTTCAAATAGTCATTGTACGCATCTGACATTAGTTTGAATTCAGAATCTGATATCGTAGCGTCGCTACTTTGCACGTCTAACGATGATGATATCAGCGATGATAATTTCTGATATGCGGTCGTGGCTGTATTTAATTTTGTCGTGTAATCGTGTAATTTTGTGTTAGCACATGATGATATTTTTTTTGCTATGATGCCGAAAACTCCAGCTGTTGTTGTGGCCGCGGAAACACAGATCGTGGCGGCGACTGCTGCAGTTACCGGAGTGACCGCTGATAGTATTGCTCCGGCAGATGCAACAACGGCAGATACTGAATAAACCATAATATCCAGCACTGTTATGCGGCGCTTGTATTTTTTTACTTTTTGACTAGTTACTTCGATGACAGTTTTTAACTCAGATTGCCACTCACGGACTTGATTGTATCGATATTGTTGAGCATCTGGCGTCGTTGACATTATTCAATTACGCGGTAACCAATTGAGGCGTTGCAGCGACGAATTCCAAACAAAACCAGTAAGATGTTGCTGTTAAACTATCGTCCTCGGCTTCAAGCATAAATGTTTCCTCGGTTCCGCTGTTTAGTATTACAGTGCAAACCCCGGAATACTTATCGGTGGAATGTCTCCAAGGATATGTTGTGAAGATTTCAAATTTAGCGGCTGAAAACACAGACAACCTGTAAACACCGGTGGCTGTTGCTGTATATTTGATAGTGTTATTTTGTCGTGACCATGTTGCGAATCCCGATGATACCGTGAATACGATGTTGGTGATATGCCCCGGAGTAACTCCAGTGGGAACTTTAATCAAACTGGTTTTGTTAACGATATCAGGAATACCCGATACGATATCCTGCTGTGTTTGTTTGATCGTGTTAATGTCGGTCTTTACATCAGCGAGTTTTACATCGACGACTGGAGGAGTCCCAAAGAACTTATCCACGACCTCATCAGTTTTTACGAAGTTTCTTCGAAATCTTGTAAACGCGCCCACGTGAACATCATGCTCTGCACGCAGCGTATTTAGTTTACCGTTGACGATGTCCACGTATTGTTTGTTTGACGCATCCTGGTCGGATTCGGGATTCGCTAACGCGGTTATTTTGTTGCCGCTCATGCTGAGTTCGCCTGTCATCGTGTCACCGGCTTTTTTCACACATTTATCAACACCTTTATCAATACTGTCTTTGATGCTTGCGATTGATATATTCGAGTCCTTGATCCGGCCGCCATCACTAAATGCAACGAAGTTATCCTTGGTAGCTCCAAGAACTCTGCGAATTATATCATTCCACTTAATGTTGCTCGTTCTTAGTTTTCCTTGCCTGTCTTGGAAAATAGCAACTTCATCTGGGTCAACTCCAGCTATATTCAAAAGATTATCGACTTCATCTTTGGTCGCATATTTTGAGAGATCAGCATCTGTGCTTGGTTTACCTCCTCGTGTGAAAGGTCTTCCGTAAATATCCACCATTATTCTTATTGCTGTTTTTCAAATGCTAGCATTTCTCGATGCGGTATATTCATACACTACTTTATGAGGAGGAGTTGCTGGATTTCTTGAGATTGCATCAAGAACATTTAAAACCTCCCTCCCACAAATGGGCGGATCAATTAATGTTTGTGTTGGTAACGTCGACTGCCACACTGGAACATTAGAAAATCTGCTGACATACTTGAGAAACTCAACTGGCGGTGCTAAACCGTACGAATCAAAATAGATAATTCCACGTGGATCGATCGCGTAAGCAACCCAGTGAGTTCCCGGACCATCTTTGTTGTCGAGATTGATAATGCCAGTTTCTGGATTATTCGGTGGTTGCGGTAATTGATCTCGCATAAATACGCCTCTGAAATGTTTTACACGCAATTTTTTAACAGCATCGAGTAAATCAAAATTGCTCAACGGCGTTAGAATTTTTTTGGATACCATGATGGTGGAGTTCCTGGTAGTCTTAGACCGCGTCCCTTTTTTTTCTTGTATCCTTTTCCCGTTGCCTTTTTTAGTGCCATTCCAGCTGCAGTTCCAACTGCACCGAGTGCTGCGGCTTTTGCTACGGCTGGTGCTGCCGCGGCAATCAACGCCGGTATTGCTGCGAGAAGAGGAAATATTCCACCGGTTTTAGTCATGTCCTTGATAGCTGCAGCAGAGAAATCAAGTCGGACACCGGTTTTTGCTGTTAGTGCCTTATTAAAATGTTTAAGCTGAGTATTAGTCAACGACAATTTGTTTGGACCACCAGTAATCTGATCTCGTTTTAGTGTTATTGATGTCCCGCACGTGCTTGCGTTCTTTGATTGCAATTTCTTCGTTTGACCGGAAGTCAAGGTGACATTAACATGACTGTATGACATTATATCCTAAGTTTGATTTTAATTGCGTTACATATTCTCGATTGGAGCGTCGATGACCCTCATTCGTCCGCCAACACCTTCAAGCAGCATTGCTTTATCGGAGAGTATGACAGCAATCGCTCTGTAACCACCAGCAGGAACACCTACACGAGCTCGGAAATGTAGGTCGACAACAGATTGTTTAACCAGATCAAGATGTTCCAGCGAAAAGTAATAAATCGGATATAAACTCATAAAGTCTCGCTGTGATATTTGCAGGCCAGTGTCTACATTAAGGTCGCGCCCCATAAATGACATCAGACGATGATACGCGCGTGCGACACGATGATGTTCGAAATCTATTAATATATCCTCAGATGGCTCCTGATGCCCATTTATTCTCAACGAAACTTCAGAAACTCCAAGTGTATCAAATACCATTGGATTTCTTTCCTGGCTATCTGTTCTAGCACGGTATTGAAATGCAATGAAAATATGTCGTGGTGCTGATACTCCTTGTTGCGATGATATATGCCATGTAAACAACCCACCATTATCACCCTGAATAACGTCTGTGGTTGTTGTTTTCCAGGATAGCAGTGATTTACCGCCCGTGTCCATGAAAGACAACAGTCGTTGTTCTTCGGTGATTGACGGAGACAACACTGGCATCCACAACCACAGTTTAGTTAGTATTACCTGACCAGGGGCAACAGCAGCATCTCGCCAGATAGCGTCGTCATTATCATCAGGTTTTCGCACAAGTACAACTGTGTGTTTGGCACCGAATATGACCTTGTGGACATCTCTGCAGAATCCAAAGATGTGAGACAATGGAATCACACCTGAGAACTCTTCATCTCCACTTAACATCGATCTACGTGTTGCAAAACCCAAATTAAAATTTTCGTTCATCGATGCAACTGCGTCACCGGCATTATTCATTGTTACATTCCTGTTCTCGGGGCTGTCGGTTATATCCTTTGCAAACATCATTGATGGTCCGGCTGATCTGGTGTAATCATCCGAGTATCTCGCCAACCCGAGAATTGTTGTGGCAACGTCGACGTTATCATGAATTGTTTCAATTTCTTTTCCATCTATCATGTAAATAGCGGATTTAAATAACGCCATGATGCCGTTGTTAACAAATCCAACTCGGTCGCCGATTCCGTAGTTAGTGTTATCATTCTTTAAAAGCCTACCTTCAACTTCGATGAAGGCCTCAGCGGGCAAGAAGTATCTACTTGTATCCTGGACCTGTAGTTCAATTCTTCCGCGTTGGTTAGGATCACGTGCTTCATAAGAATAATATTGAAAATCACGTACAGAATCATCTTTAAGTACTGGTTTGGACATATCAAACGCGTCATTGGATTTTCGTGCAAACATTATTATTATTTGTGATGATCTAATTAAAATGTTATCGTCACCGGAAACCACTACCAGCTATCAAATTAGCAGTTACACTATCTTGCAACGCTTTGGAGGTAATTCCTGCTGTTGCGATCTCAGCTAATTTCTGATTTACGGCCTTATTTACTACGCTACTAACATTTGCCGGCATAGCTTCAGTGGATGGTAGTTTTACTGGCACCAACCTCTCGACTGGGTTTTTTTTTTCGTATCAGCTGTGCTAGTCGATCCTTGATTGATTGAAATGCTTTCCCGACAAGACTACCAACAGTGCCAATGGCTTTATCCTTGACAACATCAGCGGCTTTCATCGCGAATTGTTTTGCTAACGGTCCAGCTTTCGGAGCGATTCTTGTGACTAAATCCCTAACAACATCACCGACTCCATCTCCGTAAACAACCTCGTATACTGGTAATCGTGAGTTTACTACTCTGACACTTCTTGGTCTGCGAAAAGAATCGTGTAGTATCATTTTATTTAATTATTGTTTATCTAACTGAATTTGCTAGCAAATTTAATTATTAGTCGCTGTGGTAACCGTCTGCGAGTTCATCAATGAGCCCCCGGTAGATGCTGATATCCATGATGCCACGCTGAAATAGTCTCTGACAGATATCTGCGGCTTCATTTATAATTTCCGGAGAATTGTTTCCGGCACGTCTTCCTCCGATGAGAACTTCCAACCGTGATACATCATCGATGATATTATTAGGGCAGGCAATAAAACCGGATCCTAAACCCTCCCCTGTTGATGGTACAATTCTTGGGGATAAAATGTCTTGAGGCAAACTTTCAGAAGATGTTGTTAAGCTAATTATCGGCGACCTAGTTTGTTTGAATTTTTGGCCCCGCGGACTTCCTTCAGATGCAGCCTCGTATTCACTTAACGGAGTTAGGTCAGGATCTATTGCTCTTCGCCGTGAAGGATATTGTTGTCGTTCTGTGTGTTGCAACGGTGATTTTTCTTCTTGAGGTTGCGATGGTGGAATTTCAAGTTTACGTATAGCATCTACAAGTCTATCGTATTTTGTATCGTCCCTGCTGATTTGTTTTTTATTTTCACGTATACGATACGAATATTTGATAAAATTATCATCTGTCATAGAACCGTGTTCTGGGTTTAAAGACACATCTCTTCTAATCAATCCTAACAGTATTGTCTCAGGTAATTTCTCTTCTGGTACATTTTTAAGAAGTTCAATATAATCCGGCGTAAATCTTTTGGCGGGGTCAGTAATTCTCCCTGTTACTCGCTTACCAGCAGGTACTGACACAACAACTTCATCGGGTGGAGGCGGGGGTTTAAGTCCAGCTGAAATATCCTGTAAAATTTTCCTTTGCTCTATTAAAGCCTCTTTGGTAACAGCTGCGGATTTTTCAGTAGCTTTGGTCACGGGTTTAAATAATTCCTCCGTAGTCTCTGCAAAGCCTTCCCGTGCTTGCTGTCTTAGTTGTAATTTTTGTCTGACACTATCACGGACAGGAAGAAATTTCTGAATTGCTTCGAGACGTTCTCGAGCTAATCTAGTCGTATGTGCTTCTCCAATATTTGCCATTATTTATTTGTCAATGATTTAATTCCGCTAACATAAAAATGTTTTTCCTTGGAAACTCATTTCCCAGAGCAGCAGAGGGGATGGACCCGACCCATGGATTTTTCAATAACGACCCCGCCACGGAAACTGTTTCAGATTTATTGAAGTAACCCAAGTTGTCAGTGCAAACTCAACGAGTTTGTCCCTGGAAACTCTTCGAGTTTTCGGGGGACATTTTTTTTTGTCCTGTATTCTGAATAGAAGGGTTTATTTCGTCGAAATAAGCCCTCTATCGAGGAATAGTTTCCTGGAGGGGTTTATTGTGCAAAAAGTTTCGGTCTGTACAGCCCCTCTGCTGCTCATCCATAAACATTCCTACCGTAATCAAATCTTGAATTTTCCCTACAGAATTTTTGCCTTTTTTACACAATGATTTTCGTTGTCGGTTTTTTCTTTTAAAAATATAAAAAAGTCTGTTATAAATGCCTCTGTCCTTCTGTCCTTCGTTCTCTAAGATAATGTACCCTTATATGTATCTTCTGTAATGAAATCTTAGTATGTTTACATGTTTGTGTGTGTGTGTGTGTGTGTGTGTGTGAGAGAGAGAGAGAGAGAGAGAGAGAGAGAGAGAGAGAGAGAGAGAGAAAATATTCACTTGTTTGTTTGAAATTGTTCAATGGAAGTTTTCTTTTTTGTTTTGAAGCTTTTTTCCATGTTTTGTTCCTATGTCTGTATGTATTTGTAAATTTGTTGTAAAGCATATTGAGCATTTTTACCGATAATTCCATTAAATTATAGAAATAAAACAGTATTTTTTAAATTTTATTTCTTTATATACGTAACGGGAGGGTTTGGGGGTGATTCGAGGACCTGGGGTTTTGAGTGGTTGGGTGGTTTGAGGTGTTTTAATGGACCGTATACAAGTTTGATGAAAGGTATAGTCAGGTTGGAAAACTGAATGAACACTTGAACATACATACTGAACAAATTTCATATGAGTGTGAAAGATATGGTGAAAGGCATATAATAAATCTGTTTTGGGGGTGGACAAGTTAAGATTCACATGAGGATATATACTGGAGAAAAGCCATTCAAATGTGAAGTATATGATGAAAGGTTTAATCAAAGTGGAGGTTTAACTGTAAACACGAGGATACATACTGGAGAAAACCATTTAAGTGTGAAGTATGTAAAAAAATGTTTAGTGTGATTGGAAGTTTGCGCAAGCACTTCAGGGTACATACAGGAGAAAAGCCATTTAATTGTGAAGCATGTAATAAAAGGTTTAGTCATAGTGGAAATCTGAAAAGGCACCTAAGGATGCATAATGGAGAAAAAACATTTAAATGTGAAATATGTGACAAAAAATGTACTCAGAGTGGAAACTTTACTAAGCACATGAGGAAACATAGTGGAGAAAAACCATTTAAGTGTGTAGTATGTAGTAAAATGTTTATTAGCAGTGGAGAACTAATGAAAGTTTGAATTGGCACATGAGGATTCATAGTGGAGAAGAAAACATTTAAGTGTGACGTATTTGATTAAAGGTTTGTTATCAGTAGCTTATTGAATAAACACAAGAAGATACATACTGGACAAAACATTCACGTTTTAAGTATGTAATATAGTGTTTAACATAATGGCAATATAACGAATGCTCTTGTGGGTAGCTGATGTTTTCACATAATGTCATCAAATGTGTGCACTTACTTATCCACCTTTTTGATTCCCGAGCTATGCAAACTGGCCCATAGCAACTGGCCCATAGCAACTGGCCCATAGCAACATTAGTCTTACCAGGCAGATAATTATGGAGGCACACCTAAATTTTTGCGTAAGGATATCCTAATACAATGCATTAGTTGGGTATATGAACTGATCAAGACCAACTTCGTGATTTGTCTCCTTTTTCTTCATACAAAACAACATTGAAATATCAACCATTTTTTTGTTTTTGTGTTCATGATATATAGCAATCTCCCATGCTTATAGCACAAATATCTTAAGATATTTATGCTCTAAGTATGGGCTATTACTAATGATCATGAATTATCTGGAGCGAGGAAGCAACCATTTCATTTGTATCTTTGTTATTATTTCATAAGCCAAAATGATTCATCAATGAATCGATGCAAAAAATGGATTTGGGAGCAAGCAACAGAATGTAAAGATTTTTATTTTCAGTGGGCTGAATCTAATATCATTATCATTCCAGTTATTATTATATAATTACATATTTCTCAAAGCACTTAGAGAATATTCTGTTTTAACATTTAATGGAAAGCCATTTTCCATTAGGCACATCTTCCATACTAATGTACTGAGGATGGAACAACATTTTTAAACAGTTCTCATTTTCATACAGTGTCATTGTCCATCCATCATCTTCACCACAAATACAATATGTGCCTATAGTAATTAAAACTGGTTTGTCAGCTGTCTTGGACACATGCACTTTTGCAAGAAGCATTTGTACGTAAAAGTTCTGGCATAATACATATGTTATGACAGTTTTATCCACAACTAACATTTATCCCATAAATCATTGTCTGGAAATTTTCAAGATAACAATCTTGGGAACATCATATAAAACATTTTTTTTAAAACTACAATATTGTTGGTTTGTCAGAAACAACTGCATTTATATTTGATAGCAAAATGAATTGTTGTACTTCAGCTTCACTATTTCATTTTAAGATACAAGCCAGGGAACTTTAGCTTCATTTTGTCTTTTATGTTGTAGGGCATTTCATTTAAAGTGGTATTTATGTATCATTTCGGTTAAGTAAATATCCCAATTGATGTTTTAATTAGTTATGTATGTTGAATATGTGTAATGTTGATAATGGTTTGTTATGTAATCAAGGTGGCAGTACAAGGTGCACAAGTGGCATTTGCGTCACACATATTACAGCTGTGAAAGCAACCCATATATTTTGGGGAAAACACTTAAGCTATTAAGTATGTGTTGAGAGGTGTACTCAAAGTGGAGAACTAAATACCGTATTTCATGTTATTTTTCGTACACGAACAAATAATTATTAATTTCAGTGTACGAAGTTTATATGTAAAATAAATAATTATCAAGTTCTGCGGAACACACGCTACTCGACAACCAAACGGTACAAACGTACAAAGTAAACGTATATTTTGTCTCATTCTGCTCTCAACTCAAGAATCTAATTACAATAAAAATTAAAAGATTTTTGTTGTTATGAGAGAGAGAGAGAGAGAGAGAGAGAGAGTAGGGGGGGGGGAAGAGGAGGAGAGTATTATGTCTCAGTGTGCAAGCTCGTCTGCATTTAGAGCATATGTATCTGTTATGTTGTGTAATGTTGGCGAAATGATCAAGTTGGTTTGAACATGGATTAGTTATGGGTATTATTTGTTGGTAAATTGTACGCAACAATATGAGACCACACTGTCAAGAAATTAAGTGCAACTTGTATTATTACATTAACAATAAACTCATTATCAAATTGCAATAACTTGGAATTCCATTTTATTTATTGTGTGAGAGAGAGATGGAACACAATTTTTGCCAGTGTACACGACCACATTTATTCAGGGTGGTTTTTATTTGTAGTTGTGCAAAGAGAAAGAAAACACAATGTTACCTGACCATTTTGATAATCCCCATGTATTAAGACCCTACTGTATTCCATTATCAAAAAACACCGCTAATCAACAATTCATTCTTGCTTTACTTACGATGTACATTGTCACAACAACCTCATAGCTCTACAGTGTTATTTACACGGTAATTGAACATGCTTAGCTATCTCATTATTCCAGTTGAAACCAGACTGGGTGCATGAATCGACAGAAGACAGGCTGCCAGCAGGGAAATGAGGCTCTCTGGAGGGAAATGAAGAACTGTCACTGCTATTGAAGCCCTTGTTCACACATCAGATGTTACAAGGACAAGATATCATATGCATTACTTGTTATTCGAACTCGCCAGTAATGATAATAGTGGGGTATATCTTAGAATAGATTTGCAAAAAAATGTTAATTATATCCACGTCAAAACAGAACACGTATTTAATATATATATATATATATATATATATATATATATATATATATATATATATATATATATATATATATATATATATATATAACGGCGGCCGTGACTTTCATATGTACGAAAGAAAATGACGAGGTTTTTATATTTTATGTTTGTATGACTAAAACAATAAGACTTGTTGACCGATGGTATGTGGTCTTCACTTTAGCCTGTACTGAGATGTAAGTGGTGTTGGATAAGAAAATATCAAAGGTCTTCCGAACTAATTTTAAATTGCACGTGATGTTTTGTTAAGGTGAAATAAGGAGAACTAATTCACGTTAATATTTAAAGGTATGGTCTGTGAATTTTGTTGTCCATTTGTTAATAAATACCAGTAGATATTTTAATGCTAATATGAGAGCTTATACACATGGGCGGCCGCCTTTTTTTTTTTGATTTTTTTTTTTTTTTGGGGGGGGGGTTAATTAGTCACGGCCAGAAATGGAAAGAAGTTGGAGTCCCATCCCTTAAAATACAAGTACCAATAAGAATAAATTGTTTTTTCTCAATTCAGCAGCTAATATTGGATCATATCAAGAGACTTTTTCACAATTTTAAAAAAATACATTGAGCACAGAGGTTCTCAACAACGCCAGTTACGAATCACGATGATTTGTCAAAATATCAGGGGTTCTCAACAATGCCTTGTTACGATTCACGTTGATTTGTACACACTATCAGGGATTCTCCACAATGCCTTGTTACGATTCACGTTAATTTGTACAGACTATCAGTTCTAATTATTCTTGAATCACCTTCTAGCACAATATCATATAGAGTGCACCCAGTACATAACTAATCCCCGTTTGATATAGACTACTATTTACACTTTTTCATCAAATAATGTTAGAGCTACGCAAACTCAATATGAACTGGCAGAGCCATTAGCTCAATAAGATCATGCTTATTTGAACATAACTGCATCAATGCTAGGTTGTTTTGAGATTAATTTTTACTTTTAAAATAGTGGACACCTTCCTGCTAAGTGCATTCTGTTCGTAACAAATCAGTGCTTGCCATAGACTACTTTTTACACTTTGTCAGTCAATTATGTTACACCTGTGCAAAATAAATACGAATTAGTCTGAGTCAACAGGTCACTGATATCACTGGTCAACAGTGAAATCATTACTGACTTGAAAAGGCCCTAATCTGTAGTATTTTGGTGTGCCGAACACGAATATAACCGTGAAAAATTTGTATTGGCTCTCGTTTTGAAGATATTCATATACCTCATTTTCTATGTTTCACTGTATAAATTTCTCCAGTAGGTCTGCAGCAACATCCGGAATAATGATGTAACATTGCATAATACCATCATGCTCACATCATCCACAGTTGATTGCATCATTTTCTGATGCAATGCAATACTAATGCCATGCGGCTGCTGAAGTAAGTTGACGTCAGCAGTGTACTATACATGTGTAGGCCTATTATACTAATGCCAGGCGGCTGCTGAAGCTGACGTAAGCAGTGTACTATATAAAGCCCAATCAGATAGGTTCAGCATTTAAAATATTTTAGACGTTGTGCGAGACAGTTCAAGCTACTGTTACATAAAACTTATTATTTTATCCATTTACGTACAATAAAGAACAGTAATGCCTCGAAAGTGTGTTAATACCGCGGACAATTTTTGCTATATTTGTGGGGAAGTGACATTTGCCAACCAGAAGAAAAGTATCAATTCTCAAGTGAAGAAGGCATATCATCTTTACTTCGGATGCAAGGTTGGTGACCAAGACAAGCCTTGGGCTCCGCATATATGCTGTGCTACATGTACAACACAGCTTTCACAGTGGTTGAATTGCAAAAGGTCATCAATGCCGTTTGCAGTCCCAATGGTGTGGAGAGAGCCAAGCAACCACCTAAATGACTGTTACTTCTGCTTGGTTCCTCCTCTTTCCGGCGGAATAACGAAGCGAAAGAAGTCGAGAATAGTCTACCCAAACATTCCGTCTGCATTAAGACCAGTTCCACATGGTGAGGGACTTCCTATTCCAGAACCTCCAGCAGAATATTCTCTTGATTCATCTGACGAAGACAAAGGTGAGTCGACCTGTTCTTCTCCTGGTCCATCAGCATGCAGTGATCCAGATTTTCACTGTGGTGCATCATCAACCCCACACAGAATAACACAGGAAGAACTAAATGACCTGATTCGTGATTTGGACTTATCAAAGAACAAGGCAGAATTGCTAGGATCAAGACTCCAACAATGGAATCTTCTAGAAGAAGATGTCACAATTACTGCATATCGAAAGCGCCACCAGCAATTGGAGCCTTTCTTCAGAAAGGAAAGTAATCTGATATTCTGTTCCGATATTGAGGGCCTCATGAATGCTTTAAAAATCACCCATGACCCACAAGAATGGAGACTATTTGTGGACTCTTCGAAACTGAGTCTCAAGGCTGTGCTTTTGCACAATGGAAACATTCTTCCATCTATTCCAGTAGCGTATGCTGTCCACATGAAAGAGACATACGATAACTTAAGGCAGCTACTGAATTCCATTGAGTATAACAAGTACAGCTGGCACCTCTGTGGTGATTTGAAGGTAGTTGCCCTTTTAATGGGACTGCAGCAAGGATATACAAAATACATGTGTTTCTTATGCGAGTGGGATAGCCGAGCAAGGGAAATGCACTACATGAGGAAGGAATGGACTCACAGGCAGAATGTAGCCATTGGAGAGAAGAATATCCAACACCCAGCTCTGGTTGAGGCTCAGAAAATCTTGCTACCACCCCTTCACATCAAACTAGGTTTGATGAAGAACTTCGTGAAAGCCATTGACCGGACTTTGCCAGCATTCCGATACCTGCATGAAAAATTCCCTCGACTCAGCGAAGCAAAGATTAAAGAGGGAGTTTTTGTGGGTCCTCAGATTCGAGAGCTTTTCAAAGATGACCGGTTCAACAACTTGCTGGAAGGTGACGCGAAACAAGCATGGAATGCTTTTCGCCTAGTTTCTACAAACTTCCTCGGAAATGTTAGGGCAGAAAACTATAAGGAACTAGTAGAAGACATGTTGATGAAGTATAAGAAACTTGGCTGCAATATGTCTCTAAAGATTCACTTCCTTCATTCCCATTTGGATTTCTTTCCTAGCAACTGTGGTATTGTTAGTGATGAACACGGCGAACGTTTTCATCAAGATATTGCAACAATGGAACAAAGATACCAGGGAAAATGGTCCACTACAATGCTGGCTGACTACTGCTGGACACTCCTCAGAGATGCTCCCGAACAGCTGTACAAGAGACAGGCGAAGAAATCTAAGATGTAGCCAATGACTTGATTTTTTATAGGTAGGCTATTACAGTTGACCTTTTACTATTGGAATGCATTTCGTTATGTAAACATTAATTTCTTGCAGATTACAAAAAAACTAGAGCCAATTTTGCAATTTGACTGTCATATTCGTGTTCAGCACATAAAAATTGATAAGAATTGACTAATTTTATTTCAGTAACATGACTTTTGTAAAAATTTGTTGTCCAGTGTATCAGGCATAGGTGAACATAGCTGTTTCAAGGTTTGGTTGTTTTAAAGATTATTTTGATGTTTATGATAGTCGGAGGAAGAGGGAATCGGTTATCACTTGACTAGATTAATTTTTGATCCAATATCATTGTAAGTTTAGTTGCCAGTCAACATACATGTAATGCTACCGCCAGTAGGTCAAAATGATCACTATGCCATCAGCAGTCACCGGTCAGTGTGATGCGAAGCTAACTAAAATACTGGTGGCGTTTATAAAATATGTTTTCCATTCAGCTGTGAGATATACATCTCTTTCCTTTTTCATTTGATTGTCATATATTGGCTTATATTAATTAATCACAATGGTTCAAAGAAGAAGATCTTCTGACTCAATTTCAGAAAAACTCTGCCAGGGAAAATCATTCCGACACTTAGACTCTACGAAACAGAAAGTACTAACAACTCTGATAAGGATACTCTCGACTTTGTGTGTAATAGCTGATTTGCTTACTTGTTTTGCTTTTTGGGTGTACTGTGGTTTTATCTTGGTATGTTTTCAATGTTATTTTCTCCTGTGCACATTTTAAAGTCTTTTTCATTCTAGAAACCCATTATCGTTCAAACTTTAAAGTATTATTTCTCCTTGACGCGGCTATTGATGCATTCTTTCTATGTGACTTACTTTATTGGCATAATAATAAATGCTGATCTGTTTATAGTATCCTTTGCATTTTACAAGTACTTAACTTTTTACCATTCATTATTTTGGTCGCCAAGACGTTTTATCTGTATACTTGTCATCTTTGTTTGTCATACAGAGAAAACTCCTGACTATATAATACGCATGATAATTCATATACTTTCAATCTTTTCCTTTGTGAACAATTGGATCGCCCGAACGTACGAGCCTTATTGGCACATTTCTATATTATTAGCAGAGTTTGATCTCTCTGAGAAAAATATTTTGTGTTCCGAAATTGCAAATGTGTTTTCAGTGTTTGTGTAATGTTTAAGCGAATTGCTTCTTTTCATCGCATTTGCAATTTTTTCCTTCTTCTCGAGTTTCATTTGTTCTCAAAGCTGGTGGATATTTGAGCAAACAATCGGTAGTTCAGAATGGTACATGTTGAAAAGACATCTACAATAATGTTCTTTGTCAGCGATTTCTGAAAGAGATATACATTTGGCACATAATTTGAAAGACAATACATCTATGTTTGGTGCATTACTTCACAGCAACAGAACTAGGTTATTTAGGGCCGATGCAATTTCAGTACAGTGCCTTGCCAAAGGCCACACCTTGATAGCTGACCTAGGCTGGTCAGATGTTAAGATTCAAACCGCACCCGTTCCTGTCACTGAGCCACCGCAACTCCCAGACATACAATTATACCTGTAATGCACTATGCTTGACTCATTTTGTCTCGTTGTTGCATCTAGGGCAGTAATCTACCGAGGGTCTTTTAATTTAATCAATTTGCTATATGGCTTTAATTTTTAAAAAATGTGAATCATTTCGGATTTTGTCCGAATTTTCTTATTTCTCCGGATAAAAGAAAAATAAATATTTGTGCTTTTTAAAATCGTAACAGTGTTATTTGTACATTGTATTTACGTAGAAAGATTGAAGTTTATACAGATATAAAGTTATAATATAAATGTAGTCAATCGATCTTAAACCACTAATATTTGTTCTTTTCAGTTTTGTTTGAAACAAATTCAGCAGTGTTATTGTTATAATTTACTTTGTAACGCATCTATGTTTCATTACACTGTAATTGTATCCAACTTGTATAGAAATATACATTTTCTCTTAACATAGACATTGTAGCTTTTCTGTAACTTACCATGCTAAACGGTAGATTATTGCTTTAAAAAAAAATCAAAATTAACCTTAAAATGTGCTAACAACTAGTTGCATTAGAAAATGTATAATTTATGAATTAGTAGATACATATGTGAAATTACAAAATATATCCTATGCAGCATGATCTTTCCCTATTTTTTTCTTTTTGCTTTTTATTTAAAAATATAACATCATGACTATTAGCAGTGATGTAGTTGAGATATACTATGTATCTGGTGTGGAAATATCAATTTGTGCATATTCAGAAAAGGCAGGGATAAATGATTGATGTTTATATCAAGAACAATTCACCCTTTGGCAATCAAACGACATTTTGCAGTCTAACGCTGCGTTGAAAGGTGACATTTAAGTTAGTTTTAATAATAATAAATGCCTTGAATGAAAATTACTGATGTTACTGAGGTACGTAAACTGGCATAATACTTGCTATTTATAGTACGATGTATGCTGTCAACAGGTCTTAATGTGAGAAGCAAGTTGATATTTTACATATTACTGACAGTTTCGTTTCCTGTACGGAAATGTTATGACCCTAAAGTGAGAGAGAGAGAGAGAGAGAGAGTGATATTTTGGATTTGTAACGTAACATTAAAACATTTCAGTCAAATCGTTACGATGTATGCATTGTGACAGTTTATAGTGATGTCGAGCACTGGGGCATCATGCTGACCAGTCCTAACACTAACCTCATAATGCTGAGCGCCAAGTGAGGGAGCTGTAATGCCATTATTGTAAGTCTTTCATATGACTCGGCCGGGGATCGAACGCGCGAAATCCCGCATCCGAGTCGGACGCTCTAACCACTAGGCCCAAAAGAAGTAGGAAAGTTGTATTAATCATGTTCGTTATGAAATTTATGAAATGTCTTGGGTACAAACAAGAAAATGGCTGTCCACGAGGTATGAAATATTTGAATCCAAAACACATGGATGCCTTGTGAGTCGAAAAAATATTTATGAAATGTCTTGGGTACGATATGGATTATGTACCATATGTATTATAAGCACAATATTTAAGGAACACAATATTTTGGCTCAGAACAGTTTAAAAAGTATGACATAAAATACCACTCGCGCGATATTTCGGAACATCACGTATCGCATAGGTTGAGAGAGAGAGAGAGAGAGAGAGAGGGAGAGAGAGAGAGAGATACACCGGTTTAGTTATATCGTTATCAGCTTATTGTAAGCATTTTATAGTTATAATATATATATATATATATATATATATATATATATATATATATATATATATATATATATATATAATTTTACAGATATAATGCCAAATAAAAGTTTAGAAGATATTAACATAGACGCAATTGCAATCTGTGTAAATACTATTGTCCATTTTACATTTAGAAAACATTTGGGCTGATTGGCATATTTTGCGATAAGCTTACGATTTTACTTTACTCCACTAAATCTGAATACACTTGTACACATAGTTAACGAGACGTTGTCAAGTTTTTGATTGCATAGAGTGTATAATTCTGTTTAAACACGAAATGTAATCTTTTGATGTATGCACAATTAAATTACAGATGACAGTCGATTCTGTTTAAAAAAGAACAAAACGGTATACACAACATTAACATTTAAATTCGAACCCGGTGTGTTGTCATTTAGCAATAATGGCCATGTTACGATGCAGAATATACATAGTCAACACTAATCTGACTGCATTTGTACGTAAGCGCGCGCGCGCGCGTGTGTGTGTGTGTGATTTGGATTTGTAGCGTATCTTTAACAATTTTTCACTCATATCGGTACGATGTTTGTAGTGTGACAGTTTATAGTGATGTCTAGCATTGGGGCATCATGCAGACACGTATCATGATGTCCCACTCAGTCACATTATCCTGACACCAGGCCGACCAGTCCTTACATTAACCTCTTAATGCCGAGCGCCAAGTGAGCAAGCTGTTATTACCATTTTTGTAAGTCTTTCATATGACTCGACTGGGGATAGAACCCGCGACCTCCCGCATCTGTGGCGGACGCTGTAACCACTAGGCCACGACTGAATTTGTACTGCAAGAGAATGGTCATGTAGTTTTTTGGAACTATATTGTCCTTTCCGATTGTATAAATTTATTTCAAGTAAAACAAGAAGTGGGATAGTATCAATTTTATACTTTTAAAAAAAATCAGAGCAAGGCAATATTTTTCAAGCATTCCCCCACCCCCCCACCCCCGTTTAGAAACGCAAATGGTCTGCCCCTAATAAAGATTAGGCTTGACTTGGGATGAACGCATTCATTGTCTATTCTTCACTGTTATGGAATCAGTTCAAGGATATTTATAATTCAGTCCCATTTAACTAGTTTTTTTGACATTCTGTGAGTGGACCACTGAAGTTGGTAAAAGAGAAACTTCTTTTTAATGCAGATACTGAAATCAATCTTCTCTATTGTTTCCGTATTTTAGATACATAACTGATTTTAGGTTCTGCAAGGGGTCTATTATTATTAAGAATGAATTCACTAATCTGTGTAATGGAGGAAGAAATATAAGTATTAATCTAGTGTACATAAACGACATGTGTATGCTCATTTGTCTGCATGTATGTGTTCCGAATGTATTTGTACATTTCCACTAGAGTTCGATTTTGTGATGAAGTGAAAAGAATAGGTAATAATGAACATGTGTATTATGCCAACATATTTGTTGCTAATACTGATCGATTTTGAAATAAGAAAACAAGAAAGACAATTACTCCAGTGATAGTTTGAAATCGTCCGGGGTGGAGGGAAGAGCAAGGATATGACGAAGGGATAGAGATGGGAAAATAATAACCATTTAAATAAGAGGCAGTATATACTTCGTAAAGTCTGAAGTATTAAATCAATAAGGCCTTGGAAATGTGTTTCTGTGTTCCTACGTTGCTTGTAAATGAATTAATCTGATGTGCAGGTTTCGCTTTTCTAAAGGAACAAATGGGCACATAATTAGTCACACTCTGATTTAGCTTCTGGCGTGTTTGTTGTCTCGCAGGCATTAATTTTGAACCCTCGTTTTTTTCTGAATTAATATAATACAATTATTGGAAATTCCCTGCATGTTTCCATACATTTATTCTTTGACAAATTCATAACTATTCACTCGTCCGTGCCTTGCTTTGGTATGATATCTCTCCAAATCTGATCATCTATATGTCCTTGTATATACATGTCCATGCATATGTTTATTAATCTGTCTCACAGTACTTAGAGTGTTTTCATTTGTCTACACGTTCGTCTCTCTACTTTACCCATCCTTTCGGCAATTGGCCATCTGTCTATTCGCTCATTTTTGATCCGTTCGTTTGTCGTTTTATCTCTTCGTCCATTCACCGTTCGTCCAATTTTTTGGGGTTTCCATTCGCTGTTGTGTGATTGAATGTCAGTCAAACAACCTTCAGTTTTACTCTTTTAAACGTTGGCCTTTATTCAATCTTCAAATACTTCACATTCTTAGACAGAAGACATGTGCAGACTAATGCAACACAACAGCCTGCGTTCTTTTCTACCCCCTGTTCTGCACTTTAAATGAAGATTGGTTAACTTTTATTCAAATGAAGCAAATTGCAACATTAAGGTATTATGAAAATGAGAGTTGTTATTCTTCACCGTGTTCATACATGCTTTCCTATATCCATAAAAAGTACGTATATTTACCAATGGGATATCTGGAAATAACTGGAATGTTTGCCATTTGTAAAATAACAACTCAAATACAATTTATTTTGTTGATGACTTGAGTGTGTCCCATCGTCCCGAACATCTCGGCCCAACACATCCTGGAAATATTAATTAGTGATATTTGCAATATAAGAAATGTAACAATGAAAAAATAGGAAATTAAATTTATTTAAGATTGAAACCCATGCTAAATCTGAACCTGTAGAGTGCCACCTTTGACTAAATGAGAAATTGTTAATATCCTACCCTTAATGCTACAGTAAAGGAGAGTAACTACTAAAGTGACAAGGGATTTGCTAAATAATATGTTTATCTCTCACACAAGCACACGCATATGTAACTGCAAATACATGTTAGTATGTACCGCTAATTTCCGGTAATACATACAACTTACATTGGTACTTATCTTAAAAAGGAATTAGATTATTCATATGAATCAGTGTTTCTACGAACGTCAATAAGCATTACTGTTTTTTTTTTTTAATGAAAGTAATATCAATCACCTTAACTAAACTCGTAAAAGCAAATCTTAACATATTACGTTACTAATAAGAATCGTTGGTATAAATTGATTGCTTTTCATCAAGCAAATAATTCTCAGCAATATAACTGAGTACAGGCGACGTATATATCTTGCCCAGATATATATATATATATATATATATATATATATATATATATATATATATATATATATATATATATATATATATATATATATATATATATATATATATATATATGTGTGTGTGTGTGTGTGTGTGTGTGTGTGTCGTACTACACCACCAGAAAACGTTACTCTTGTATCTGGAACGTTGATACACGTCTTTTAATGTTTTGCGCTGTATGTGACGTTGTCATCATTGTGCATTCAAACAAAATAAGGACTAATGCCCACGTTGAACATGGATGTTCTATGGATACCCATGTAATTTATACATTTGGAATGAATATGATTAGAGCCGGACAAGGGCAGATCCATGTCAGAAGCGTAACTCGTCCTTTATTTGAAACAAAAATAAATGACAATGACGTTACACATGCAGTGCATTTCTTTTTCTCTCACAACATTAGAGTTTATTAAGAATCTTCCGGCATCAATCAAAATTTCTTCTTTAGCAGAATGTGGAAAATATATGTAAATTTGCGTGAGGACACAGATCATTCGTTGTATGGCACTTTCCTTTGCAAGCTGCGATATATTTAACTGTAAAAATGGTATATTAAATGTTCAGATCTATATAACTTGTCAATGTGTATATTGCATATTCAGTATAAAGGTGTAAACAATTTGGATAACGCATACGGTAAAAGTGACTTCCAGCATGTCTACATGCATAATAATGTTTTTATAAGTTCTATAGAAGTTCGGCAATATATTCGGTAATGCGGACTTACCGTATGTTTACACGTCCTTTTATATTATGAAATATATACAGGTTGTGCAATGTGTACGGTAGCAGGGACCTATCTCAACGAAGTCCTGTACTCCAAATACTTCTAATGCAATGTATATTCAACACTTAATTTGCTCTGTGACGTTCAGCCTGTAAAATAGTCAAGAAAATATATTGAAATCATCTTCGGAACACTGATATGTTCTTTTATTAAAGAATGATCCATTTTACATAAAACTGCACGCAGTAGCCATATTTGTTTTCCGATAAGACTATACAAATCATGCTGCTGACGTATGAGGTTGTTCTATTTTAGTATTATCGAAGTCAAAAATTTGGTTACTCTTAAGACATCATGTCAATTATTTTTCTTGCTTTTTGCAGTATATAAACAAACATTACTAGATATGCGTTGTATCTAACGTACACTTAAATAATCAGTCAAAATATGCAAAGCTGCATGTTTCATGGGAAATTGATATGTAGCCTTTTTTTTCATGACTTAGGAAATACATATTCTGCGGACCGCTCTTTATAGGCTTTGTCCGCCTCACTTCCTTTGATAACTGTGTATGAAATATAACGTGACGTTGTCATTGAATTGTTTCAAATGTCATGGCACAGCGACTGGTCTCAAGAGGATAGTAATATATCCACTGACATGTGCAGACTTAATGTATACACGCTTGAAGCTTATGTATGTATTTGGCTATATGATGAGTATGTTGACGATTTTTTACTTATGACTGCAGAGGATCGTCCAAAGAAGCGGGAAGACGTCGTGGAGCATGAACATGCGTAAAGTTGGTTTAGAAAGTATGTGAACGGTATAAATTAAAAATTTCCCAAATATTAAAACACACTGATAACTTGTCAGCTATACGATAAATTATAAAAAGTATGTAGATATTTGTCGTCTCCATCAACGCTATCGAATGTGAAGGGGATTCTACAAAGCCCACTTATCACTCTCTCAGCAGTATTAATTGAAACTTGCGAATAATAGATAATAAGTTATGGGAATACAAAATATAAAAACTGATATATTTATAAATACTCAATAAGAAAAACAGAAATGTTTATCCGTATAGTAGCTACTATAATACCCATATATATCCATATAAAATTGTAGGCATTACTCCATGTACTAAAATACCCATCTATATCCATATAAAACTGTAGGCATTACTCCATGTACTAAAATACCCATCTATATCCATATTAAATTGTAAGCATTATTCCATGCACTAAAATACCCATCCATATCCATATTAAATTGTAGGCATTACTCCATGTACTAAAATACCCATCTATATCCATATAAAATTGTAGGCATTACTCCATGTACTAAAATACCCATCTATATCCATATAAAATTGTAGACATTACTCCATGTACTAAAATACCCATCCATATCCATATTAAATTGTAGGCATTACTCCATGTACTAAAATACCCATCTATATCCACATAAAATTGTAGACATTACTCCATGTACTAAAATACCCATACATATCCATATAAAATTGTAGACATTACTCCATGTACTAAAATACACATATATATCCATGTAAAATTGTAGGCATTACTCCGTGTACTAAAATACCCATCTATATCCATATAAAATTGTAGACATTACTCCATGTACTAAAATACACATATATATCCATGTAAAACTGTAGGCATTACTCCATGTACTAAAATACCCATCTATATCCATATAAAATTGTAGACATTACTCCATGTACTAAAATACACATATATATCCATGTAAAATTGTAGGCATTACTCCGTGTACTAAAATACCCATGGATATACATATAAAATTGTAGGCATTACTCCATGTACTAAAATACCCATCTATATCCATTTAAAATTGTAGGCATTACTCCATGAGGACACTCCATCTAAATTCAACATGTTTCCTCGTACAATACTCTTATTAAATTGCAAGACTGCATTTGCGTCTTCTCCAGAGAGATATTTGCATCCGTGTACGATTATAATTTCCACTCCCATTGTCAGTGCGTCCCATTTCGTGAGTACTCATCCAACGTTTTGCCGCTTCTATACAGCCACAAACTAATGCATCACGCTATTGATACACTATTAGCTATCATCCAAGTGATATATTGTGAGAATATTAATAAGCGCATCAATTAACGAATATTCAGTACTGGCGTGGTTTATAACTAGAACATATATGCCATCCGTAATTGCACTCACGATTGAATGTGTTGTAGTATCGGGGACTTCATAAGCAATTACACCGCTTTAGTATTTTAAAAAAAACCCCAAACCAAAACATAGTATAAATAATAGGACTCTGACACATTCGTAATCGGTAACGGGGTGCTCACTGAAACTTATAGATAAACAAAAAATTTATACATATCTTTATGTAGAAATGCCAACCTGAATGAGATTAATAGTATAATTCTCCCCTGTGATGTTACTCTTCGTCAATCATCTTTTCACGTCTCGTATTGGCGACTTGAAGATTGAATGAGAAAAGTGTGTTATATATATATATATATATATATATATATATATATATATATGTATATATATATATATATATATATATATATATATATATATATATATATATATATATATATATATATGTGTGTGTGTGCGTGTGTGTGTGTGTGTGTGTGTCATATCTTAATTATTTACTCCGAAATGCAAATTATTCAAAATTACCATGTTTAACTGATCTGTCATTTTTTGAATTAATCTAAAAGCGAATCTTCAATAAAATAAATAAGTCTGAGTACCATGTTGCAATAATGCATATTTATCTCTTAATAAAGCACAACTATCTTGTAAAAGCCCGGCATTATTTTATTTAAAGCGGGCTTCTTTTCACCTGGCGATAATGTGTTTAATATTACCTATTGACGTTTAGAACTTACTGAACCAAATAGGTTGTTATTGATTATTAACATCACGTGACTTTTACCAGGAAAATAAATCGAAAGTGTACCTTGATATTTTCACATACACATTGTATGTTACAAACAATTCAACTATGGCTTCCAACTTATTTCAACAGCCAAATAAAACTGAACGAATGGTCGAAAATGAACAACCTCCTGAATTATTCAGAAAGTCTAAATTAACAGACATCACTCTTTTGGTTGAAGGCAAGGAGCTGCACTTCGTGAAATATCCACTTATGGAGGGATCCGATGTGTTTACACAGATGATTGAGAATAGCAAAGACCAGACGATACTTCAAATCGATGACATGACTTACACAGACATTATTATGTTCCTTGAATATCTGCATCCTAAGAAATATCAGTTAATTAGAAGTAAATAGTTTTTTATTTTTTTCTAATTGTATATATAATTATATTTTAACATTAAGTTAATTAACATTTAGTTTCATTTATTAGATTAGGCTATATGTTATAGAGGTTGCTAAAGTTTTATTTAGTCATTATATAACAATAATGCCATTAAAAAGTAGTATTAGTCGTTTCCAATCATTAGAGGATGCGATTAAAACTTCATAAAAAGAGGTCTTACCTTATGTCTCATTTACGGCATCAGTCAACAGTAATGATTCGTCTTCTTTCACTGTATAATTTACAGTATTGTGAAGATTAGTGCTGAGAATTAGCCGAGCTTTGTTTTGTACAATATAGCCTTTTCACTCACGTCTCAGGCTACATTTGCCTTTATGTGGATAACTTCCTTATCAACACATGTTAGTGAGTGTAACCATAGCTAACTTAAATGGTTACCAACGTAAGTGCAAAATGTGAATGCACATTTCACTTCAGGACCGTAATGCAATAATACGTATAAATCAATACTGCATATTAAGTTCAATAACAACGAAATAAATACGTGTTGAGTAAGAAGCACAAGTCCTAATTTTTTGTTATCTACTACATCCGTTTTAAACGTATTTAGATTCATACGCTAGGCGCAGTTCTTATTAAGAGTATGAAATTAGAGAAAGCACTCGGTAGTGACTTCGGGAATTTGTTAAAACATAGGCTAACACACAACTAAGCAACATTACATTTCATTATACCTGCCTAGGATCGATTATGGAAATCATTTGTCTCCTCAGTCTTAAGGGAGCATGTAGTTCGTCTCTTTGAAAAGTCACCGCACAATCCTCGTTTAATTAAGTTTTACTTAATTATAAAACTAGATTGAAAGGTCAGAAACTAAATGTATATTGCCACTACTACATACACGTCCTTTCAAAACTGAAAAAATAAAATTTGTAAATGTGTATTCACAGGTGCATGTGATACATATAAGCTAAACTTGTAGATATGGTGCCCTCCAAAGAAAATCTACCATTTAGTAATAAGTCCTAAAGGTGGTCCTGCGGTAACTTGGTTTTTCAAAATTACAATTAGATAAAATGGGGTTCAGAAGCTCATCTAAGTGCGCCTGCCTTACGCTGTAAACACATAAATGATAGCTGGATTCATTTTCATAAAGTAGTTTAGGAACTGTTTTTTTTTACATGTACCGCCCATAACGTAGTTGATGAGATGAAGGATAAGAACGTGTCATATACTATCATATATCAGGCTTTGGGTGGAAGTTGTCAAGTCAAGCTACAATGAGTAGGATTATTGTGCAGAAGAACTATAAAATTGATGTCTTATTTGAGAAGCCAATTATATAGCATGAATTATTTGAAGCAAAATTTTGCTCGTTTCTCACGCATTTTGTTTTAAATCTGTTGTTTCTGGACATTATTGTATATCACCCAACCTTTTTAACAGAACGGAAAGTGTTGCACGGCGTAGTTGACAAACCCTTGTCCATTACGCAGTAAGGTTTGACAAAACTTATCATGTTAACCGTTGTCTTGTGTCATCTTTGAGAAACTGTCCAATCGTTTTCGTCACACTGTTACATGTACATTTTGATTGCAGGGTACACCATTCGTCTATTAAAGTTAACATATGTAGACGAAAATGAATATTGATATCATGGTAATGAAATACTCTTTTCTTTAAATCACTATATTCCTGAATGTAATAGAAACAAAATTTTATAAAAAGGAGGCGTCATGAATGTTCATTGCTCAGTATTAGAGTGCATGGGCAAAATAGGTTGGGAGCATCGAATTCAGAAATAAAATATAATAAACACAAGGCTCAAGCTGTGATACATGCATTATGTATGATATACAGCTTATGTAAGTGTCAGGTTTAAAAGATCTCTCTCTCTCTCTATATATATATATATGTATCTCTCTCTCTCTCTCTCTTTCTCTCTCCCTCTCTCTCTCTCTCTCTCTCTCTCTCTCTCTCTCTCTCTCTCTATATATATATATATATATATATATATTCTGTTTCAGACGCAAATATTGAACAAATAGCTCCAATTGCCCAAAGATGTAAACATGAAGGGGTCCTGAAAAGGTGTGAAGATTACATTCTTCAGGAATTCCAACATTGCAACCAACAGAGCGGAAAATGCACCAAACTTTTCTTCTGTCTTCGTATGGCTGAAAACTATGGATTTGGAAATGCGCTTCATGTAGGACTGACATCCCTAGTAGTTAAAAAATCACATTTCAGCCCCAAGGAACGTCCATATCAAGGTACAACTATTCCAGGGTATGCAAATGACAAAAATTTCCTGAAGTTATCATTTGAAACAAAATTTTATATTTCACGTACGCGGTTTAGGGTTGCAGAAGCGGGAATCGACCCAAATGATCAATTCCTAATATATTTAGATCCTAGTCCATTTTAGGGAATGAGCTCAACGAGACAGAATGTTTCTAGCTAGCAATAGATTTCACTGTTCTATATGGAGCGTTCGGAGCAGAAGTTGCTGAATAGACCGTTGAAGTTCATAGCTATTGAGAATGAGATAATGAAAACGCGTGCTTTCTGCCCGTAATAGAACCTGATGATTTTTTGACTCATGCCTTTTGGGAAGTTTCATTCTGATTATGTTGCAAGTTTGTAATATCTGAACTTAGCTAAATATCACATAACGTTTTTCTTGGAACAAAATGTACTGTTTATTTTCAGTTTTCACTTGCTTGTACAAGGACATGTTTATTGTTTGTTCTGAGTCCAAAGTTTTTCATTTTGTATATTTCTGCTTATTGTGAGTGGGGAAACCAATGTTTCAATTTGTCAATTAATTGTGTTATACCTACTAGCATTGATGTCCACTGGCACGAACGAGTACATCCTTCTATTATAATATGTCTTCATACACCGGTTTGTATATTTAATGCACAAAAGTACCCTTTGGTTTACTATTGTTTCTTTGTGATTATTACAGTTTTTATTTTAGGTTGTACTTACTAATCGCACCGATAATAATGATGATGATTTTGCTTGCATTTTGTGCATCATTTTTAAAATGACACCTTGAGCCAAATATGTTCATTTCCTTTCCGTTAATCACGTATGACCACCGTGGAGTGGATGTGGTCTATATGAGAATGGCGTGGTTCAACATATATGTCCTCTGCAATTATCAATTTTAGTGTTTCATAGTGAGAGAGAGAGAGAGAGAGAGAGAGAGAGAGGTGGAAGCAAGTGCCAATTAATCTACATTATAATCAGCTGATTATTAACATTTTCTAGTGTTAATGCAGATAACGTAATATATATATAATGCCAAATTAAATTATAAATAATATTAATATATTTTAAATGTCTTGCAAATTGAATTAATGATACTATACATCTTTTCTTTTCGAAAGGCTGATTGATTTTTTTTTTCTCAATACGTTTACACTTCACGTTAGCAGTCAGTGGTCCCTTGGCAGATAGCATGTTGTCGAGCTAGAAAGCTGATTGTGCTCCGGGTGCGGTGAATTGCCTGTGTGTGAAAGCAGTTATCATACCTTTGTTTCGCTTGTGATGGTGAGGAATGATGATTATGTTAAGCTTGGTTCTGACAAATCTTTGGCTAGGCTGCGCATGGTTTTAGTGATGAAAACATTTCTGATGTCCATATGCTTAGTCATGAGATGACGTTGTCAACGAGGTGACAATGCCTAGACCTTTGTTGCATCAACATTGTCTTGCACTCGCGCGCTTGTCTAAATAAGGTTCTGGTGATCACATAGAACCTGCAGCACATTTGTTCACGCGGAGCAGACAATTTCTGTTCAATTTTGCCAACTTCATATGTCCCGACCACAACACTCCACTGTTCTTGGTCCATGCCAACTCTGGCGATGACATCACCCATCAAGATCATCTTGTCCTTAGGCGGAAGAGAGGTGAGGTTAGAGTCCACGTCAGTATAGAACTGTTCCAATGTCTCAGTTGGGCATATCTTGGTTAGGACGAAGGCAGTTATGAATGTCAGGAAGCATTTGCCACTAAAAGGGTGGCAGAGGAAATTATTCCCTTGTTGATGCAGGTTGTCAGGTCCTATAGCTTGTTCAGCATGCTTGTCCTAATGGCAGTTCATACTCCATTGATCACGAAATCTTCTTCTGCTTTTCCCTTCATAAAGAAGGCGTACCAGCCTCCTATCTTCGTCAGCGATCCCTACTCAGCATGTCGGGTCTCATTGAGTGATAAAAAATCGATGATGTATCGTGCTAGTCTCTGGTGATACGGTCTGTTCGTCTTTGGGGTCTTGCTCCATGAGAGTACGGACATCCCCTGTTTCCATGATAAGATTATTTCTCCCCAGTGGGATGATCTGCAAGTCTCGATAACCAGACCAGACTATGTTAGGCTGCTAATATTTAGGTCACTTTTGTTCACCCCTCTCGTACAGGGTGTCCTGAAAAGCGATGTTCAGTCACCCATGACGCTTCCGGGCTCCTATGCTGCCGTGGGTACAGAAGTGAACGACTGTTTGTCTAGGGGCTGCCTAAGTGTAGGTCTGTGACTACAACTGCCAGTGGCATTCTCCACCTATCTTTTCGCCACCTTCCCAACGCCGCAAGACGTTAAAAGTACCAGAAGGTCAACTATACGTTACACAAAAATAAAACCTGCGCCGGAGAGCTTTAAAGTGGGAAAGTCGTCCTACACGGCCGACCCAGTCTCTCGGCCGCGGCAGCAGGGTCCCAGTGGCACAAAGAATCGTTTCTGATGGCGACTCCGTTGGCTAAAGTAAATGGCCATATCGTACGATGTGCCTTATCAATACATACATACATACGTACATACATCCATCCATACATAAATACATACATACATCCATCCATCCATCCCTCCATCCATACATACATACATACATACATACATACATAAGATAATATACTAATTTTTTGATTTGCTTGTTGTTTTATTTAACTGATCCATCCTGACTCTTTGCAACTTAAACATTAAACTATTATGTACTTTATGACCACTAGCAAGATTCCATAGACATTCCATATGGTATACGACAACAATTGCATCCAATATGACAGACAATATGAATTTATAAATGATTTAAATTTGATATGCCCTACTCGAATTATAATTCCTTTTTAAACAACTCTATATAACAGTTTTCGTACGGGACGAAAGGTTTAATTGTGGTACGAAAGTAACAGAGGGGGTATGTCTTTCATGCAAGGATGATTTAATATGCCATTAAATTACGATAGTCACTGAGTCTTTTATTTGAGGTCATAAAGGATTTAAATATGTGCATGCCATATTAAGAATGGCAAATCACAACACCGCTCATCCTCTTCTTTTCACAAATATCCCTTTACCGATGTGAAGGTGTTTGAATCATAAATGCCAGGCATAAAGTTTAGATTTTCCATTGACTTACTTACACAAATAAAATACTGTATGATTACATTCAAAAGGTTTATGTCACGCAAGTGTCAATGTTATGGATACCGGGCAAACATCGTGTTATAAACAGGACAATGCCATGCTTTCTTGATGACTTGCAATAATAGTGAGAGACAATAAGACATTTCTAACCGTTAGTGTTTTGTATTTTAGTGAAATACCATATTTACAAATGTAACCATTTCAAAAACAGCTTGGACAACAAATGTAAAAAAAATTGTACTGACTAGATTCGTTTGTCTGACTTGTATTGACTAGATTGAAATCTCTAAAGTATCAGTCTAAAAGGGTATTCTTATTATATGTTTTGCAGGTTTGCTATATTCTTGTCGGAGATAACCAAACATGAACAGGCTCCTCAACTGTAATTAATAAGACACTAGAACCACCATAACCATGCTCCAATCCCTATCATTTGATGAGGGCAGATTATGAAGATAAAGAAATTCTATCTATCTATCTATCTATCTATCTATCTATCTATCTATCTATCTATCTATCTGTCTGTCTGTCTGTCTGCCCTTACATGTTTGCCCTTGTGTGCTGGCGCCCCTGGTCATGATGGAAGGTTTATTAAATTTAACATCGTGTCATAAGTTTCAGTAAGCATCAGTATTAATCAATGTTACAAAGCCGGGTGTCTAAATCACAATGTTCGCTTTATCACGGCTTATACAACAAAATCGAAACTACTGGTGCAGCGTAAACAGTCCAGTGCCCCAAGACCGCCAATGGTATATCTTACGTGTTTGGTAGTACGTCAGTGCCATAAGATAGCAATTAATATCACCCACATGTATTGTAATACCCCAGTGCCGTAAGACAGCCAATATTACCAATCATGTGTATTGTAATACCCCAGTGCTGTGCGACAGCCAATTGTATCACGCACGTGTATTGTAATACCCGGTGCCATAAGACAACCAATGGTAACACTATCAAGCAAGGTAGTAATAAAGTGTCATAAGACTGCCATTGGTTCCACTCACGTGTATGGTAATACGCCAGTGCCATTAGACAGCCAATGATACCACTCACGTGTAAGGTAATCCCCTAGTGCCATAAGATAGCAAATGGTACTACTCCCGTGTATAGTAATATTCTAGTGCCATAAGATAGCTAATGGTAACACTCGGGTGTATGGTAATACCTCCAATATCCTAAGATAGCCAATGGTACCATAAGATATTCAGTGGAACCAGTCACGTGTATATTAATATCCCAATACCATAAGATATCCATTGGTACCACTCATGTGTATGATAATACCCCAGTGCTATAACACAGCTAATGACACCACTCACATGTGTAGTAATACCCCAGTGCCATAAGACAAACAATGGTACCACTCACGTGTATGGTAATACCCCAGTGCCATACTATAGCCAATGATCCCATACTATAGCTAATTGTACCATTCACATGTATATAAATACCCCAGTGCCATATAACAGTCAATGGTACCACTCATATGTGTAGTAATGCTTAAGTACCATAAGTGATAACACATACACTTGTGCAACACATATAACCACCATAACACTGCAACTGACAAGACTCGTATGTATGGTAGTTCTTCAGTACCATGACGTATCCATTGGTTCGGCTCGTAAGATTACCAAAGCTCAGCTACAGGCACGACTTGCATGTTTGGTGGTACTTCAGTGCCATGACACAGACAATGGCACGGCTTACATGTAATATGTATAGTAATGCCTCAGTGTCTTGAGTTAGACAACGAGACTATTACCACATATGACAGTAGCTTAGTGACATAACTCTGTCACGTGGACGAATTACATGTGCGCAGTACCGGATTTACCATTGTGATTAGGTGTGCTTAAGCACAGAGCCCCGTAGGCCAGGGGGCCCCATCTTCCTAGCAAAAAAAATAAATAAAATAATTTACGATGAATTTTTCAAATGTTGTCTAAAGTCAAAACGTCCAAATGTTTTTACTAAAGTTATAAAAGTGAAATTGGTAGGTAGTGTTTTGGTGCAGTCCGATCTGTGGCGGAATTTCTGAGTGGTCTGATTAATTCTGGCTGAACCTGGCGTGGTGTCTTTGTGATTTTTTGTTGCTTCCTGTACATCAGATATAGTTATTGGGTCTGTTAGTATTGTGTCTGTGTTGTGTGCTGAGGATAGTGTATTTATATAGTTGACTTTGTTGTTATGTTGTTCTTGTGTGAAGTATAGCCGGCGTAGATAGTTGTTTATAGAAATCTGCTAGTAAGTTGGCTTTTTGCTGCGAGGAATATGCGGTATGATTTATGAATCTATGATTGTTATGTTGTATAGGGGTGTTTGTGTGTGTCATTGTTTTTCATTGAGTGATGATATTAAATTGGTGCCAACATTTTCCGGTGTATTGTTTGTAAGTTCGATCTAGTTTGTTGCATGTTTTTATCCAACCGTCTGTTTTAATTGTTTATATTATATTGTTAATTTCTTTTGTTAATTTATTGCATCTTGATTCTAAATTTATATTATTCAGTTTCCAGAATCGAATCCAAACAACTGATATTACTGCTCCAGCTCTTTAATCCTAACAATGAGTAGACGATATGAAAGTGGTACAAGTAAAAGAAAACGCCAAAAAGAACACAAAGATATAGTCAAACATTTAAAGCCAATCACATCATTTGGCTTTGCATACCCGGACAAACAAGTTTAACAGCAGATACAGAAGATTCAGATACGTTACTTGGCACACAGGAACATTTATTAGTAACTCCAAGTATCAGTGGCACCCTAAAACATTTTTTAGTAACTTTAAGTACCAGTGGCACTCAAGAACCTTCGTCAGTAACTCCAAGTATCAGTGGCACCCAGGAACATTTGTCAGTAACTCCAAGTACAAGTAGATCCACAGACATAGAAGCTTCAGTTTTCCCCACCAAATGTACAGAAGTGAGTGTTGGCTCTTCTACTGATTTCATTGTGACGAATGAAATAGGTTCATGGACCACATTGAGCAATGAAAAAAGTTCATACTGGATTGAGAAAGGTCCTTTGGAATGTCAACACTGGGATAAACCTTCACAACTTCGAAGCGAACCTACAAAAACCAAACTCGTTTATGCTCAAGAAGTTTATTCTTCTCCACTAAAATAAATGGAGAAACCTACCCTCGGGAATGGCTAGTATATTCTCCAACAGAAGGAAAAGTCTACTGTTTTGTGTGCAAACTTTTCTCAAAATTCTCTAAGAATGTTTCTTCACCTACAGTCTAGCTTCTTCAAGATTTGATAACAGGTCTTATCCTCAAATCATTAAGACACAAGAAAATTCAAAGGGACATATGGTCTCTATGTTGACCTACTTAACGAGAAAACGTGGTCAGACGCTTACAACAAAACTTGATGAGCAAGTCAAAGCAGAACAGAAATACTGGATGCATGTACTTCAACGAGTGATGGCAGTGATTTGCCTGTTGGCATAACGTGGATTGGCTTTTAGAGGAGATGATGAAACCTTCGGCACACCAAACAACGGGAACTTTCTCGGTTCGCTGTAATTGATTGCCAAATTTGACACCTTCTTATGTACCCACATAGACCAGTATGGAAATAAAGGATCTGGCCATCCATCATACCTATCCGAAACCATATGTGAAGAAGTTATCCAGCTAATGGCTAAAACATTTCTTGACGAAATAGTGAAAAAAATCAAAGAAGCAGGACTTTTTAGTGTATCGGTCGATTCAACACCTGATGTTTCCAATGTTGATCAACTCACTGTAATTGTTAGATATGTTTCTGCCCTTGATGGAATACCAGTTGAACGATTTTTGACATTTATTGAACTGAAGAATAACACAGGTGAAGGAATGGCTGAATTGATACTGAACGTCTTTGAAGAACTTGAAGTTGATTTCAGTAAATGCAGGGCTCAATCTAACATGCATCTAACATGGCTGGAAAGTATAATGGCGTTCAACAGAAAATTCTGGAAAAGAATAAGTTTGCAAAATGTATTCCCTGTGCTGGACATTCCTTAAATCTGGTTGGAAGAGCTGCAGTTGACTCTTGCCTGGATGCAGTGAATTTCTTTGGCGTGGTCAATGAACTTTATTGCTTTTTCTCAGCCTCTACAAGATGGTGGGCAGTGCTGAAAAACTTCTTGTCACCACAGTCAAATGTTCTGCAACATTTATCTGACACAAGATGGGAGGCCCACGCCAGAGCTACAACAACCATCAGTAAAAGTTATGCTCACATTCTTGAAGCACTCAGTCACATCCATGATGAAAACACTGAAAAGGGTGATACTAGACGACAAGCTCAAAATCTGTTGAAGAAAATGGAAGAATTTGAATTTGTGTTCATGCTTCATCTATTGACAGGTTTGTTTGAGCAGTTTCACAAAGTAAGTAATGACCTTCAAAGTACACAGATTTCATTGACCACGTGTGCAAACCTATACAGTTCACTTCTGCAATTTGTTTCAACACACGGGAAAACTTTGATGAGATTGAGGAGCAAGCAAAAACTACTCTACCTGAGTACAGAACTCTCCAAAGAAGGCGTAGAGTACGAAAACGACAACACAATGATGGCAGTGCAGCTGAAGCCTTGGATGAAATTCTCCATGGTGTCAAGAGACTAGAACAAGAATATCCAAAGGATGTTACCGAGGGAACAGATTCTCCATGGTGTCAAGAGACTAGAACAAGAATATCCGAAGGATGTTGATCTCAGTCTTGTTGATGAACTCTTGACTTTCCACTTGTATGTCAAACAGGCTCATGCAGAAAAAGAAAGTTTCAGCATCCAAGACATGTACCAGATAATACAACAGGAGACAATTCAGGCTGTTTTCCCAAATGTGGAAACAATTTTTAGATTGTTCCTGTGTTTGATGGTCACTAACTGTTCTGGAGAGAGATCATTTGCTAGGCTGAAAACGATCAAAAGTGACCTTCGTTCAACAATGTCACAAGAGCGTCTGTCTGGTCTGAGTATTCTATGTACAGAGACTGATAAACTGCGACTTATTGATTTTGATGAAATCATTGATGAGTCAGGAAAGCTCGAAGGAAGATGTTCTGACATTAAATAGCCTACTGTAAAAATGTAAACAGGCCTTAACAGGGTAATACAAAAACATGGCAATTTGATTATTTGACTGTTTTGTGTAAACAGTAAACTTCTTCATCAATCATCATTGTAAAAATAATGATTGATCAGGTAACACGTAATATTTTTACTACTCCTAAACTTCCTGAGTATGTATGTCTGACTACCTGTGTAGGCCTACCGGGTCTACCTCTTTTAGGGCCCAAGTAAGGGGCTTCATAACTTAACTAGCATAGGGCCTCATTTGTCCTAAATCCGGCACTGCATGTACGGTAGTACTTCAGTGCCAATAGAGAGAAGATACTGCAACTCATTTGTATGGTAATATATTAGTGCCAAGCATGACTCACAGGTATGTTAGTACATCAGTGTCATGTCACAACCACTTCCATATATATCGTTATATTTCAGTAGAATGATATAACATTATTACGACTCACATGTATGCAATAGTACTTTAATGCCACTGGCATTTCATGTTTTTGTACTACTAGTGGACCATCTTAAATATCCGGGTTGTAGGCTGAAATTTTGTTCAAAATAAAATATCGCCTAATAAAAAAATGAAAGAAAGTTGTTCTCTTTTATTGCAACAAAATGTATATACGTTATATTAGTTTATCACATTATTATCTTTAAGATGAAAGAAATAAATCTCGGATTGAAAGTAAACCATTACTTGCCCTAAATGTTAAATAGTCGAAAACAAAACTATCAACTGCATAGTGAAACGTTACAGTCAGTAGTACGTTATTACTGCTTGAATTCGTCCAACAGAGAGAGAGTGTGTATTATGTTTGTGTGTATATGTATGTGTGTGTGTGTGTGTGTGTGAGAGAGAGAGAGAGAGAGAGAGAGAGAGAGAGAGAGAGATAAAGAAAGACAGAGAGAGAGAGAGAGAGATCAGTTACAAACATTATATCAAACCAATTGTTATCATGGACATGGTCTACCACTACAAGACCACGAAACGGTGAAGTTTTTAATTAATTTAATTACTTATATCGCATTCTAACAGCACCTGCCTGGACCATTATAACAATTCCCATGATGCGTTCTAACAGCATTTCCATACAGTTGTGCCCACATAATTATTCTGCCGCCCCGGGGGAGGAGTGTGTCAAGCACGTAGTTTTTAGCAATTGCGTTTTACAGAAACATGTTCAAAGTTGAAATCCAAAAGAGGGTAGGAGGAAAGTGACCAACACCGTTGCCTCTATGTGCGTGCTCCCATGCTTCCATTGACCTTTATAACAATTCCCATGATGCATTGTAATACCATTCCACGGGCTTTTATATCAATGTTGATAATTTGTCATCCTTTAATTTTCTAATAGTGAAACTGACATGAATCAATGTATGTGCCATATATAGTACTTATGAATATGCATGAAAAGGCGGATAAATCTGATGTATAAGTGATTTATAGTTTCTAACGTTTTAACTTGTAGATTTGCTGACTTCGATACAAAAGACTGGGTTGTATTAATACACTATTGTTTTAACAAACTCATGCTTACTCCGAGAAGGTTCTGTTTTGAATAGATCAGCAAATAAACATATCACGTACACAACCTTCTCTTTAGATCTTCAGAATGCATTTCAGGTCTGTGCTCCAAACCACTTCACTCTCTTTAAAAAAATACAGCCATTAAATACTTCGACTGATATCGCTGAACTGTTTTATTGAAAAAGGCACCATTGTATTACCTATAAGAAAAAAATGTCTTAACAAAAAGAAAGCAAAATATTCTGGGTCGAATGAAAATTCCAGGTCCCTAAATTTGCATTGCTGCTTATGCTTATTTGATCACCTTCAATGATTCTGTCTACAATGAAGATAAGATGTTTGAGAATGTCGGCAATTATTCTTAATCCAGGAGAATAAAGGTGTTTAAAAAAAGGCAATTTTAATAACTGCCAAAATACACTTTGTAAGTAACCAAGGAGAATTTCTATAAAATATACAGTAAGAATCAAACAAATATATATATGCCAATTACATTTTGTAAGTGGTTATGGAGAATTTCTGTAAAATGAAGAGTAAGATTCCAGAATGTATATCAATTGCATGTTGTAAATGGTAATGTAGAAGTTCTAAAAAATGAAAAGTACCAGTCCAGAATCTATACCACTTCTGAATAAAGAGCTCATGGTTGCCACATTTATGTAAACTTTGTGTGACTAAACTTTATGTCATTATTAAACCGGAGAGATTCCGACCAATATTATGCCAGAAATGTACCGAACTCTATGTCATCATTAAGCCATAGACGTTCCGAACTCTATGTCAGTATTAAGCCAGAAAGATTCTGACCAATATGCCATTATTAAGCTAGAAAGGTCCTGACCTTTATATCATTAGTAAGTTATAGAGGTTCCGACATTCATGATATTATTAAATATTATTAAACCAATGAAGTTCGATTCTAATGTCAGAATGCTACTTTATCAATTGTAACAAAATCACTGTCATGATATATAAGCTTTGTTCCAAAATTCGTTTTCAAGTATATATATATATATATATATATATATATATATATATATATATATATATATATATATATATATATATATGTAACTGTAATTCCAAATATACAAATAAAATCCTTTTACTCTGGTTGCGTAAGAAATGTCGTTTTTCGCGACGTTTAAAGGAAAGAAAAAACATATTCAAAACAATGGCAAATCGATATCCCACTTGTACCCGCTGAGAAAAATAGCTTTAGAAAAAAAGTTTATCGTGCAAACAGCGATACGTGAGACCCAAGTAGTTTACTTTAAATGATCAACGTGTCTGACTACAAACTGTTCAAGACACCTATGAACCGATCCATCAACTTAAATAAAAGGAATTCATCAACCTGCTTTCAGTAAATAATACATACTTCTTTGTATTTAATTAAGGACAGTCTTAAATTACACTGTGACAGTAATTTTATAATATACATACATTTAAGAATATAGATAATGGAAGCGCAAGACGAAACCAATCCACATTTTCTCAAGTGGCAACATGTTTTATTTGACCTAAGGGCCCATGTATTATCGCTGCTTATATGAATTGAACTAAGGACCCAGTTATTATAGCTGTTTTTATCAGGTGAACTAAGGACCCAGGTATTATAGCTGCTTTCATCGAGTGAACTTAGGACCCGTGTATTATAGCTGTATTTATCAAGTGAACTAATGACCCATGTATTATAACTGTTTTTATCAAGTGAACTAAGAACCCAGGTATTATAACTGTTTTTATGAAGTGAGCTTAGGACCCAGGTATTATAACTGTTTTTATCAAGTGAACTAAGAACCCAGGTATTATAACTGTTTTTATGAAGTGAACTTAGGACCCAGTTATTGTAGCTGTTTTTATCAAGTGAACTAAGGACCAGGTATTATAGCTGTTTGTGTCAGTTGAAGGAAGGTCCCATGTATTATAGCTGTTTTAATCAATTGAACTAAAGACCCAGGTATTATAGCTATTTTTATCAATTGATCTAAGAACCCAGGTATTATAGCTGTTTTTGTCAATTGATCCAAGGACCCAGATTGTATACCTGGTTATATAAATTGAACTAATGAACAAGGTATTATCGTTGTTTTTGTCAATTGAACTAAATAACCAGGCATTATAGTTGTTTTTGTCAAGTGAACTAAGAACCCAAGTATTATATCTGTTTTTATCAAGTGAACTAAGGACGAATGTATTCTAACTGTTTTTGTCAATTAAACTAAGGGCCCATTTATTATTGCTTTTTATATCAATTGAAGTAAGGACCCAGGTATTATAGCAGTTTTTATCAAGTGAACCAAGGACCCATGTATTGTAGCTGTTTTTATTAATTGAACTAAGGACCCAGGTCTTATAACTGTTTTCATCAAGTGAACTAAGGACGAATGTATTATATCTGTTTTTGTCAATTGAACTAATGACCCAGTTATTATAGATGTTTTTATCAATTGAGGCTGCATGTATTATAGCTGTTTTTTATCAAGTGAACTAAGGATCCGTGTAGTATAGCTGATGATATCAATTGAACTAAGAACCCAGGTATTGCAGCGTTTGTATCTATTGAACTAAGGCCCCATGTATTATAGCTGTTTATATCAATCAAACTAAGGCCCCAGGTATTATAGCTGTTTTATCAATTGAACTATGTCTCCATGTATTATAGCTGATTGTATCAATTGAACTAAGGACCCAGGTATTATAGCGGTTTTGTCAATTGAACTAAGGACCCAGGTATAATATATCTTTTTTTATCACAGAATTTCTCAACTTGCACAGAATATAACTGGTTATTATTGAACTCGTACAAGAGAAACGTTGGCTCGAAATACAAAGACGAATGACTGAAGGAAAAAATACCCAACAAACGATACGGTTATCCTGAAAAAGCAAATACATTTCTTTATCTCACCTCCCTCCATATTATGTTTCCTTTCATGATAAGTTTTGCTAGGAAAATGCATGTACCAACACACATGTGTTATATATATATATATATATATATATATATATATATATATATATATATATATATATATATATATATATATATATATATATAGATATATACATATATATATATATACATATATATATATATATATATATATATATATATATATATATATATATATATATATATATATATATATATATAGAGAGAGAGAGAGAGAGAGAGAGAGAGAGAGAGACAGACAGACAGACAGACAGACAGATACAGAGAAACAGAGAGATGGTTGCAACAAGTATTTCGAGAAAAGCAGTTCTGGTTTGGAATACGTTTTAGGAATCATAACAAAGTTGCTTTTGATAATAAGGAGATTGGAAGGCAGGCCTCTGGCACATTTACATTCCATCTTTCCCGTCTTGTGTTCTTTCTCCGGGTCCAGCTTGAATGAAAGCAGAATAGTCTTCCAAAAGAGTTCAATAGTTTTCTCCGGTTCCTCCTCCTTCCGCCACCTCTAATGGCTATAGTACGTCATTTCAGACCAGGCTAACTATACATTGCGATAATTAAGCCTCGTTAACATAAATAGTCGAAAGTTTTATCAGGGTTACACGATTAGTGATTTGATTCGTCGGCATTGCTCTTACGTTTCTGTGAAAAAGAACTTCATATGATAGACATTTTTTCATAATTAAATGCTAGTTATGTGTGAGGACCCTGTAGACATGTATTACCTGATACATCATTCAAACGGAACTACAATTTTGAATAAACTTTGAATATGTTATGTATTGGGCAAAGTTTTAAAAGAATTTATATAACTTACACACATGTTTATATTTTATAATTAGGTATACATTCTGATATTCATATATAGTGCACATTTACAAATGCGCCAACTTATGTTTGTGCCACCTCAGGAGCAGGTGCAATTTTTTTTCAAGAACACGCCACGGTAGCTGAGACAAACTGGGCTGATCTGATATCACTATTCGAACTCACATTTGTTCAGCCTTGCGTCGGCGCGTTAACCATGAAGCACTGTGACTTCGTAGCAAGAACTAATACATACTACTACTACTAACAATACTACTACTACTACTACTACTACTACTAATAATAATACTAATAAATTATTGACTTGAACTAATAGTAATGTTTAGATGCTCTGAATGGGCGAGACAGAGTGGGGATACTTTGACATTTGATAACGTTAGAGCTAATCTACATTCACATTGGGTATCATTTTCCATCTGTGCCCCAAGGGTCAGTTTGAGGATTAAAATCGATTCCAAGAATAAATAAACTTTGATTTGACAAGAATGACATTCCTTGGTGATTCCTATGTTTACTCCATAGACCGATTCTGTCTTTTATCTGTTAGTTTATATTAATATGGCACAATTATAACTTCTTTGTGTTTATTATGTATTCTTTTTTATTTTTTTGCTGAATTTGACAGTTTTTGAAATGATTTAATGTCCTAAATGTTCATACCATTCATTTTACATTTTTGGGAACGTACCCTTTGTTGGCACTACACATCTCAATTTGTGCTGACGTACCGCAAAACATTAAATGATAATCATATAAAATTAGATCTCTCTCTCTTAACATCAATGATAATATTAAGTATTTCGCAAGTTTTGAAATGCCTAATTGCGAAATAGAGGATCACGTGATCATGATTGCAGATAAAAATCATGTAGCCCCTGTATGCCCTTGATAAGAACCAATCAAAACAAGTTATTTAAATGACCCTCAATCCAGGCCATTAACTAAGTCAAAAATATAAACAGTTTTTATATTCTTAGGTATTTAAGGAACGATTCATGTCAAACTGAATTTTTTGGAAAATATCAAATTTTTAGTAAAAAAAACCCCAAACAAACAAAACAAAACAATACATTGACATGTAAAGAAAATAGAAGTATTCAAAAAACCAGAAACAATCAAATCAAATGAAGCACAAATTAATTTTAAAAATCGAATATAAAGAAATATAAAGATTTATATGATAAAGCGTTCTTTATACCTGATGTTAAAAAGAACTCATAAATTACACATAGAATACATGAAAAAATACATTGTTATACACGGGAAGATGCGTCTGCTATGAAATTATATTTTCCCTTGATGTTGTACCAGCTCTGATAAAGCCTTGTTTATGTGTATCATATCTGACCAAAATATAACTCCACGTTCTTATACAGGTCGTCTAAACTTACATAGGCGATTCATATCACTGGAACCCTCATATAGTATTATAGCTATAAATGAGACAATTTATACAATAATATACCCGTGGGTGCAGACTTTGTCATCAGTTTTGTAAAGCCATTGTCGTATCTATTTAGTCAACTTCAGATAAATTAATATAATCGTTGAACGGATTGTATCGCATAAGTGCGGTATGTCTCATAATTTTTCCAAGTGTCAACGCATGACCGACTAATATTTGTTTGTTTAATCGTGTGTTAGTGACCCGGTATGGAATAATTCAAGCTAAGAAGGAAACTTACCCGATGAGGTATTTGATCTGATCTTGCTAAGGTTTCTAATCCCTTGTCAATAACAAACTGTGCAACAACACCAGAAGTGGATTTTGTCGTCAGCCCATCATTCCCGAGTATAGCATGGATATGCTATACAATGCAATCCAGATTGCTATGCTGGAATACAAGCCAGCAATCGGTTGGGTCAGCATGTAATAGTTATCAACACACATGCCACCCTAACCCAGCTCCGATTGGAATGATATGGGTTTTATGGAATTATTACATAAACATGAGACAATGTCATAATGTTTATGAACATACAGAGTATTTTTGTATCGCCTCGATCATATAAACAATACAATACTGCTGGACGTTTGAAAAGAAGACATTATCGTGCTACAATTAATTCCTGTGAGTGGAGCTTTAGCGATGAACATCAACTTAATCAAGAAAGCATAAGACCCCATAGAACCCTAGGATGAGGTCAATAAAACGAAATTGTCATAACTGGGTACCATAGTTTTCAGTCTATACCGTGACCGTCTTGTACGTACTAACATCCACCTTATTTTGGCTTCCATGGCCTCGTGGGTACGTGTGTTTCCCACGACCGACAAACAGTTTTGGCAAGCCTGTAACTTTTACTGTGACTACCAGAATGGTGCAAACAAATCACTTTCAGCTCAACAGTATTGGGATTATGTCCACTATACCGACGTTGATGCTTAGAAAAAGGCTCGCATCGATAAGTTTCATTGGAGTACGTAAATTCCTTAATCGTTTGTCGATAAGGAATGACAGGCTACAATCGCTTTTTATGTTAGGGAATTTTAAAGAACGACAGCATGATATGACGCTGGCCTCATTCGACATGTTCTTCAACTTTACAGTAGACGTCGTGTACTGTTAATATCAATATCGACGTTGCAGGCCTGCACCGATGCGCAAATTCTGATCCGAACAAAGTCATCAGAGTCAAAGTATATAACTATGCAATGCCGTGAACAAGAAGGTCCCATTTTAACCACACTTCTACAGCATATTTTTTTCTGAACTTAAAGCCTTGTTTGGGCAAGCCTGGAGAGGTGAGGATGTTCCACTGATCTACCTAACTCTGTTTTTGTTCACAATTTAAAAATGTTTCACACTCGTCCAACCGGCTCCAACCCAGACCCTTGAGCCTGCAAACAGCTCATGTATGTTTAACTGAAGCTTATACCGTTGACTCGTCCGTCACTGATGTATGTATGTATGTATGTATGTATGTATGTATGTATGTATGTATGTATGTATGTATGCATGCGTGTGTGGGTGTGTGTGTGTGTGCGTGCGTGCGTACGCATATGTATGTATGTTCGTACGTACGTACGTACGTATGTATGTATGCATGCATACATGTATTTATTTATATATGCATATATGTAATTGTCAACGTACTTACGTACTCATGCAAGCAAGCACGCATGTGTCTACGTATTGGCTTAAATATTTATCAAGGCGCAAAACAGAAAACAGGTTCCCAACGTACTGAATATCTGAGTCAGCGGAAGGAACAACTTAATCCACAAAACAAACACTACGATCAAGTGCTAAGAGAGGCACATGACTCCTGCATAGCTCAATGACAGCAGTTAATCTTAAAATAAATACAACAATGAAAAGGAAGAAAACAAAAAGACCAGCACAATAAAGTCGCATACAAAAAAAATTCGCAAATGGGTTATCATGACTTGCATAGAGAGAACCCCAAAATATAGTTTGAAATAGTTGCCTTTTGCCTTTTGAAGAACACATTGTATAGACCAGTTCCTTGAACTTTAAATTATATAATTTTTCGTGTGAAATTATATTTCATGTCTCCATGATGATCTGTAACCCATAATCATTTTGTTTTAAATATACAGACCGCTCTGGTAGCCTATGTGGATAGAGAGTACGTCTTTGATGCGGGAGGTCACGTGTTCGATCCCCGGCCTTGTCATACCAAATACTTTTAATAATGGTACAAATAGTTGTATGGTTTGGTGCTCATGATTAATCGGTCAGTTTTAGAATTTGTTGTCTTGGTGTCCCGACATCACCATAAACTTCAACACTGTATACATCGTAGTGATATTACTGAACAATATTTAAAGCTACATTAAAAATCCAAAATCACACACACACACACACACACACACACACACACACACAAAACACTTGTAAAGATATATTTCCAACCTTATATGGATGTCAAAGATACCATAAATTATTCCCCAAAATATATCCTCATTGTCACCATTAGACATAAGGAAATGTTGAAAGTAAAACAGCGAATTAGAAGCAGAGAGAGAGAGAGAGAGAGAGAGAGAGGGAGAGAGAGAGAGATACCATTCGGTGGATGTGGGGGTAGATTGAACAGAAAATAACCAGTCAATAAAATTATGAAAATATATTTGACGTTCTATTTGAAAATATTATTTTCATGTGTATTGTATTTTTACTGAAAAAAGCAAGAAACTCTGGAAAATATTATGTTCCACTGTTTCGCTAGTCCATAGCTAAAATCACCAGAGTATAGTTTACTTATAGTTGTTTCATGATACAATATATGATAATGTCTCATATTTGTCTTCATTTTGAATAAACGTTTTTGACACGTATGAATAATTCTTACCATTGCACAATTTTAAATAGTAGTAAAAACTGTATATTCAAATCTCTTTGGAACTATGACATTCATTTAAATTCTCATAGTATTAGTAGATGGAACAAATTACTCTTTAAATGTGGCATTTAGTGTCATTCTTAACAATGCATGGCACAATTAATTGTTGTATATGGATATGTATACTTTTTTGTATGATATATATGTTCTTTTATGTTTACAATGTTTTTACTTTATAATTATATTTTAATTTAGAGGCATGGACTTTGTAGTCTGAAATAAAAATTCTTATATTTCTTATATTATCTTATCTTTTGACATATATGTTTAACGAATCGCTAGGAAATTATATGTGTGGTGCTAATCGCATTATATTGTGAGGTTGTTATAGTTTGACGCCTGGATATTTTGCATTGTATTAAATATATACATTAATTTTGTTATAGTTTCATTATGTTTTCCAATTTTTGTGCCAACTTTCAAAACTGTCCAAATAATACGATTGTAAAATCGCATAAAACGCCATATAGGAGGTCGTGTCGTCTCGATTCTCATGATTCGACGGTTGAAATAAAGATGATACTGGTCATTATAACTTCACTCAACACCAATATGGTCCGGTCCTTTAGCAGGTTTCGCGAAGATATTACTTCCAAGACTACGTCTGTATATGACCTTATCCGATTCTTTTGAACATCTACAAGCAGCAGGACTAACCATGACACATGTTCCGTTTGAACATCCCCCCGGGCCACTGGTACTAATACATCTATCCAGTATTCGCTTGCATTGGCGGGCTTGGCTGCTCACATTACACTGGAACATCATGATTCCCATTACGAGAATATACATAAGTTGTCTCTGCATGATGTCACGTGATATCTGAAATATCAAGTGGATAGCTACAATTATTTCATCTGTATAGCCTGGTTTTCAGCCTCAGCAGACATGTTGCACTTAATGTACTAACATAGCTGATACTGAAACTGTGTGTTTCAAGGCAATCCCTATTTCACACACAAGTATTATTAACATTAGCGGTAATGGTATTAAAAGTCCTAGAAGAGTTGAAATGAATATAACAGTGATATCTAACTTAGCAGTAGTAATATTGACATAAATAATAGTGGTAGTAACAGCAGCAGCAGAAGTAATAGCAGCAACCATGTCATCATCAATATATGGTGTCCCGTATTAGTATTATTGTTGTACTGCAAGTAACTAAATAACTAGGGACACAAACTATCTGAATGTATGTCATATATGGCAGGACATGTTTCAAACTATTGTAGTAATATTTGTAGTATCGTTAACGGCATTATAAGTGCAATGTAGATTTAAGATCAGTAGCTTCAGTAGCAGTTAGGTACGTGTTACACGTGTCTAATGGTTGTAGTAGTTGCGATGGCAGTATAAGTATGTGTATGTGGTTTGGGATTTTTACTTAGTTTTAACAGTTTTGTTCATATATATGCGATATCTGCAGCATCATGTCCCACCCAGTCAATTTATCCTGAAACCAGGCCGACCAGTCATAACGTTAACGTTTGTATGCTGAAATGGGTCAGCTGCTATTAACATTGTATACGTCTCTGTAGGTGTGGTTCGAACCTCACGCTTCAACCAGTTTGTAAAATGTAGTTCTGGTAGTGGTACAATTATTATTAGTAGTAGCAGTAATAATAATAGTATTACACTTGCTGCTAGTCTGCTACTGTGTTAAATAGCGGCACAAAAAATATCATTTTGAAGCAATGTCATGTTAAGCAGCACACCGGTATAATATTAGCAGTAGTTGTAGTATTAGTAACTTCAGCACTGCTCACTGAACGCGTGTTTACGGGCTACTTGCAGTTTTGTATCCTATGCCTCCGAAATACTATGTGTTTTCGGCAAACCACTCCCATATCATTAACGTTTCGGTTGTCTCTCGCAATATCTAAAGTCACAAGAAGTGATACAACTGTAAGATGACAAAACCTATCCATTTTAAAGCAATGCATCTCGCATTGGTAGCATTACAGATTTGTTAAAGTCGGCTGGATGGGACTGCAAGGTGTTTGATGGCCGTCAGTTTAAAGTATTATCAAGCCTAAATTAACCTTTGAGGCGAGGAAGATAAAAAAAATAAGGTTCACATAATGCATAAACAAATTAAGTTCATGGAAATACACAGTTTGTAATTTATTTAATAATTTGCTAGTTTGAAGATGAAACTAATTTACAAAACATGTACTTCTCATCCACGTAGATAATGATTGCATAATAAACCTAAATGAGGGCATGGAAATAAACAGAACATGTCAAGTGTGGTTAAATTCTGGTTAACCAGATTTTCAAACATCTTACATTTCCATGAGATTTCTGACTACGCGATTATAGAGCTAAAATCCTATGTTAGATTGTTTTTAGAGTATATTCCGAATCTAATTTTGTATTTGCTTTTCCGTCTGTTATTTATTTTATTAAAGTCTATTGCAGGAAAGTAAACCAAAATTAATATGAAAGATCATTTTCAATTAAGGAGTGTATCATGCAGAGGTATGTGCATGCTTCAGTTAAGTTTAACCACTTCAGTGCCACGCGCAATGGCACCATATTAATTATGATTAAGTTAAGACTTGAAAGTTTTGCCAGTTTTGTACCAGAATTCGTAGTGAAGAAAGCACGGTAGTATATTTGATGCAATTTTAATGCACATAAGAGTGAAAACGTAAGAAAACTATAAGACGTCTCTAAGAATATTCAAAGACATTTTTCAGTTGAATATAAGCACTGACTCTGACGTGTGCATTTCAACTATAACATTTTAAAAGTGCGATGAAAGTTGTCATCATTGTTCGAAGCTTCGAGTATATGTGCTTGTCCATATAGAAGAACAACAAATAAAGGGATTGTCAGGACTAATAACAATAGCATGTGCTCTTTGCAAACAAAATAGCTCAGTCAATGGATAGAACACTACAGTCAAATTCCATAAGACAAATGTCAGCTAATAGATGATTCACACTCAAGTGGTAAATTCTGCACTGTGGTTAATTCCGACATTTTTTAGTGCAGGACGAAACCGTCGTCAACATATTGAAATATGTCGGATAAAATATATTGCAGTACACCCAAAACTTATTTAACTCAAATATATCTATCACAGTCTGAACATTCTTTTGTTGAAACATATGCAGCACGGCCAAGCAAGTTACAGCAAATGATGATACAGTGAAAAAGTTCTAACAATTTTTAACCGTTATATTAGAACCGTTGGGACTTATTCCTTAGACCAAGCCATTTCTGAATCTACCGCCAACTGTAGTCGCAATGCCCTCTCGATTGAGGTATATCGATTTTTTTCCACCTTCGCTTACATCCAGTGCAATATTTCGCCCCTATTGTTCAGAGAAAAGTGCTACACAATTTCAATATTTCCGCACCATATAAGTTCTAATTTTGCTACTAGCCATAAAGGAGAAGACACATAAGAAAAAACATCGAATAACACGATTTCAATATTTAAGTAATTATTGATATATCTAAATGAAATACATGTCTACAAAAATATGATTTCTTAACTCCAAGTTATTATAAACATTTTATCAGTACTGAAGACATCAACCTTCTATAACAATATGCATAAATTTATGGTTGATCTACTTTTTAAATAGAGAGGTCGCTGCATTTAGATTCATTATTATTGAACAAAATATTAAATAGTAAATTAAAGAATGTTAAGAGAATACTGGCGCTGTAGAATACGTAAATAACGGACTAGACGTAGTAAAACAGACGAAAACCATTCCCTGTCAGGTTTAGAAAGTGCTCTTATAAATGTGTCAGTGGTGAAGTTTAGTTTACAATTTCTTTAAATTTATATGTGCCAGCATATATATTGACATGGCGTGCACATACCGAATGAGGGTAGGTAGTTACTGTGGTGTCTCACTACTGGTCGTGGAAATAAAAATACATGTTGCTGGTTTGGCGGTTTGGAAATTGGTAACGTTTATTTCTTTTTTTTTTTCTTGACATAATTCAAAACAGTAAGAAAGATAGGATATTTAATTATTGATAACCATTGCTGAACAAATAAATTGACAATGCATATATATATGGTGAAACGTACGTCTATTCCTTATTAAGAATGATTAATGTCACATCTAGTAATTTCGAACACAACGGTGATCTGATGTAACCAGATTAAATCTCTATTTACACTGTAAATGTATTTCAAGGTTTGATCATTATATGCCACTTAAAGAGCACTTAGAAGAAAGGAAATTATTGCTGCATTTTGCGTCAGTTACATACAGCTACACTACTGTCTGGTCGTCCTAAGACTTTGAATATACCAGTACACTGTGTGTGTCTTTTGTCCAGTAGCTACCAATATATTTATCCATGTCATCTGTGAAACAAAGATCCTGTACGGTTGAAAAAGCCAATCAAGGCACAAGTGAGTAGTAGGTTATCCTTAGAACTGCTGATACTTTCTGGAGTTTAATGTTGCTTATATCTTTGACGCTGTTTCTGATTCCCTTTGTTTGACTCTCAAAATATCATTGGTGTATAATTAAATCGAATGAATTGAACAAAATGATGCGCAACAATTTAAGTAAAGGATATAAGGAAAATGATATCGTTCATCACGGGAACGAATACTAACATTATAAACAAATATTAACTTATGGATCGATCACCTTGAATAGTCAGATGTTTATATATTAAACACGTGTAATAAACAGTGCTGTATCTGCCACCAAGGTTATCAAACTATCAAGTATTAAATGACGATTGTTCGCAAAGGAAGAAAATAGGACGGAATGTGTACACATACAAATGAATTCATCAAAATAGGTATGTGTGTGTGTGATTTTCACTCACATGGTGATACTGAATATATTTTGAATTTCCACTCAAATAGTGATACTGATACAAATTCAAAACCGGGATATAACTCGTGGCGTTTAGTCGACGAACCAAATTATTTTTAGTGCCATCGCTCTGTCGGATGATCAGTAACCACACATGTTCCACCCTTTGCAGTCTGACTAAAGGTCCATGGAGAACACCCTTGTTCGCTGAAGACCGGTTATTTCTCAAAGCTGTTTTCCACAACTAGAGAACCTCAAAGCTATCCTGACCACTTAAAAAGGAACATATGTTATACAAAACTCCAGCGAGGGCAAAAACTAAACATAAAAGGAAGCAAAGCCAAAAGCACACCTCCAAATTCACACCCCTGAAACTAGACACAGTCGCATTCAGAAATACAAATTGAGAAAATTGAAAATAAAATGACCAAAGCCAAGCAGTAAATGAAATACGGTCAAGTACAACTGTAATAGTATACGTCACTCATTCGCACGTGACTTTGTTACAATAAATCATTTCACAGGAACTACTGTACAAGAGAAGTATTAAAAGGACCTGGTTTGAATCTGCACCGGATAAGAATAATCTTATAGAACTAAAGCTTGAACATTTTCTCATCCGTTAATATATTTAACATTGAAACTAATATAATTTGTCTGTTCATTTATAGGATGGATATAGCATATAACATGTCGTTATATATCATATGGCTGACTGTCTGTTTGTGTGTGTGATTGTGATATTTAACGTAGCTTAAATAATGTTTACGTCATATCGCTACGATTTATGATGTGTGGCAATTTAGAGTTAAGTCTAGCACTGGGGTATCATGCCGCATGCATGTACGACGATAACCATCCAGTAGAAGCGGAATGTAACATTGGTAGCAGTACATGTAGTAGTAATATTAACATCAGTACTATTCACTGTAAGAGCAGCTGCAAAAATAACAGGAGTAGTCACGTCATCATCAATACGGACCGGTGCCAGGTCTCACTATACTTGTTGTTCATCATTTACATTGGCAGTAAAATTAAACTGGAGTTGTTGTTGTGGTAGTACTAGGAATCGTATTAGCAGTAACAGTAGTAGTAGTGGTATTGCAGTAGAGTAGTAATGTAGTTGGAGTAGTAGCACATGTTTTGCAGGTTTGCTACTGAGACGCTAAATATGATATTTCACAAGTCCACACATCTTGTCAAAGATCATAAACAAATTTTGAACATGTGTTATGCTAGGCATCATTCATATTACACCGATGTAATAGTAGTTTAATTGTAGTAGTAGCGGCAGCGAGTAGTGACAGCAGGATGCATCGATTGTAGTAATGGTGTTATTACTTATATTAGTAAAAATACTTTTAGTAGTAATATTATTTGTAATATTGTAGTAGTAATATTACTTGTTGCATTAATTGTAGAAGGAATAGTAACCAAAACAGAAGCTGAATGTAGTCGTATGACTGCTAGTGATATTCGTAGTTGTTACTTTTGTTATTTTGGGTTTGACCGTATTTTTCAACGCAATTGGTGGAAGAAGATATAAACAAAAATCACTGTAAGAACCACCGACCCACTGGAATCAACTGGCAAACTTTCTCACCTACTTACAATGGCCGAGCCTGAGATTCGAACTCACTCGGACAGAGGTTAGATGGCAATGAACGGTAGAGGCGACTGTTTTGGACCAATCGACCACCTATAATCCTCATTAACTGTAGTAGTAATAAAAAAGTCAGTGTTTTACATTGGAACAATGAAATAAGGCTCGCAGGTGTCCTGCAGCGTTTTGTCATATGTCTCTTAAATCTTGAACTCTGTGCTCCTCCAGTGGGAGCACTTCATGGTTTGAATACAATTCAAATGCAGCTTTTCGTAAGAAAATTTCCATCCCTTTCTTTGTTGGCGCTAGCAAAGGCTACACATACAAATAAGTTAAACACTGTAACTTGGCCATGAATATCAGTTTTAAAACAATATATTTGGCAAATAAATCATTCAAGTTTTTGTAGTAGTTAGCCGATTTGGAATGTAAATTGCAAGTTTTTTTAAGTTAAAGTCACCCCAGCGACAACACTGATATAATTTATTATGAAGCTGAAACAATGACCAAAGAAACTAATGGTATGCAGATACAGAACATGTCATTTAACGAATGTTTTGTTAGACTGGAAATCAAAGCAATTTAAAAAGCATTGGAGTTTATTATATATAACAGATAAGAAGTGTATGCTAAATTAGAGCTTAATCACGAACGGAAAATACTGCAAGTTTTATTTCATGTTCGCCAGATGTTCAAAGAATTAACATTTCCATGAATTATTTGACCACATAAGAAGTTTATTGTAATGGTTTTCATGGAAAATATGATAGCAAGGTACAAACTACAAATGTAATGTGGCATACACGTTGCAACACACAAAATTATCTAATTTTGTATAGCACTATTTATACACTCCTCACTATTATTTTCTTTTGTTCATTTAAAATGTTGCGTATCCTCCAACGGTGGAGGGTGAATAAGAGAGTGCGCTGTCTTTGTTAGACTGTGAGCAACACTGATTGTAACAATATTAGTAGTATCATTAACAAGAAAAGAAGTAGAGTATATTAATGGTGATAGTAACAAGCAAAAGTAGCAGTTGTAGTACCATTAGTATAACAGTACTACTACCCCATCAACAATTATATTAGTAGTAAACAAAAGCAGCACAAGCCGCATTAATATCAGTAGTAGTTGTTGAATCAGTAACATATATTAATATATTATATGCCAACCAACCAATATTACTGAGATCTTACACATGCTATGCACATTGTAAACTTTATCTAGACGATGCTGAAATATAAGCATTCTTCGGAGACTTGTCCACTCTGTAATTGGTACCCAGAAAGTTATAAACGGTAAAGACAATAATCAAGAAATCTATACCCAACCAATAATGCAAAAAGTGATCGAGAACATTATCTTACCGATTCTAATACAACATAATCAACAATTTCATGATGTTCATTTCTAATAATGTACTCTAACATCAGTCAATAAATATAATCACCATATAATATATCCTCCGTGTCATGTATTCCATTTTGGCGCAGTATGATATGTTATATGGCTAGGTTCCTGAGTTTTGTTGGCATTCCATTTTAACTCGAATTGTCTTTTCTTATTTATCGCACTAGCAATTATTATTAAATTTTTAAAATCCCATTGCGGTAAACGTACCACATTTAAAATATGAAATATGATAATCAAACAACTAGTTTATATATGTGAATTGCGCCTAACCGATTGACGTTACAATGACAATTTCATAAATATGACTAATTAGTGGCTTGAAAGTGTTAGAAATTTTGTACACGACTTCGTACTAAACACGATTTAATACATGTAATGCCCATAACATTGAAAAAGTGGCATATAACATTTTTTAAATATATTTTTCTACGTTTTATATAAATATTGTTAAGGCATATATTTATAACTTAAGCCAATCACGCTAATATGCAGAAATATATGCTTGATCAGCTGTTGAAGTTAAGATATAGTTATATTTATAATCAGTAGTGCTGACAACAATATTGCACCGTAAACCACCGTATTTTAAGAATACATTACTGCAGTGGACTAGACGTGATAATGCAAGACATAATCTGTTTTAGACATATTGAGAGAGTTCTTTTAGATTGTGCAACTCTTGGTACAAAAGGTAAGTTATCATTTGATTTAATTTAAATATACAAGCATATAGCGTCACTGGTAGCATAAATAGTAAGAATGTTCATAAGGATTGTACTTGCGAGCTATTGGTAGTAGGATAGTGATACATGGTGGTTGTTTAGTGATTCAAAATTCGGTAAAAACTAAACATGCAAAAAGACAGAAGATTACATTCCGGCTAACCATGCTAAATAAATAAACCTAGCATGCACAGAAGGAGAGATAAACAGAGAGGCATGGACTGAGAGAGAGCGTATTTTACCTTAGGTCTACTTGATTTTCCAGTACGATCTAAGATGTTAAAATGACGGGAACCTTTCTTTCTTTATACAGAACGTTTTATCAGTTAATCGAGAGCATAAGTGTAATCGGATGTAACCTGACCAACTATTTACATAATATGCAACAACAATAACAATAACTATACTTAATTCAGTACTTTAAGCCTTACGTACAAACTTTGCAAGAGCTTCTCAATATATTCCACTTAGTAGAAGAAGTGATGCAATTATGTAGTCACATAGTTGACGTCAGACACATTTCTATTTGTTCGCCAGAAAACTTTGAAATTACTGGTACTCTCTCGGTGTGCTTGTGTTGGTGTGCCTTTTTCCCAAACCTTATTTCAGTATCTTTATTCCAAGGAGCTGTAACTAAGCTGTGATGCAAAGAGTGCGCACGAATAAACATAAAAAATATTGCACGATTGAATGAATACTATCTTTTGATTTAGCTATATTATATACCTTTTAATGTTGTGTTATGCTTTTTTCTTTGCTGATGGTTCTGACTTACGTTTATAGCACTCATAATTACATTTAGAGCGATATTAACTTTGAAGAGCGTGTGATTTACTCAGAGAGAGAGAGAGAGAGAGAGAGAGACAGAGTGAGAGAGACAGAGAGAGATTTAGATAATTCATTTTAATATGTTTACGTCTTACCTAAGTAATCTTCAAAAGGATCAGGCAGGGTATGTTAAGTAAAGCAGAACGTCTAAAATTTTCAATTAGATTATTCAAAAATATGTACAGATGCACTGCAGTTGATATGATCTCCAATAGATGATTGTATCAAAGTAGGTGCTTGACGTATGTGTTCTTAGTATTATGATGATTTGATTCCAGTTTCAAGTAGGCTGGTTCCAACTCAAAGGCATATAATCCACACATTGTTTTTGAAGACTCCTCTAATGTAAACTTAACACCATTGATTTGGTCTGCACGTTATACTGATTTAGTTTAACGACAACATTAATGGTGCTTTGAAGTGTATTTCAAAAAGTACGTTTCCTTAGTTTATATAAACATCGTGTTATTACTATATGTTGGTGGAAGCATGAGATTCAGTTTTGAACTTCCTTATTAGTTATTGAAGACATTTAGCATACTATCATCTCCTTATATAACATACGGCAACATCTGAACACGGCATTCAATAGATTTATTGAATTGCCTATCGAAATCATTGAAATCGTCGAGGAAAAAAGTTTAAATCCTGCCTGCCTGAAATGCAGATAATAATTTATGAAGCCAACGTAATGCTCTACAAAGTTGATATTTTAAATTGTTTGGATTATTGGTTTTTACAGCACATTTAAAACCGTGTGGGCTATATAATTGGTGCTAAATGCTGTATATAAATGCACAAAGTATGCAAGTCGCGGATATCTTTGGCAGGTATCAAAGCAATAACCCTTGCATTGCGAGTTCGTCTATCTAACAACTGCTCCAAACGCTTTTGAATAGATTCGTGGAATACCTTTTCAAAGGACAAGATAATTAAGATGATTTCATTAAAGTCCAGTTAAGGTGATGCAAACTAGAATTACACGTTATGAATATATTCAATCTTTTAAGAAGTGGTAAATTCATCTCGAGGTTAATATTTGTATAAAATAAGTCATCGTATTATATAAAAAACAATGACATATGCTATAAAGAAGATTTCATAAAATTATATTTAACAGATGTCTGCTGTTTGACGAGAGATATAAGCGAAAATAAAAATATACAACTACTGATGAAACATTGGAAACTCATCTATATACGAGGATTATGACATGTAAATCCAAGAGAATTGCTAGTTCGAGTGGTGAGAGTTCCATGCAAATCCTTTCTTGCAAGGCACAATTACATTGCAATGATATTATATATAGAGCTTCGTCATGGAGAAGCCCTTCTGAAGTTGTGTGCTGAAATTCGTTGCATGTTTTAGGCAGCTGTATATTAAACAGAAATACATTATGCAGTACCGTTCATTATTCACTCTGAGGAACACTTTATTTTGAAAATGAACGAGCAACAAATTTAAATAAAAAATAGTAAAGTCTAGTTTTTGATATTACATCGACTATATTGTTGATGTATAACGACGTGTCTGTGATGTGGGCAAACGGCGTGAGAGAGTATTACAACCTACACACACAAAGGTAGTGAAACAGTCACATGCTTGTAACATCAATCTTAACTATAACCTATCTCTAAATAAAATAATTGGGTATCACACTTTCATTCAACCGTCCTCATGGATTACCGGGCATTCAAAGGCTACATTTTTAGTTCTGTCCTTATTTCATTAACACTACGAATGATCGTTTCCTTTTGGTCGGCTTTAAGAGAAATCACTCTTTTTGCATGAGGGCAAGGGTGCATAAACGATATCTGATCTGTTCCATGAAATAGTGTTCGAAGGCGTAAGATTGCAAAACACTTGTTATCATACACCCCGCAGCATGTTTCGTTTAGGACCAACTAGACATGTTACAAATTCGTCTCGTGCAAATCCATGTCTATATGACGTTACATTATGTAGGAGTGGCGATAAAAATATGATGATGATGGATACTTTGCAACCATAATGAATGTCAGATTGAAATAATTGTAATTGAAAATGTTTTGGTGTCATTGAAAGTATTTCAGTGAAACCTCCATTTTGAAGTAATCAATTGACTAGTCACTCAGGAAGAATAGCGAAAACAACCTTTTGGATATCCAAGCAGTGTTGATATATTTTAAGTCCGATGAGACAATGGAAATTCTTTGAAACAAAACCTTATGTGGATGTAACGTTTCCTTATTGATGGGTAGCGGTAAGAGGATTTTTCTGATAGCTGTCATGGCGACCATCTTGAACATGTGATAGGCACAATCTTCATGTAGTACCAACTGCACATGAACAACAAGTTTCCTTTTTATATTGAAAACACCGTGTTGTTATCACCATCACTTTAGAAGAAATGGTGATCTAGTTTTCAAAGGAGTTATTGTAAAGGACTTATTTGACATTGTATCATAGCTAGTATCATTTCAAACTAAACAGGTATTTGGCTAAAAGATCAGTAAACTTCATATCAATACATTAGGTAGTTCCTTGGAGTAGTAAAGCACATGTGCTACCAGAAGAATTATCGTCCGATGACGGACAACAGGCGATTCCATGCATTATTGTACAATTTTATTGGAAAGGTTTCCTTGAATTTCAGAGATGTAGGATTGACACATAGCTTAATATTCCAGCAAAATAAATATCACATTAGATGACGTATATAAACGTCTATAAGCACACCAGTGTACTTTATGGGGGTACATTGAATTGAATCTAGTTTCAAGGTTGTTTGATATATGGAATGTTAAGAGATTCCAATGAAACCACCAACGGGAAAATGGTATATGGCATCGAGAAAACCAAGACTTGAAGGAGTGGCATGCTAGGCAATAACAAATGCACGGTCAGTAATGATTAAAATTAACAATAGGAATGCTAAGTACAGTATTTTATTAAAAAGAGAAAACAATAGCTGTCCTTAGGAATCGTATTTAATACCGCCGAGTTACTAAAGGCAGGGAAAATAGTGTATACAATTGTCCAGTAACCTCGTATGAGTAATCCCAAACACGTTATCATAAGTAATGTTAAATCGTGAGGTTACTATGCTATCCAGTTGACATAGTGAATGAAACGCATGGTATTCATAATAAACCAACAAACCATAATCATACAAAGTACCCGCAACAATTGAGAAGGATTAATAGTACAACGAAACTGTTCAAAATAACGCTAGTAAGTTATTTTCGAAGTTTTAAATTTGACTGCATTGAATATATTCTTATTAGAATTTATAAGGAGACTGTTATTATTTTTGCGACTTTATGAAGGAGGAAGTAGGAAATGAAAGAGCAAAACAATCATGGTCAAAATCTTATTGTGCTTGAAACAGATTCGTATGTGATACCATTAGTCTGTAATATGCATGCATAATGATCGCCATGAACTAATATTTTGCACCTTTTTGATGCAACGCATAACTGAGAACAAGATTTAACAATATTTTATTGCTGGAACCATTTTGAAATAATCATTGTATTTTGATAACCCTGAACGATATTGACAAATAACTCAGAATCCATAATCATAACCGTTTGCCAATATTTTAAGTAATTGCTTGTAGGTTTAATTAGGAATATAGCAAAAATAACTACCATGTGATTTGGTGTATGAGGGTGTTTTACCAATTTTCACTGACATGTACTTTTGACGAATATTTATATCATAACCGAGTAACGGTGACTTAAGAACCACAATGAACGTTTGTTGAGACAAGGGCAGTTTTTATAACATTTCAAATACAACCAATTGTTTGATACTCGGTGGGGTATAGTGTTATTTAAACCTTGAAAACAGTTTCAACCAACGAACTAACATGCCTAAATATACATAAAACCTTTCTGTATGCAATCGTATCTATGATTTAGGTTGAAGACCATGGCTGACAGTAGGACGCACAGGACATTCGAATGTTTAATTTTGGCTTTTGGTGTATTTTTGCAAGAGAGAGCATCATATTAACCTATTTCTTTGCAAGTGTAACAGTATTGAGATACAATAATTGGTGCCGACAGCTGACGACATAATTTTGCGTCTGAGAGTTACCTGTGTGTGGTATGCATGCTATACAGTGTTGCTTTACGATTATAATTAGGGTCTTCTTAAGATAAATCGACTTAGGCTTTAAACATTGCAATGAACATGGGATAATGGCTAATGTCTCTAGATATGTTATCATATAATGATACAGCTGAAAGTGAGATTTAATTTTGTCTCACAATGATGCTGCTGCTTTTTTCACTTTTAGCTTTTGTTGTAAGTTACGTTAGATGATTGTACATGCCATGTCGTTGCAGACAAATGTGGAATTCATTTACCGCTGAATTTCTTTGAGTTATCATAGTCAATTTCATATTCAGCTAAGGGCAATTATGTTTGATTTTGAAAGTATCAAGACCAGACTGAAACTTGGTTCTTATTCATGCAGCGGTACAAGCAAAGCCATTTATAAATACTGGCTTGTTTGGAAGACATACGGTACCAGTATAATTGTTTTTGAACATATTCCGATGAATCATTGTCGCTATATATTTGTGCAACATCTTATAATTGCTCTGCACATCTGTTTGATCATCTCTTCTGCAAAATATGTTATGTAAATATTGTTTCCATGTTGTCCTTATATTTCAATAACCTGAATCAACATGTATGGTATGTATTGGAAAATAAATGATTGTGTTTTTCTATTCCAATATATTACAGTCAATGGGTATTGATATCAATGTAAATGAATAGTAGAACATCCCATATATAGAAGGAGAGTGTTAGCGTTCTGATTGTTTAATGATGCTCAGTTAGTGTTCTGCTGCCGAATGTTGACAAAACATAAATATAAAAAACGGGAATTGCGAAGTCTAGTTAATAGCTGATTGTGCATCTGGAAAAGTGCACGCCAGTAACACGGATTGCATATTCATTACATTCCCCAATTAAACAAATGTTTTGAAAATGTTTGAAGCAATGATTCCTAAGTTTCAAGTAAGCACATGCCCAACATGACTGTCACATATAAGGAAAGAAGAAGGTACCTAAGCAATTATTGACGTTTTTTTTTTCTTCTTCTACTATCAATGTTACAAGATCTCAGCGAATATGTTGAAGAGACATATATATGTATGATATATTGGTTATAAGGCAGGATGATGGCCCTGGATATAGATTACATACATATGAAAAAGGTTATGTTCGTTTCGTTATCAAAATAGTAAAAGTAGATTCGTACTAAGTTCATATTAATGCATACATATGGACGACGGCCATATAAAAACAATGGGTTAATTTGGAAGAAATAATGTGATATAATAGTTTGGATTTTGCATAGTATCGGCCGAATCCAGGTTGTTAGATATGTGGGACATATTATTGATGATCTGCGTCTATATTTCTTTAATATCGATACTCGGCGTTTATAATTAATTTTGCGTCTAAAAATATGTTCTGTAAATAATGTATACATAAATTAAAATTTTTGAAGGATTTCAAAGGTAGTCCTGTCATCCTATAAAAATGTATTAGTTGTCTAAGCTTCATTAATGTTATATATTTTTCAGGAATCATGTACCTTCTATATGTAACACAGACTTGAATGTAGCACCATTATTTGTCATTCCCGAGGGTAAGTTATCTTATCTCTTCATCCAATTTGGGCACAGTATTACCACAAATGAATATAAGAAGTTTTGATGGTATAAAGTGAAAGACTGAACAAGTATTAAATTTAAACACGTTTTGAGAGATCAATACTTATATTTATAATGATAGGTAGCACGACTTGCGAACAAAAATCATCATATATAGTATGTAGTCAGAAAGTGAATGCCAGCTAAACATAGTCGTGCATTATACTGACGCTGAATACTATTTTAGTGGCAGAGTTAGAACTGTAAAGCATTACTCGCCTTACAGATCATGTTTAGCAGTTTCACTACTTTATGGAAAACAAATTTAGATAAAAATATATGCCGACTCTCGTCCGACATTATAAGAATAGTTACAGTTAATGCTGCTTAGAAAATAATAATAGTTGAAGTGTAGAAGAACGCTTGCACATACGAGGTTATGAACGTCTTTTGAAACAGATTAAATCTCTCCAACTTCAATTAACGTTTGATTTACTTAAGATCTGTATAGATACACCAGTACACTTACCATAACGAGATGCATTAGCCATCATCGTATGTTCATGCATCACCTTATTCGTTACAGAAATATTCGTCTCGAGACTTGAATCCTCACTGTGAATACACCGATACCGAAAATTCATTTTATAAGAATAACGGTATCAAATTATAGTAATTTTTAATTACTTTGTGCATGAATCTTTAACTATTGGTTTATCAGTAGGTCATACATTTTGGGATTTGGATTTTCATATTATGCTACTATGCTAGTAGCTCTAGCTTTAACTTCTGACATCGTAATATTACAACCGAGAGTTATTAGGTTGTACACATTGTGAAGGAATTTAGTATTTATTTGATATAGCGTTGCTGTTTTATTCACTTTTTTCTCTTTAATAAAACTCAAATTAGTTTTGTGTCCATATATTATCATATCAAATGAGTACAAATTCTTTCGCAATCCAGTAGAACTGTAATTGATTAGAGACTGCTATATAAGAAAAATGTGTTCGAAGCTTGGTTTTTGGCTATCTATACAAATTGGGATGGATCAATAGTAAAGGATATACAATATTTCGGAAGAGATACGGTTTCGGAATGATTTTATTGTTCCCTTTTCCTGCAAATCCGTCGAGCCAAATTTGCAAGACATATTACAGCTGCTTTCCATATTCATTTATTTTGTTGCAAATGTTCTGAACGCAATGCCTCATTTCAAAAAGAAGTTGGCGAATGGTCAGTAACAGGGTCATATTTGATTTAATGCATATGAAATGAAATTTAAAAGGACTTTAAAGGTAAATTTGAAATTTCAGAATAAATAAAACAGTTGACCACTCTCAGGGAATCTAATAACATGTTAACTAATTTAGTGATTTAAAAAAAAAAAAAAATTAGCATATAATTGAATGTAGTTCCACTAGCAGAGTATCAAAGGGAACATTCTCCCAATTCCTTGCACAGTAACAATATGATGCAATAGATAGTGTTTAAATATATGATCAAGAAAATATATTTTTAACGTCATTCACATTTGAAACGGAATAGTGATAACGGTTTGCAATGATGTAGTTTGAGCACAAATGCATTTTAACTCGCATATAGTTATAAAACGAATCCCTGGCAAACTAGTTCCTCATATTTTATTTCCATAAGTAGGCTTGAAAAATATGACTCGACTAACAAAATTTGTTTACAGATAAGTTTTATCCAGTACAAAACGCATAAACTTATGATTTATTGTGGATTGTTATCATACCCTTTTGAGAATAAGAATATATAAATATATTGCAGCATATGCAAAACGCCATTTCAGTTCTGGGGAAAAGTTGGCGGCATAATTACAAAACTCTTATTATAAGTATTATAAGGGGAATGATCCCAAATATTATAAATAATAAGAGATATTGTTACTATGGTTCTATTACATCGATTGATTTCCACTTACCAAACAAGATAGGAAATATGTGTTGAAACACATTGCAACTTCGATCATTTGAAGCAGAATCATACCATATGTTGCATCTGGTGGATTGCATGCGAACAGACTAGACTAAAAGCAAGTGTCGATAAAGGTTTATGTAAGTGCATACAATGCCCAAATAACCCAGAACAGCAGAGTTATTATCTGAGTATCTACCATGATGTTATAGGCTTTACCCTGTTTACAACCCTTCACAGTCATAATTAGCATGGTTACAAATTTTCAACAAATGTTTGTATAGAGAAGGTCGGCTGTATTACCGGTTCATAATATCGACATCCTGAGTTCTCTGAGGATAGTCTCAATCAAAATCTGCCAACATGTTTATAAAAATAACAAATGTTGCGTCAAAGAGGCGAACTGTTACTCTCAGTGGAATTCTATGCTTGCAACACGTCATAGGCTTGTGTGGTCTCGGGCAAAATGCAGCAGGTTTCGGCATATGAGTGTGATAGTAAACGCGATTCATGCCACCATCAGTTTCACAATTTACGCATTGTCAGTGCCTGAAAAGTGAACAGTAGGCCCAGTTAATTTCAAGTTAGGAATACTTCAAATATGGTTGATATTGACAAACCATTAAAATGAGATTGCAGTACTCATGACAAGTCATTGAAAAATGAAATATAGGACTGAGAGTCCTACTTTTTTACGAGGCCATGCCACTCATTAGATTCATATCTCCACCAAGTTTTACGAATCTTTGTGTTACAGGTTATATACAAGATCCAACAACATACTTAACAGAAACGTGCTCCCTTTTTAACTGCCCTGGAATATGTGTTGTAAACAATTAAACATAATTCGGATGACTACTATGTAGGAATATTCCGCTAAAAGTAACACGATAAGACAATATTTTTAACTTTTACCAAAGATCCGTTATCAATGAAATAATGCTCGATATACATTAATATATATGCATGTAGTTGAAATGAGCAAGACATAAATCAGATACAATGTACAAGCTAATATGCTCGATTATTTAGTGACTGGGACATTTTAAATCATAAGTTCGAAGTCCGTATAATGGGTTAAATTCGTTTGGGAAATAATCATATAATTTTGTGTTACCGGGTAACTTAAAACTTGAAAACTTATTTGACAAACAAGAATTATATATATATATATATATATATATATATATATATATATATATATATATATATATATATATATATATATATATATATATAGATAGATAGATAGATAGATAGATATATATATTGTGTGTATATGTCAAAAAAGATTAAATATGCAAGTTCAAAGACATCTAAAGACCATTAAAGACAAATGATGATGAATCCTTTTGATATATTATTTTTTCATTGCATATCTGAACGCAAATTATGAACTTTTATTTTCTATTCAGTTTAATAATAATAATAATAATAATAATAATAATAATAATAATAATTCATGTGATTGTCTTTAAGTATTTAGTTATTGTAAAAGTGCATTAGATTGTAGTGTCATTTAAGTGTTTTGAGAGACACTCAAGTTCGTTTTGTACTTATCTCTAAGTGATTGCAGCGTGGAGAAGGAAATCATTTTGAATGATATGCGAACTAATTCAAGTCATAAATACATAAATAAAATTATATGATAAAATTGTTGGCTGGACATGAACTCTTTATTTTAACAAACATTCCACAGATGGCTTGAAATATATCACAGGTTTTATTTATGGTGCACACACCGTTAGTTAAATCTTATTAGTTGAGCAAAACTAACTTCACCGTCCTAAAAGGGAAATACATATTTAAAACCACCACAACTCAGATTAAATCGCCGGAACCTTTCGATCGAATATTTTGAAACATTTCCTTCCTGTCTGAACTGTATGAAGTCCGTATCTAAAACATGATCATACCTAGCTATTTTGAAATAAATAAGTTTTTATGACCACAAGTTAGTATTATATGTGATCAAATCATCTCAGTCTCATTATTTACGAATGAATTAGTAATCTAATAATCTAACAAGGATGTATGAAGGAAAAACGCTGTTTTAATAAGAGATATCAAATAGAGAGATAGTTTGCATAAACAGAGCGATATCATTATATCATTGGCACCTTTCATATAGCGGGTATATTATTAATTGATCACAACCAAGGAGTTAGGACTGACATTATACCGAGCTTAATTTTCATAGAGAATGTGTCTGCATGTGTGGTTCTCCGATGACTTGAATATATATATATATATATATATATATATATATATATATATATATATATATATATATATACCCGATAGTTGTCCCCCGATAGTCAAATCCTTTTTGTCCATGCTTATTACTTATATTTAGGGCACAATGTATATATTATACATATATGTACTAATGATGTCATTGGGAACCTTACTACATACATATCCATCTATTTGGGTACATTCACACATATATAGAGGGTGTTTAATATCAGCGGTTTACCGTTTTTATTCTGCCCAGATTTGTTGTGTATATTTGATCACTAGTAACAAAATGTTCATTACCCATTCAAGGTAAAACTGTAAAGAAAAACCAAATTAAGAAAAAGAGAACATGTTTATCTTTGGTTGGATTTGAACCCCCCTTGTTTAGTTTTCCAGATGCTCATCTCTACCTTGACATTATGCAAGCATCGCAAAACATTGAATGTTCTTACATATAATATATATTGATGGCCAGTTAAACTAAGTTTTTTCTCACTCTATCACAGTCATTTCACTCGGAAAATTTAGTGCTTCACTGCCTAGCGTACAATAAGTACTTGTACTTACGTTAATTCCTTATGTGTATATACTGACAAATATTTTACTCCCCCTTATAAAGTCCCTTAATCATTTGTGGTAACGAAATATGCTCTCCTTTCTAAAGACTATATAGTGTTACAAACCTTTAGGTTATGCTTGATGTTACTGTACAAGTGTTCTGTCTCTACACAGATACGAAATGAATCAGTATATTTGTTTTAGCTATGTAGATAACTCTTATACTTTAAACGCATTGTAATTTGATTTTCATGTTTTGAAACTGAACACCAAGTCATCGTTAATAATTATTCCTCCGTGCAAATTGTAAATCGTTCTGGCATTTGAGAATATTTTTTTAAAAAATATTTACATATTTTAAATTGTATTTTCTTTTTTCAGAATTTCCTTATGCTGACAAAATACAATGCTTTTCATTTATAAAATATGTCTCAAAATCATTTGTTTCTTTGTATCATATCTGTATTCAGTTCAATGTTGGGTTTCTGTCATCATCATGGTTCTTATTCAAACAAGACAACTCTGTGCATTTTTTACATTTATACATAAATATATGTGTGTGTATGTGTGTGTGATTTAGATTTTTAATGTAGCTTTAAAAAAATTTCAGTCATACTGCTACGATGTCTGCAGTGTGGCAGTTTACAATGATGTCTATCACAGGGGCATCATGCCGTAGACAAATAGCATGATGTCCCACCCAGTCACATTATCCTGACACCAGGACGACCAGTCCTAACACTAACCTCATAATGCTGAGCGCCAAGCGAAGCAGCTGTTAGTACCATTTTTGTATGTCTTTAGTATGACTCTGCCGGGAATCAAACCCATGACCTCCCGCATCCGAGGCGGATGGTCTACCCACTAGGCCACCGGAACGGTCATAAATATAAGTAAAGCATTCTATGATCAATAACAAATATATTCTTGTATTTCAATGTATATGTACATAGTAGTTTTGGTAAAGTTCAGTTTGTACCTTTGAAAGAATGTATCAAATTCTTTTTGAAGGAAGATATATAATTTTCATCAGAAATTGTTTTCTCTGGGGCTAATCGGTAGCCCATGAAATAGGCATGAAAATGTAATTTAATCACTAAATTCACTTACAAAATGCACCAAGTATCATAGTCATCTAATGTTCTAAAACAATTTCTTCCCATCATGCCTTGCACTGACTTGTATGTAATATCACTGCTAATTACACATCTTAATCTATTCACAATCGTCAGGAACAAATTCAAGTTCTACACCTAATATATCTTTAACCCTGCAGCTTGTGATAATCAATGAAAACTTTGAACAACCTAACTTTACGAACTCCCTCAATATGAAAAATTCTGTCTAATTAGTATTAAATATTTACTTGTCTAATGAATTTCAAGATAAACTGAAGTACTAATTAAAATGAAGTTCAATCACTTGGCATATGATGGCATATGAGGATGGATAACACTTATTATTTTAAGCTTAGTTGTACATTCCATTAGGTGTCATTATCCTCCAATCAAAATACTTATGTGTGGCCTGATCTTAGATTAAAGGTTTGTAATTGGTTATCTTGGATTCATCACCTATAATTGGTGATCTAATTGTTAAATTAAATCAAACAATTGTGACAATAGGTAGCACATTGGAGCTGGACCCAATTGTTTACATAATACTGTTACTAATATTACTAATGCTTTATTTATAGAGGGTGACTCATTTTGATGAAAATAACTTTCGACTGAGGTCCTCTAAAAAAGTATAACAATATATATCTTACAAAAAATTACTAGCAACTACTTTTTAGTTCAACATGTCTCGAGTATAATAAATTCGACTAAAATATCTCTTCCTAAATACTAATATTTTATGCAGCTTTTACAGCCTCTAAAAGCGTTTCCCATATAACTATACCATAATATTGGAAACGTGTTTTTAAAATTGTTAAAGTCTTGACTTTGATGGATGAAGATTTCATATGTGATGTTGATCTCAACTGGTATTAAGTGCTGAATAACAGTTTAATAAATCCAGTAGGTACTCTGGAGCAGCTCCATTTAGACATTATGCACAAGATATGTCTTAATAAATCAATCTTTTCATACATTGTAAGCCACTTCAGTACAATGTACTGTAAATATGGCTTTTAGTTAAAATATATTTCATTTTATAACTGTGTGGTTCGAGATTACAAGTTCTGTAATACAGAAGATATAGGATTAGAGCTAAAGCCAACGGTTTATAATGTTTTGTATCCTTTTGACGATACAAACATTGAAAATATACATGTATGTGAATATATGGCATATGAAATTGAGTAATAATGGCAACACTTTCACATTGTTAAAGTCATAGTGACGATTATTTTAGCTATAACATCATCATTTGGGCATGGTATATAGAATACTGAATGAGTTGATAAAATATGAGAATAAACAAAAGATAAAAGGATGAACTTAAAATGTGTATGGCATTGTGTATAAGTTGAAAACATAAGGAGAAAATAAAGGGGAAGAAATGAAGAAAGTTAGAAAAGAAGCAGATTTAAAGTGAACATTACTTCCTTATAGAGTGAGTTACATCACTGACATTGTATGTAATGTTCAGATATATATGTAGATACACAAAATCATTATTTTGCAAGTTTCCTTGCTTTTTTATATTAAACAACCCAAACTATATTCATGAGTTTCATGTACACGTCATTACATACCTATGTTTCAACAAGGCAATAGAAAAAGAACACATTCAAATTAAGATTTGCTTAATCACCATAATATTTCATCCACAATATACTGGATGCATGGGGTCAACGTAATTCAGTACATATATCGGATGGTTGGGGGACATGGCAATTCAGTATATATTCTGGATGGTTGAGGGACATGCCGATTCAGAATATATACACTAAATGATTGGGATGCATGGCAATTCGATATATATACTGGATGGATGGGGAACATGGTAATTCAACATAATATACTGGATACTTCAGGGACATGAAATATGTTTATGTGTGTAAATGTGCATGCATCTTTCCGTGTCTGTATGCTTATCTGTTATGGTTTAGATAGCCCAGTTGAGATTTTCTCTAAGGACTTTGAGAGGATTTTAAAATATGTCAGGACGGCCAAACGTTTTCATGGATTACTTTATCTTAAAGACACTGGGTCATGTGCCCATTTTGAACTGCAAATGCATACAGCTTATTTCTAGTTCATCACATTCTCAATAAATTTGTTATCCTTTGATAAGTGTAATTATCAAGGCTGCACTGCTAAGGGACTTAATTCCATCTGGCAACTGTTGTTTCACTTGATCCTCACAATTTTATCTCATTTCATTACATTTGGATACCTATCATTGAGACACTGATATATTTTATACAATATTAACGTTTTGCATTCCCTCACAAATTCATGGAGTCACAAAATTAAAGTAGTGTTTAAAGTAACTCCTCTGATTTAATGACTTTTCAAGGTTGTGTATAATACACTAACTAGATAAGGGACATATGACAACATAACAATTTACAGTATATACTGAATATTTGGGACACAGTAATTCAGTAAGCACATCACACCCTCACTCCTGGGCCATGTATTATTAAACATGTATTGCTATACTGTGGATATATTCATCAATCTAATTTTTTATATGCAAAATATATCTCATTTAAGGTTGTCTAACTATAAGGTGGTATTCCGTGGCTCCCGTCAACAGCTTTATTGAGAATACGGTATTACATGGCTCCCATCAACAGCTTTAGAGAGAATACTGTATGTATGTATGTATGCATAGATGGATGCATGTATGTATGTATGTATGTATGTATGTATGTATGTATGTATGTATGTATGTATGTATGTATGTACATGGTGTTAAAGGAATAAGAAAGAATTGCAAAAAAATAATAAAATAAAATGATTTAAACAAACCTGTCCAAAAACGAGTAAAACAAGATAAAACGTAAATATTTGTGTTATTGCTTTATAAAAGGTATATATACTAAAACGTAATGGAGAAAAAGGATAAAAGCCTTACATAATATGATCAAATTCTGTTATATAAACCAAATTCCCCCCAATCTCCGATTTTCTCTTGTGGTAGATCACCATAAAATGTATTCAGCTTAGTTCATATATATATATATATATATATATATATATATATATATATATATATATATATATATTCTGCCTTGCAGGATGGAAGTTAATACACTTGGAAAAAATGTATTCCAATGTCAGTAGACAGAAAGGGTTTGTACTCTGGTCCAGGTTCACCCATTGAGAACCTATGACCCTGCCATTTATCATATTACTTAATAGAAAATTTGCACTCTGTAAGCAAAGTTCGTATGTGGTGTGCACTGTGTATGGTAGGGTGTACATAAACCTATACAAGGCATTCTATAAAACTGGAAGCAGGAAATATAGATTTTAAAGACACATGAGTGGTTTGGTCATCCTCCAACAGGGGTACAGGGTTACTGGTTGTTCTGACATATTTAGGTGGGTACATTTCTCTGCTAATAATGCTTAGGAAATGTCCTACACTAACATAAGGCAACAATGAACAGGTACTCATCCACTTATCCAACTGTGGTAACAATCAAATTTGAATAAACGATGCACCCCCCCCCCCAACATATACACTAATTCAAAGGCCATCATAGAAAGAGTTCTATCAAGGATGGTTTGCTTCAAATTAGATGCTAATGGTGCTTAGGGAATATCCTACACTAACATAAGGCAACAAACAACATGTAAAGGATGGCTACCTTCAAATTAGATTATATTAAGCTAAATTATGAATAAATAACACACTGTAGTCTGGTCATTTAAACCTTCTTGATACAATGTTCAATATCACAACATCTTTTAATCTAATATTGGGTCAACAAAATAAAGGTGGCAATAACTAATACAGAATAATGAATGACGAGTTAAAACAGTGACACCAAATGTCTTTGCAAGTCTGAATGGTATCTAGCTGTATATCAAGTCGGGTTGTGATCCAAAGATAACAATTAAAACAGTTACTGTTGAGAAACTAAGGTGGGTGGGTCAAACACTCAGTGGCTACCTCTTCACCTAATAATAATGCAGAGAGATTACTATCAAACCCAGTCCAAGTCTCATCAATATTAAACCTCATACCTACCTACTCTGAATGAAACCCAATGATGATAACAAAATATCTTGTGAAAGTGGTTGGATTAGACAATCAGGGGCTTTACAAATGTTATATTTGGATGTATAACCAGATAATCCATCCTGGCCACCAATTTAAGGTACCTACTAGAAGAATTGAAGATTCAGCCCTAATTATGGAAATTAATGCACATAAATTAAACTTGGACAAAAGGAAAGGCACCATTAATCATTCCCTATTGTGTAAAAAAAACTCACTGACCCTTGATAAAAAAGTTAAAAATTATCAATATTTTCAACTTCAACAGAGGTTTGTTAAAAAAATATTTAATATGAGATCTTACATGATTGGAGAAACCCCATTTCGTTTTGAATCTGCACTCACATTGGGCACAATTAAAATCTGAAAAGAAAAAGACAAAGACAAATCAATGCCAAGAAACATGATTTTTGTAGGTATCATATAACATTTTCTCCCCTCTGCAGGAATAAAATGTATTTTTATTTTAATGATGACCATAACAAATAGCCATATGGCCAAAATGAAAATGACCAGGGCTGCTGATGTGCAATTTTGTTCTAACCCTGCAGATTAGCAGTCTGAAACAAAACTATTTCAGTAGGCAGTCAATATTTATAGGTTAAGTCAGACCAATGTTCAATAAAGTATGACAAAGCACCATGTACTGTTATAGTCAATTTGGAAAACATGCATTTGAGTCACCAAAGGTAACGTTTTTCTTTGGCTAAACAGTTTGTAAAGTAAACTTAGGTCTTTCTTGATCAGGATACATGATATATATAGTCCTATTTTCTAGTTATTTTAGTTTCGTAATGTATAATATTGTCTGCAAACAAGCTTAAAAGACAGCAAGTTGCCTGTCACGTTGACTCAATTATGGAGTGCCAACAAATTTACCCTGACAGATGTCAATCAGTACAAAGTGACCTGTCCAACAATTTAGCCAGATGTCCCATATTTGTCATCCTGACACTGACAGCTGGAATGTAGAACATACAGTCTGAAGAACTTTGCAAAGTACGTATTTGGTTGTTTTTAGCATAGCTGATCCTCTAATCAGCTGACCTATCCCACCCAAACCATATTTTTCACAAACTGACATATTCTCATTTCTATTTGGCCCCTTCCCTTTTGTGTGCTCAGAGATGTAGAATATACTCAATGCATCATCCTGTATGTCATAAGAGGTGACTGACTCAGACAGGAGCTGCAGTGACTAGTACAAGGTTAGTGTGCCAAACTAGCAACCAAACATGTTCAGGTTTGGCTACCATGGTGTCCATTGGTTAGGCACTTAACTCCAATTGCTTCGGTAGTAACTAATCTGTGTTTATGTGCTGTAAAATACCAAAGTCGACCAAATCATTTATACTATGACCATCTCATCTGTTATTCAGAGTGATCATATATCTCTGAGCATTATTTTATTTTGCTTGTCAACAGTTTATCATAGCATCACACTCACAGGCTTGATCTTGTTCACCATACTGATGCTTAAATTTAGTGCCATATATAATTCACAAGCACTTCAGTGATATTGCTATAAAGTCTAATAATTGAATAGAACTTGGGCATAACTTGATCGCATTCATCATACAGATGCTGAATATTATACCAAAGAGCATTCTCAAGCACTTCAGTGATAGAGCTGTGGAACTTAATAACTGAATGGAATGCAGACTACATCTTCAAGGAAATTGACAGCATATACAAATGATACCCTGAACTGAAGCTCACATGTTTGTGAAATATATCCCAGCAACTATAGTGAAATTGGAGCAGTATATATATCCATAAGTGTGATAAATGTTTACCTCAAGATTCGCCAACACAAATTATTGTAGCAACATGTTTAAAAGTAAAAATACAGTGAGAACAATGTAGTTAATCTTAAAACATATACCTGCTTGACTCTTCATATTAGCTAGGTCTCAACATGAGTCCACAAATAGACTGACACTCTACTGACCAAAACGAATTTCCTGGAATCCATGACAAATCTGTTTTGTTCTCTCCATTTAACTGTGCTAAACCCATCTCTGATACTCTTAAGCAATAACAAGAGTTTCACATTTGCTGCCACAGTGGACATATTGGAAGTAATATCAGCACCATTTTCATACAGGACCAGTTGGATACCATAATACGCCTATTAGTGTAAACCCCATGTTGATATAGCCATCCATTTTAGATTAGCGATAGTTAGATTTCAATATGGCCAACATGGCAGCCATATTTGAGATCAAATCTACATCATTTTCATTTTGGACCAACTAGACATCTTAAAAAGTCTTCTGGTGAAAACCCCATGTCAATATGACATTCCATTCAGGTGCAGCAATAAAAAGGTTCTGAAAATCAGTGATGTGATGGTCATACTGGCTGTCAGATTTGCACCATTTTCAGTTAAGACCAATTAAACATTATACAAAGCCTTTTAATAAACTCCCATACTGATTATGACAATTGATCAAGAGGTAACATTAATGATATTTTCAAGATAATTACTGTGGTTGCCATATGGAACATACCAGCAGCACCATTCTAATTTAAGACCATCTAAACCTTGTGGTGGATGTGTATGTAATGTTTCATGGTAATCTTACAAGTAGTTTATGAGAAGTAGTGATAACTTGTGCCAACAGACAGAGAGACACATGAACAGGTCATCACATAATATCTACTCTATGACCAGTACAGCTAAAAAACAAGAATCCCTCTAGGCACTAAACCAGCAAGAAATATTGCACAAGAACAGAGTTTGTTTGATTCCAAAATCCCGAGTAGAGTTATTCAAGGAAAAATGTGTGAGTACTAAGAATGTATGCATCAGGGAAAACCCTGGGGTCATGGAAATAAGAAATATTAAGCAAACATATAATACCTAAAATGGCTTGAATCCATATTTACCCATGCATTTAAGTAATACCTGGCATGACTGTTCAGCTGTACATGTGTCGATGTGTCTAAGCTTTCACTTTGCGCTGTTGCAGTTACTGTCCATTCTATTAAACTTAATCAAAATGTACCAGTTAGAGTAAAATCTCTCTTATCACTCATTCAAAGGTACATATATTTCTCATAAAATTGTATGTATACATTATTGTCATCATCTTGGTTATGTTATCGAGGCAAAACCATAACTTACAGAAATAAGCAAACTTTACACGCTTGACATCCAACTAATAGTTACTTAATTTAACTCACAGAAGGTGATGCTTACCTGAACGTAAACTTCCGTATTGTATATATACCGGTCTTCTCTAATTAACTGATCATGACCTTTTACTTCAGCATTTCTTGCCATAATAATAATACAAATATATATTAAAAGAAAAATCTCGTCTTAACAAAGTCGTCATTTACTTGGATCCCAAACTGGTAACATCACACCCTTATGATATTCGAAGAGCACCATACAACAATACATAAAGATAGAAAGTAAAGTTATGTACCTCATGTGAACAAGCATTCTTTTCATCTTGTTTTTCGGAGGTTGGCTCTAAGACGAAGAAATAGAAGAGGGAAAAAACCATAGCCAGCAAAAATAAAAATAAAAAAGCTAAAACCTAAATATAATTGATTACACTTTTATAATAAAATACATTATAACAATAACCGAGTGTTCTTTAGATAAATATTTTGTATGCTGATAGTGTTTGTTGCTAGTAATAATAGATTTGCAGAAGGAACCTCTGGATTCAATACATGCAGAACAGTATGTGAACCACACTTTGTTATAATTCTTCTAGGATGAAACCATAACGAATATATTAAGGGTATATAATGATAAATTGGACAAATTGGGAACAGAGTGTTCATAGGTAAATTGCTAAAATTGGGAATTCTGCATTTATAAGAATTCATTTTTCATGGAAGCAACGATATATTTTTAGCCTCCTACAAGTCCCCCGCAGTCCCAGATTATTGCGTTCTCTCCCCCACAAACGTAGAACTTTTATTTACATTTTATCATTGTTTGCATCTTAAAACCATATGTCAATAATTAGAGTCATCACAAAAAATAGTACATGTATATAAATATGTAAAGGAGGGAAAAATGAAATTAATCCAGATATAGTTAAAGAGCAAAGACAAACATGCATATGTATGTAATAGACAGATAAATGGTCAGGTAGATAATGGTTTTGAAAATGGATAGATTCTTAAGAGAGAGATATAGATATATGTTTAGGAAATAAAAACAAAATAAAAATTAAACACCCAAGAACAAAACCATTTGAACTTTATTTTAATGTTTTAATATATCATGACATTGTTCTGTATCTACAGTTTCATTTAATGAGCAATTGATCATTCAGCTTTAAGAATGCATCCAGCAAGAAAACAAGTTAAAACTGAGTCCCTCATTATACAGTCCAATACACTAGAACCTGTCTTGAAAAACCACCCATTGTGCCAAACAATAATGGTCTTTCAAGACAGACGTTCTCTCATGAATCTAACTTCTTTTAGATGATATGGATGTCAATGTTCAGAATTACAAAGCCCCTTATTGACACCTTTTCACAATTAGAGTGTATCATCAGAATCATTTACTATAGTTAAGACGGGGTCTGCATTCAATATTCTGGTTTAGTTCTCTTTGTTGTCTGCACTTGTGCACTAACCTTTGTACATTTAATGCATGTTATTAATATTTATGTCATTTTCATTGTATGTTCATTTTCCAAAATATGAAAAAAGGTATTGGTGACTCGTTTTTATGAGTCAAAGAACATTTCCGCACTCTTTAAAAAGTGACTACTGATACTGTAGTTCCCTAGTCTAATCACTGATGTAGCAGTTATTATTATCATTATTATTGTCACATATTAATGATAGACACTACTGTCCAACTCAAACTTAGAGAAAGCACTGATCAATTTCATGATTTATATATACGTCAAATTTAAATACGATTTAAACAACAAGGGGCATCTTTCATGTGCCAAACAATTCCAGGTGCTTACATGTAAATACACATTCAATAAAACATCAGTTTCTTTGAAGCCATGACATCAGAGAACGATTAGCAAGTTGGTTTCATGCTTGTTTACCTAAGTCTAATCATTAGATATTATACAGATCAGACATGACTAACAAAATATACAAAAAGGGGAGTATTATGATGGAAACTGAGGGCATCGTGGGATGCATCACGCTGAGAAAATGTGTTTCCTCAGATAATATTTCATGTGTATTTGATACAGAAGCTTGCATCCCTGAAAGCCTTCAATGAGTTCCCTGGACAGGCACATAATTCTAAGAACTGTTCAGTGGCTTACTAACTTGAAAAGATGCTTTTTAAACACTAAAATGTTACTCCTGATCATCAGACTGAGGTTATGTATATGAACATGTTTTGCAAAGACAAACTGGTCTAATCGAGTTTACAGGTCAACCTTGTATGTAATGAGCAGTCCACCCAATTCTCGTTAATTTTGGCTTTTTCCTAATCCTATATGTAAGACCATGATATTTATATTTTGGGCATCATAGTCTTACTGTCTAACTAACAGCACTGTTTTTTCTTTAATAAATTCAAGTTTCCACAAAAGCAACATTTTGGTTCGTTCATGAAACATATTCCCCACAAGATCCTACTTCGGCATGCCTCGACTACCGTCGCAATTTAGCAAATTCAAATGTAATTGAATATGAAAAAGTGTCTATTTGCTCATGTCATATTTTGATTCCACCAGGATGAAAGAGCACAATCAATATATTCATTACATATCAATTTGTGAACGAGTGTTGATATGGGCTGCCAAGTGTGTGAGATATTCCTGAAACGTTAGCTACTTGTTCTGATGTTTACCGACATCGGAACACGCAATAAATGCCCATTATTTAGGTAGTGTGTGTGTGTGTGTGTGTGTGTGTGTGTGTGTGTGTGTGTGACTTGGATTTTTAACGTAGTTTTTATAAAAAATTCATTCATATCGCTACGATGTCTGCACTGAGTTTATAGTGATGTCAATCACTGGTGCATCAAGGCATGTAGCGTGATGTCCCACCCAGTTACATTATCCTGACACCAGACCGAACAATCTTAACACTAACCTCTTAATGCTGAGTGCCAAGGGAGGGAGCTGTTAGTACCATTTTTGTAAGTCTTTGTTATGACTAGGCCGGGGATCGAACCCACAATCTCCTGTATCCGACGCTTCAACCACTAGACCTCGGGGTGGTACTTTTGGATAGTAAGACACTATATAAAAAAACAAAACACATGTGCTTTGTGTTACATTGTAGAACTAGCTTTATCCTTGCGATGCCATATTAATGTTGAAATACAACCTGATACTAACAGAGGCAGCATTTTGCGTCGTACGACTAATTTACTCGAATAGAGTATACACTTATCTGACAATAAAACAAATATTAATTTATTTAACTCCTGGGTCATTTCATAAAATTGGAAGTAACCGATACCGATTTGAAAATAACACGTCGAAGTGTCCCCAGGAGTAGCTGGTTCCTCCAATATGAAATGTAGGCTTGTAAATTACCCGGCTACCAGCCCTTAAGTTAGGACGCTTTTGTAATGGATTTCGCAGTTCAGTCTAATAATTATATTAAAAAGAATGGTGATTTCCAAAAATACCCTAGTTTAAAGCAAGTTTAACTCTTACGCTAAGACTTCGAAGCGTCTGCTGCGTGTGTGAACGACACCTATATGGCATTACTTTTACTTTGAACAAATATGGATAATAATGATAAGTTAATTCATCCTGGCAAGAGACAGTTGATAACAGTTGATAACAGTTGATACAGTACTATCAACTATATGCAACTTGTCTGGCTTCTCGGATTTGGGTTGAGATCTGATTACACTGGCATTGATAATGCTGTATTCACCTCTATGCATCGATCGTCTATCAAAGTATATATATATATATATATATATATATATATATATATATATATATATATATATATATATATATATATATATATATATATATATATATATATATATATGTATGTGTGTGTGTGCGTGTGTGTGTGTGTGTGTGTGTGTGTGTGTGTTGATACTGTTGTTGTTGTTGCTATGTTAGGTTTTGTTGGTTTTATAAGATTTAATTTAACGGTCTATCCATATATATTCAAAACTGTCCAGTATAGATTGCATTTACATCATAATTCTGGTGAGCATTAATAGAAAAAGTTATATATCTAGAATGAATACATTATTCATTCCTGGCAAGATCGCTAAATAGGGAAGGGACATTATTAGTTGGTGGGTTAGCTTGTTTGGCCATGAATATAGTAAACTTTGGTTGAAACGCGATACAAATTTATTCATATATTTGGGGTGATGGAATTAATAAAAGGTGGGTCTTTGTTTGGAATCAAAATACGCTATCATAAAGCAATGGATATTTTCTACCGAATTATGTGACTAATTCCCTTCCATATATTGTAGATGCTCAGCACATTTAGTTTCATTTTTCGTCTAACGAGTTGGCGATGACATAATGCCAACATCAAAGAAAATTTCAAACTAAATATTTCATGCATTATTCTGACAGCTGAGTGATATAAGAGTGCGAGAACTATTGGTGAAATACATTACGCGCATAGGAGTACATTGGCAGCAGCTATTTTACATGCTGCGCAACGTACCTAAACACAACGTTTTAGTTGACTGTAATTACAAGTTATGTGAATAGGAATAGTTATATGTAATGCTGCATATCCGTTTTTAAGTGCAAGGGAACGTATACTCTTTAGAGGTTATGAAAATCTTATTAAATATATTAGATATCTCTCCAAAATTAAATATCGTTTGATTTATCAGACTGTTTAGGTACACCAATGTGCTGAATGTGCGTAGAGGCATTCGCATTTACCGTCTGCTCGTTTATTGGAAGGATAACAGCTTGTCACGCTAAATGGCAAATTTAAATAGTTTGGAGTGAACGGTAATTCGATTGCTAAATGTACATTTTAATATCAACGTCTAATTGACGAATTTGTCATATTTAATTAAATGTTTAATACCATTTAATAGAACTCTATTTCGATGATTCCAAGAGAGTTGTACGCGTCACAAGACCGAAACTCACCCAGCTAGAGACAGCTATATATGGATTCTAAGTTCATATACGACAACACGAAATAAATTCACGTAGGATTCATTCAATATCATCACTCGGTCTGTATGTGACTACTGGGTCCTATTTTCTCGTTACTGACGGTTATCGTGTTTTGTTAACATCCATGGCTGTGAAAAAAAAGATGATAAGAATAAGTACAAATGAAACATTATTGTAAGATTTGTATCATAAAAATATATAAATGTCCGTCTGAAGTCAAGCTCGGGTCTTTTCGTGTACATAAAAGATATACGTAATTGTCATATGGAATAAACCATTTTTCTTTTAACTTCAATCTTCTGGATATTTTCTTGTGCGAAACGAGCTAGTATATATGTTTGCCTGAACATTAATCGGTGGAGAGAAGATAAGTCTGCAATATGCATTCTAAATGATCTCCTGAAACCAATAATGTTACCTTATTATGTAATGTCACGCCTCGTTAAAAACTGATTGACGACGGTATTCCCATGCGGTGACATCACAGGATAAGATAATCAGTATCATGTGCTAGTAGACTATCCTTTTCTGTGAATCTTTAATGATGGCCTGGAAGTACTAATTGTACAATCACTCCATGTGATTAAATTACAAGCTTAAAACAATCATTACTGTTTGTACAAAAGTAAACGCTCCTGCTCCCTACCAAATATGTGGGACATAAGGAGTCCGTAAACACCCTTAGCAAAAATATGACATACACCATATTAACCTATCTGAGAATGGATGTGCTTAATATCTTTTGAACCAATTTTGACGACCCTTGTAACTTTGTAAGGCTTCTTTATGTATGCGTTTCAGTATTACGTTGAATGAGCATTATTCCAAAAGTATATTAGATAGGTTAAATGGATATTTTTGCTCTGTATTGGTCATTTTTTAAGAATAAATTATCTTTCGCTGGGTAATACTTCCATGTGTGCAAGGTCATTTGAGACTAACTGCCTATGTGATATAACCGATCTTGATAGAGTTAGTCATGCTAATTTATGTTGGAATTGTTCTTATCTGCTTACATTCTTTATGTAGTAATTCCGGTTATTGTATAGGTGGAATGAGGACTTTATATGTTTGGGTTATAAAACATATAGCAGGATGAAGTCGAGATGCGATGGACCTGTACTAAGCAAAGACACTGAACGTTATTTAGTAAATTAGATCTTGTAGAATTTGTTTGAAGGATGTATGAATGCGATTTCAAACTCATACTCATCCAGTTATGAGAGATCTAGAAGAGAACAGTGCGCACTGTGTTTAGCAACTGAGCAAAGGAATGAAGTCGTCCTTAAATGGAACTAATCAGAATAAGTAAGATAATATCGCTTGTACATATTTATTTCGAAAATGAAATCATGTGAATATCAGTGCGCCCACTTGACGACTGCGACAAATATCCTACTCCATAGGTCTCGTTGAATTGTCAAGGAGCCATCACGCATAGTCAAGTCCTCGCAATATGCTGAAGGATTACTGGAGCGCGTTCTTAGTCCCTACAGAGACGTTGATCTCGATGATTAGGTTTTTCGTTGTGATTAATCTGATAGGATCGTCCGAGCCTAAGTCACCATCTACCCTGTATCGGGAATAAACATATTGATTGTACCGTGTAATACAAGAGAAAGCATTAAGTATGAAAATAATAATATATCTTACACAAATGAACTGGTTTTCGTTACACGTTAAATAATTCCACAAGAAATATTGTATCAGATCATTAGTATAGTAGCGAAAATACTACCTGCATATATGTCCGATAACAATAATCTCACCGATTGATAATAACTTAAATTGTACTCAAACGTTTTTGTCTATAACATATAATAATGTATTCAATTTGTATCTTCCGTTATAAAATGGCTATGGTCACGCACACTAATAATATATTTAATAGCATATCCTTATGATACAGATTGGCGACTCTTTAAAACACAAATAACCGTGAATGTGAAAACTGCATATACATAACCTGGATTTCCCGAGAATAAACGTATATCCGTTTAGACAGACCTTTTTGCAAATATCTTAAGTATTGGTGGTCAGGTTTCAGTTAAGATTGTCCCACCGAACTTAACCCATGACATTGAATCGGATCATTATGGACGTTCTATGTTTGATTCAGTATTTGTCGCCAGGTTGAGTAATATCATGGTTACATGCTCGCGACACATAGTTGTAGCGAAATTGGCGATTCTAGCAAAGCTTCAGATATCAACATATTCGACGTTATATGATGTCTGCCTCTGGTTAAAGTCTCAATAAAGTCTTAGTAACACTTAAAATAATAACTTGCGCTAGTGAATTATTTTGTTGTTGTGGGGTTTAACAATTTTTTCGGTACACGATAATTATACATGATGAACAACATTAATAATGGAGGAATAACCAGGGAAAACACAAGAAAGAACCACCGACCCATGTGAAGCTACTGGCAAGATTTGACACATATCCACATTGGCTGAATTCGAGACTCGAACCAACGCAGAGGTGAGATGGCAGTGATCCGTAACGGAGAGCGCTTTAGACCACTCGGCAACTTGGGGCTCCTGCGCTAGTGAAGGCATGTTGTTCATTTGTGATATCTTGCTTTTGACATAGGTAGGTGACCCAGGGTATTATTGATATACGTACTAAACTTAGACTTTGACAATTGATTTATAGAAGGGTTATAATATTTGCGAGTGAAATGTTCATATTATGCTACTTTGCTATTACTTGTAACGAGTGGTGTAGCACCATACCGGGGTTTGCTTGCTGATATCTTATCATTACACTCTTCAGTCACAAGATCGTACAGATCGGGGATACTAGGTGGTTATACATTGCATTTCTTTATTTATTTATTACAGGGTTTATGGTTCTTTCTTATTCATCTTTACAAAATTGTATGTAGACTGTGCCCATGCGTTTGCAGCCCATTATTGTTGTTATTGATCAGAGATCACAACATATCTAAAATATATTTGCATCTTGGTTCTTCTCTATCCATACATATCAGGATATATCATTAATAAAGGGAACCGAATTATTTATAAGATATACGGCATATGAATTAATTTATGTTCCATTTTCAGACTAATATTTTATTTGAGTATTTAAAATGTTATTACAGGCTTTTTTTAATATTCCACCCATTCCTGACATCTTCAGAATCAAAGAGATTACAACAATGTCAGCTATTGTTTTGTAAAGAGAAGGACAGCTATATCAACACTTCAAATTACCGATGTGCTGAGTTCTCTTTGGAGAGCCTCACTCAGCTTCTGCTAACACATTTATGAAAATGACGAGATGTACATCATGTGTGTGCTATTCTGGTTTTAGCGAATGATGGTGATAGAAGACATCCCATATCGACAGTTCCTGGTTCGTAGATTTTCAAGGCTACACGTGCGGTATGTACCTGATACAGTGGTATTTATTTTATATTACTTCAGAAACACCTTGTCATATCAATCAAGTATGAAATTTATCTGTAGAATAACTTTTGTTTGGAATTATTAGAAATATTTTTTTATAAAATCGGCACATGTTAGTGCATAAAAAAGTAATTATAATAATGCTATTAATATATGTAGTATTTTGGAAGAAATATGGTACTTAAACAACTTTGAAACATCTTGCAGCAAATTCATACAGCTAAATGCTGGATTGAAATGAAACTATAATAAGACGTTTAATATTTACATTTAGAACATCAATAAATAGCTATAAGTTTACCATTTGACCTAGCACAATTATTTTATCCAAATTCAATGCTAACATGATATATAATAACTTGGTATTTGACATGTTTCATCAAAATATGTGACACGGTATTTATCACAGAGCATCAAGACAGGATGTTAACTTTTATGTCACGTGTCACTCTGTTACACAGGCATATTGTAATGGTCCTGACCTTACAATATTTTATTTAGTAAGTGGAAAACTAAACTATGTTCTGAGCCGGATAGATTTGTAATTTGAAGATTAGTACCGACCTTCCATTTATATTTTGTTTTTCACGTCACAACCGGAAATATACATTACTTTGGTCTTAAGGAAGGCTTTTAATAAACTCAGATTTTATTGAGTCTTAATTTAAATTAGTTTAATTTTCTCTCATATTTGATCCGCAACGTTTGCGTTGAAAGCCATTAATGTCACCATTCCTGTACAAACTTTTTACAATTGAAGTCTTTAGTGCATAATACTCTCACAGTTTATATTCCCTTCAATATCTTGTATTGTGTTGCTTAACTGGCCTAAGGTCATGTGAACTAATGGTATGGATCTTAGTATATTGTGTGCTGTCAGTCCTTCCCTGGCTATATGCTGCAACTGTTTGTCCAAAATCAATTTACTGTGAACTATTTAGAAGCTTAATTTCTAAACAGATTATGACCTTGGATATGTTTGATTTAGAGTAACATATATGACTGCTTATTGGGGTTGATCTTAAATATCATTTACTAAACTTGAATATATTCTTGCGTGGATGTAGGCTTCATTTGTCTACAGTTTCCATGTTTCGAATAAATTATTCATGAGAGATTATTAATTTTTTCAATGAAAAAGGTGTACGTACTCATACAAATAGTTTCATACATTTTCATGTGCAAATTAAGTCTTTTTAAACGTATACACAGTTCATTTATTTAATGCAGAAATATAATACAGTAAAGTTGAGCTCAATGCATGACTTTGGTAAATATGCCATCCTCCAAAACTCCTTTTCAATGGAGAAATAATGAATCATATGATGGATACATGCCAAAAAAAAAAAAACCATTAAAACAGTGAAGTATGTGAGAATGTTTTTTTCCAGAATGGAAGTTTAGATCGGCACATGAGGATTCATAGTAGAGAAGAAACATTTAAGTGTGAAGTATGTGATTAAAGAATTGTTATCAGTAGCATATTGAGTAAGCACTGGACAAAACATTCAAGTTTTAAGTATATAATAAAGTGTTTAACAAAACGGCAATCTAGTGAATGCTCTGGTGGGTAGCTGATGTTTTCACACGATGTCATCAAATGTGTGCACTTACATATCCACCTTTTTGATTCCCGGCTATGCATACTGGCCCATAGCAACTGGCCCATGCATACTGGCCCATAGCAACTGGCCCATAGCAACTTTAGTCTTACCAGGCAGATAATTATGGAGGCATACCTAAATCTTTGCGTAAGGATATCCTAAAACAATGCATTAATTGGGTATATGAACTGATCAAGACCAACTTCGTGACTTGTTTCCTTTTTCCTCATACAAAAAAAAACCATTGAAATTTCAATCAGATTTTGTATGCATGATCTTTAGCAATTTCCCATGCTCAGAGCACAACTATCGTAAGATGTTTATGCTCTGAGTGAGGGGAAATTACTAATGATCATGAAATATCTAGAGCAAGGAAGCAACAATTTAAATTGTATCTTTGTTATTATTTCATAAGCCAAATAGATCCGACAATGAATCGGTGCAAAACAAAATGAATTGGGAAGCAAGCAACATCATGCAGGCTGAAACTAATCATTTGGTTATCATTCCAACTATTATTATATAATTTCATATTTATAAAAGCACTTTGAGAATACTCTGTTTTAACATTTAATAGAAAGCCATTTTCCATTAGACATATGTTCCATATTAATTTACTGACGATGAAACAATATTTTAAAACAGTTCTCATTTTCATACAGTATCATTAACCATTCGTCATCTTCACTACACATACAATATGTGCCCATACTAATTAAAACTGGTTTGTCAGCTGTCTTGGACACATGCACTTTTGCTAGAAGTATTTGTACATAAAAGTTCTGGCAAAAAACGTATGCTGTGAAATTTGAATCTCATAACTGACATTTATCCCAGAAATCATTATCTGGAAATTTTCAAGATGAATGTCTTGGGAACATCATATAAAATATTTTTAAAAATTCACAATTGTATTGGTTTGTCAGAAACAACTGCATTTATAGTTGATATCAATATGAATTTTTGTACTTCCCACTCACTATTTCATTTTAAGATACAAGCCAGGGAACTTTAGCTTCATTTTGTCTTTTATATTTTAGGGCATTTCATTTCAAGTGGTATTTATGTATCATTTCGGTTAAATAAATATCCCTATTGATGAGTTAAGTAGTTATGTATGTTGAATATGTGTAATGTTGATAATGGTTTATTATGTAATCAAAGTGGCAGTACAAGGTGCACAAGTGGCATTTGCGTCTCAAATATTACAGCTATGAAAGCAACCCATATATTTTGGGGAAAGACACTTAAGCGTTAAGTATGTGTTGAGAGGTGTACTCAAAGTAGAAAATTTAAATACCGTATTTCATGTTATTTATTACTTTCCTTGTACGAACAATTATATGTAAAATAAATAATTATCATTCAGTGGTACTGACCGTGTACGAAAAATAAAGGGATCATACCTGAACAAGTTCTACAGAACACACGCTACTTGACAACCAAACGGTCCGAACGTACAAAGTAAACGTATATTTTGTCTCAATCTGCTCTCAGCTCCTGAATCTAATTACAATACAAACTAAATTACTCCAATATTTGTGTTGTTATGAGAGAGAGAGAGAGAGAGAGAGAGAGGGTGAATATTATGTCTCAGCGTGCAAGGTTGTCTGCATTTAGAGTATATGTAGCTGTTATGTTGTGCAGTATTGGGAAAATGATTAAGATGGCTTGAACATGGATTAGTTACGGTTATTATTTACTGGTAACTTGTGCGCAACGATGTGAGACCACATTATCAAGAAATTAAGTGCAACTTGTATTTTTACATTAACAATAAACTCATTATCAAATTGCAATAACTTGAAATTACGTTTTAGTTAATGTGCGCTAGCGCATGCGTGTATGTGTGTGTGTGTGAGAGATGAAGCAAAATGTTTGACAGTTTACAAGACCGCATTTATTCAGGATGGTGTTTATTTGTAGTGTTTGCAAAGAAAAAAAAAAGACTGTTACCTGATCATTTTGATCATTCTCATGTATTACAACCCTACGGTATTCCAATATCAATAACACCGCTAAATGAACAATTTATTCTTGTTTTAGTTACGATGTACATTTTTACAACAACCGCATGGCTATGCAGTGTTATTTACACGGTAATTAAACATGCTTAGCCTTCGGGTTATTCCAGTTGAAATCAGATTGAGTGCATGAATCGATAGAATCAAATTAGCGAGACTGTCAGTAGGGAAATGAGACTCTCTTGAGGGAAATGAAGAACTGTCACTGTACTATTGAAGCCCTTGTTCATACAGGTGATGTTACGAGGACACACGATCATATGCATTACTTGTTATTTGTATTCGCCAATCAAGATAATAGTGGGTTATATCGTAAAATAGATTTGCAAAAAATGTTAATTATATCCAAGTCAAAACAGAGCAAGTACTTTAAAGATAGTATATATATATATATATATATATATATATATATATATATATATATATATATATATATACGAATATATTTAACGAAGTCCGTGACTTTCAGATGTACGATAGAAAATGATGAGGTTTTTATATTTTACGTTTGTATGACTAAAACAATAAGACCAGCTGACCAATGGTCTGTGGTCTTCACCTTCACTTTAGCGTGCACTGAGATAAAAGTTTTGTTGGATAAGAAAACATCAAATTCTTCCGAACTAAGTTTAAAATGCACGTGGTGTTTTGTTACGGTGAAATAAGGATACCTAGTTCACGATAATATGTAAAGGTATGGTCTGTGAAGTCCTTTGTCCATTTGTTAATAAATACCCGTAGATATTGTAATGTCATTAAGAGAGCTTATACACATGGGCGCACGCAGGTGTTTTTTTTTTTTGGGGGGGGGGAGGGGTAATCAGTCACGGCCAGGATAGTTAGTATAGTAAGCAGTCTGAAACTAAAGCTAATAGTTACTAAGCGTTTTGAACATACTATTGCAACATATTTTCAGCTTTATTTGGATGATTAAACTTGTCTTGGGGTCACGTGTCCCCTAGACATGTGCTGCGGGAGCCCATGCGTATGCATCAATCGTTTAATTTTCTCACCAACAATTAATTATCAACTTTTGTGAAAACAAACTGCCACTACGCTGTTTTCGATCTCTTTTTCAAAAGTAAATCGTCAAAGTAGAAATTTTTATGACCAGTCATTTAATGTATTTTTGTTTCTCAAAAAATACAAAGTTATATCATATGTACGAAAAAATAATGTACATTTAAATAAGTATTATCTTGATAACTGGGTTGTGTAAGAAAAATTAAAGAGCACGAAAAATACATGAAACACGGTAAGCACACATGAATTCATACTGGAGGAAAAACATTTATACAATTTAATACAATGTTTAGTCAGGGCAACATCTTAGGATGCAGCAATTTAGTGTGATGCATGTAATGAACGGTTTTGTGACACTGGAAATCTGAAGAAGCATAACAGCGGACACAAGCATCGTAATATTGCACTTATGGTGAAGAAATGACACTTGAGGTACCATACAGCTCGCGTCAGTGGATAGAGGGCGGAGAGGTTTAAGGAAAGAAAACATCACCATCTTAATGCATGTCCTGATGAAGTTGCTGTGTGGTGGCTCCTTTAGAATTACTATGGTTTCTCGTTCTGTCTGGATATAGTCTCTATAAGAATCGTGTGGTTTACCGCACATGACCCATGCAATCATCAGTTTTGGTGCTTCATGGTGGGAGAGAGAGAGTGGGAGGGGAAGGCACGTGCCATTTCATCAACAGTATTATCAGTGGATTATAAACAAATCCTAGTTTCACTGAAGATAACATAATAGATATAATGCCAAATCAAAATATAGCTAATATTAACGTAGTTTAAATGTATTGAAAATTGTATTAATGCTACTATACATTTTTCATTTCGAACAGACTAATCGACATATTTTGCAATAACTTGACACTTTCACTTTGTAAAACTGAATGTGAACAAACTTAGGCTATGACCTGAAGATATTTATCCTACTGCTCAGATATGAAAAGTGATCCTCTGTTGTATCAACAATTACATTCCAGGCAATGACAGTTTATTCTAGGTCAGTCTTCCAGTTGTTTATGCCAGCTGATGAAATTTATTTCATTTTCTTATATGGGGCCTCCATACAGTTCTTAAAGGCACAATAGTGCAGCTGAGGGTGAATTTTCTTGCAAAAATGTTGGGACATTTATGTATATCAACTGATTAATTACTATTTAAAAGGCATTTCTGGGGTAATATCAAGTACGTAGGGGTTCTCGTTATGAAATACGAGCTCTCTGAAATCTTCGTACGTAGAGTAACGAATCTATCGCCTCCATGTTGAAATCCCGCTCGGCAGTGATCGGCAGATTCCGAATGAATAACACACATAATTCCGGTGACCGAAATTTGCATAATTATAGGCCACATTGTAAACACTGAAGATGATGACGTAAAACACAACCACGCTACGAGACCGCCCAAAATGTCAACAACGGTGAGTACGATCTTCTTCTGATCTCGTTCTTTTCTTTTATTCTTTTCCTTTCTAATTTTCATTGTGAGAGGAAACAATGAAATGTATGTAGAACTACGTTTATAGTTATATTTCAAAGTTTTTGGTGGTACGAGAATAATTTAAATCGACGTGCTCTGTACAGTATTGCAAAAACCCACAGGTACTCACTCTATTTCTTGCCCAGTAGAATTCGTACTCCCTCACGTCCCCACCACTCAATTTTATAAATGAAAAACATCAGGGATATTTAAAAATGCTCAAAATTGAGTAATTTCATTAATCAATTTATCAATTCTAACCAGATTGTCACTAACACCCATCTTTCTGACGTTTCAAACAAAGCGGAAAAGAATTTCTCGAAGTTAATACTTTACATGCACAAGGTTTTAAAAAAGCTTTTTTTTTTTTTTTTTTTTAAATCTGCGACTAGAATATGGAATCTAGGTTCAAAACTCGGGGCCAGATCATAAAAAAGTACACACACACACAAACGTACAGTCACTTGTCAGCTGAAGTTTGACCACAGCTTTATTCTTGGACATGTTTATTGGGTATTGTGCACACCGAGTAAATAGACACATAGACTTTGCTTTGATGCCCATTATGGAAAGTAGGGGCCCTTTTTAAATTTTGGATCCCCACCCCACCCAACACTTGACCTGGTCCATCCCAAAAAAAACTTCTATCAAATCACAACCTCTCATGTATTAATTTCTGATCCAAAGTTAGCACTATATTCCTATAAGTTTAATAAGTAATCATGAATATATTATTGTCAAATTATGAAATACATTTACATATTAAAATTCATTAGGTAGACTTAAATCAGCTCACTTTCAAGCTTAATTCTAGAGCGACCTTTAAGAGGAAGAGGGAGGATGAGGCATGGAGCAAGAAGTTGAAAAACCAGATGGGTGAGAGGAGAAAGAGATGCTGTGCAGCCTAAAAACTGAGCTGACCAAGCTCTACACATAGTTCAGACAAGGCAGACAAGAATGAAGGTAATTGTTTATTTATATCTTGCAAAACAAGTATTGATAGATATTTAAAAATGTTTGGTACTAAGTAAGTTGGCAAAGACTCTAATATCTATGTCAGTAGTGTTTTTTGCACAACTTAGAAAACGCATACTTGTATTAAATGATTAGTTATTTTACCAAACAATGTATGTTTAAACTGCTTTACTTTTTGTTGCTACTCAACACTCCACCCCAATATGATTTGATAAAGGAAGAGTATGCACAGATACCATAGAAAATACAGAGGCCACCTCATTTATATGGCCACCTTATATAATACCAAAATGGTAAATGTATTATGGAAACAATCTCATAGAGTACCCCATTACACGATGAAATACATATAATTGATATGAAACTAAATACAAAAGGTTTTAACATGGGTCACTTAAATGTACAAGGAATAGTGGAAAAAATAGAACAGATTAAGTTAATGTTGTCTTCCAAGGAAAATAATATGCATGTTTTAGGACTCACTGAAACCAAATTAAATGCTAGCCACAATGATAATCTATTTCACTGTCAAGGCTACAATAAACCATTATGCAGGGACAGAGAGACGGGGGGAGGGGTGTGTGTGTGTGTGTCTTGTATACATTATAAGATGTAAATGCAGAAAGGCAACCTGACTTGGGGTCACATGAAATTGAGAGTATTTGGGTGGAAATTTCTCAAAATAATGCAGAATCATTCCTAGTTGGTTTCATTTATAGTTCACCTTCCTCCAAAGCAATTTGGAATGAAAACTCTTTGAAACAAATAGAAAATGTTCATGCACAGGAGAAAGAAACATATACTCAGCAGTGTAGATAAGGACCTACTCAATACTCAAATAAGGAGAAACTGGATGGAATTTTTTGAATCATTAGGCCTATTCCAGCTAGTAAATGAGCCCACAAGTGTAACAGAAATATCAAGCACTCTTATTGATCACATTTATACCAACTTACCAAACAATGTGGCTTATGTTAATGTACCAAATGTTGGTCTTAGTGACCACTATCCTATTATTTTGACAAGAAAGGTTAAATGCAACATAAATAGGAACAATACACACAAAACTATTACTTACAGATCTTTCCAAAATTGAAGTAAATAACAATTTCAAGATGACCTATATAAAGTTCCATTGAATATTATCCAAAATTTTGATGACATATGTGAAGCTCTAAAAGTGTGGACTTGTTTATGAATGTAGTCTCTAAGCATGCACCACTAAATGTACATTGAGTAAAGTATGAAATCCAACCTAACTGATTTACTACTGAAATTCTAGATACTATGAAGACACGAGACCAATTGAAGGCTATGGGAAACCATGCACAATATCGAGTATGGGGAAATAACATAAGAAGTATAATTGAAAAGGCTTTAAAAAAAACCCTCATTATCAATCAATGCTTGAAAACACAAAGAGCAACACAAACTCCATTTGGAAAGTCTTCAGTGAATTCATTGGGGTAACACACAAAGATCAGACAAATAAAATTCACTCACTTCTGGTAAATGACACAAAAGTCACTGATGACACTGACATTGCAAATATTTTGAGTGATTTTTTTCACTAACATTACCACTAAGTTAAAAGAACCAGTGATAGAAAACAAGTATAATGAACTGAAAAATGCCTAAGGGTTTCTCTATCCCACAGTTATAAAAAAAACAAAAAAAAAAACTGCTAAAAAATATCTCAGTAAACTTGATATCAAGAAAGCTACAGGACTTGATCAGATTGGTCCACCTTTCATTAAAACTTCTGCCTCAGCTATTTCAGATAGCATAACATTCATAATCGATTTAAATATTGCAACCTCATCTGTCCCCAAAATATGGAAAACTGCAAAAGTAATGCCTATGCACAAATCTGGTTCTAAGAATATGCTGATAACTACCAGCCAATTTCAATACAACCAGAACTTGTCAAAATTGATTGAAAAACATGTCCATGACTCGTTCATGTCATATTTAACGAAACAGTTGCTGTTACACCCTGTTCAATCAGGCTTTAGACAGAAACATTCATGTGAGACTGACTTGATCTCTCTAAGTGATAAATGGCTTCAACAACTTGATCAAAGTTGAATAATATGATCTCTATTTGTAGATTTCAGGAAAGTGTATGGGTTGGTGTACATGAAATTCTTTTAAGAAACTGAAAATCAACGAATGTGATGAAAGCACAATTAGATGGTTTACTTCAAAGTTAAGTGAGAGAACACAACATGTTTATATAAATAATGTTCTGTCGGAACCTGGAACAATTAGATATGGAGTACCACAAGGTTCAATTTTAGGTCCATTACAATTGATACTATTTATTAATGGCCTACCACTTTTTACTAAGGGACTCAATTTCATCTACAGATCTCTATGCAGATGGCACAACATTGTCAGACATCCAAAACGCAAAGCACAAACTATAAATTTATTTACAGGATGCCCTAAACAAACTGGACAACTGGTGCACATGCAATGGCATAGTGGTAAATACTGGAAGAACTCAAATATTACTTATCTCAACATGGCAAAAAAGAACAAATCTTGGTAGTGATGAATTATGTCTGACATGGAAGGATACAAATTTGCAAATGGTTTGTCATGATAGACTACTTGGTGTTTTGGTAGATAATAACCTATCATGGACTGAACATGTCAGTAAAAATGTTAATTCAAGTTTATGGCTTTTCAGTAGGATAAGGTACAGACTACTATTTTATAACAGTTACATACAACCCTATTTAGCCTACTGTAACACAGTGTGGAGTAATTCAAATGACAAAACCATAGCAAAGCTGGCACATCTTAAAACAAGTGCATTCAGGCTATATCAATCCAGAAAGTAAGCAAGGAAAATTTTAGCTGGTAAGTTAAAATTATTACCTAGTAAAGACTGAATCCGGTTGAGAAAAGCCAAAGTAATGTACATGATATCCAATAATAGTGCTAATGAATATTTACAATCACTATTCAAGTATACGCTTCCTGGTAATACTCCACAACTGTGATCCATGTCTACCAAACAGTATAAAATTCCCAAACCAAATAAGGAATTATTCACAAAATGTTTCCAGTACTCTGGAACTTTGCTCTGGAATAGTATTCCAGTTGACTTTAGAAATGCCAACTCTATTTCCTTCTTCCAAACCAATATATACAGCGGCTTCAGAGATACACTTAAAATAGATAAATTCATTTCTATGAGGGCCTAAAGGTAGATTAGCTAAAATCATTTCATATATAGTTATTAGTGATCTACACTAGTGGCATACAAACGTTCAATAATATTAAGGTCAACTTGCTCTTTTTTCAATTTAATTAATAAACCAACTTAAGTAATACATTAATTAGTTGTTTTTTTTTAAATAAAAAATGGGAACAAAAAGTCTATGCAATCTTACTTTGGAGTTCAGCAATTAGACCTGACTAGATTGCAGTTTTTTTTAAACAAAATTAGACATGTACAGAATTCATATAACCATTTAAGTCTTGTGAATTAAATACTACACTTTTATTGTTCTGTTTTAAATATGCTGCATGCCTTAATGTGTATTTCTAAAGCCCCAAAATATGTTAAGATAATACTATATATGCAATATCATGATAAACATAAGGACTTAATAATTCTAAATTGTTTTATTTATCCAGAATGAAGACTGACATGAAGGCTTGCAAGAAACCTTTTTTCTTCTTTATATCTGATCTAACATTTTTGGGTAAGAATTTTAATTGCCCAGTCTGCTTGGCATTCAATGTTTCCACCTTTGAACTGTTGATTACTGCACATGATTTCTGTATAACAAATGTACTCGATTCAATGGCAATTTTGAAATTTCTTTAATTCTTTTAATAACTTTTATATATTCCTTAAGCGTGTTTTGCCAAAGCTTAAAATTTTTATGTACAAAATGTATATCACAAAAGGTATGAACAACTTGACCGGTATGTTGGCTACATTACAGAAAACCTCTTTCTGTATACAGGATATGTGTAGCACATGCCTATGAATGTACAACTTGCACTTTGTACCAATAAAATCAAAATACTACATCAATTTACAAACAGAATTAAAACTTTGATAGTTATTCTTACAATACAACATTTAAAATGAATTCCATTTCCATGGTGGACTCTCAAAGATTGATAATTGATGTACATACATGAATGTTGTAAATGTTATTTCTTTGCAACCACTGTGAAAGAATTTTAAAATTGTAAGCCGTCCAAAAACAGACATGCATACATATGCAAATGATAAGGACTTTGTTTTAATTTACAATTGATACTCATTGAGTAGATTCTTTTCATTACCTGATTTCAATGTGGGTACCTCACTATACTAAACAAATCTAAGCTGCAATCAGCCATTCCTATTTGATCCCAATGTAGGAGTCTCTGACTTCTAGAAATGCTCCCCAAAAACTTTGAACTGTCCATCTTAACATAAACTATCAGTTCTAGTTGCGATGGAACTCTCAGTGTTCATGTCAAAATAAAAACCATGTGCAGTTTTGATCCACGTGTATTTCACAGTGGAATTTGCTGATCGAAGATGAATAACATTTGAATAAGCGCATGCTCCTATTATTTATTAAAGTATATTTTTTACATTTTAGAAATAGCATATTACAATTGGAATAATTTTTCAGATTTTTCAAGATCTAATCCTTGATGAGGCTGTATATGCCTTGTCCAGGATGTACAGACGAAATGTTCTTGTCCTCAGCGATAAAGTTGACTTGATGTGTGCCAACAGTCATGCTACCTATAGGCAGTTCATACTACGGCAACATGGAGGACTCACGGTACTAATTCCACAACAATGGTAAACATATGGAAACACTATCATATTCAAAATTCAATAACTTAAAATTTATGGGTGCTGATAATGACACCTATAATTCTTCATGCACATCTAACCTTGGTGCAAGCTTATGTGTGGAGAACACCATATGACCCGCGGCACTTTGTTTACATACATGTGCATGAAACACGTGTTATTGATTCTGCACCAAATGAATCAGGTGCTACTTTCAGTATTGAGTACTCCTGAGTCAAGCCTGTAAAAATGCCAAAATTGCATCAGTAGAAATTTCTCAAATATTTTTTTTACATTACATATAGGATAAGCTCTCAAAAGATATTTTTCCTAAAATTTTGATTTTCATTATTAACCAATTATGGACCACCAAACCTGTAAATACTCTATTATTTCTTCACCCATTTCTAGACTGGTTCACAGTTCTTCCGTATAATTAGTACCGTGTGTCCTATAACCAGATTTAAACTTTTTAGAAAAAGTTGTATTTTACTCCTTGATATTAGAGCATAATTGTAAGAAAGAACTGGCCAATGCTTGTGCATGGATAATAGTGCAATAGCATTTTATGTGATACCAATATCTATAGTTAAATTGCATCCACATTACATGTTGCTGTGTTGTATTGTACTTATTAGTGGCTTATTCTTGTTATTAAAATAATTTTTTTCTGCCTTTGTTTCTTCATGTTATCTTTCTATGGCATGCATGCTACACAAAAGAAACACAAGCATGCTGACATCAGCAAGTATGACATCACAGGGTATCAAATTACATGACGCATTGTATTTTCATCTCTCACTGGCTATAAGACAAGTTTTAAATGTTTTAAATTTCAAAATTGCATTTCTTTTCTTCCTGACTCTCACAGAAATAAGATGCAGTGCATCCCTATTCAAATCAATCAAACAAAACAAATAAGTGTGCCACATGACAGGTCAAAATGATAAGAGGCCATTGCCCTTTGTGACTAAAACAAATACACACACCCACGAAGCATCAAGAGATGCTGACATTCCAAACTTATTTAAACTATCATCACATGTGATTCATGACCCCCAAATGTTAATAAAAAAGTATAAAAGACAAGGAAGAGTTCCATAAGCTTTATTATACTGAATGATTAAATAACATAGTGCTACTTTTTAGTATAAAACTATGGGGAAGGGTGAGGAAGCAAAGAATAGACAGAGTAATTTCTTCAAGCCTGGCAATGTTCCCCACAACAAGGGGGGGGGGGAATGTGTATCAACCCAAATAACACATCAACATGAGGTATGTTACATAAGGACAACAAGAGACAAATTTGAAAAACCTATCCAAAGTTCCTATAATGCTGACATTGATGTTGGAGACAGAAAGTGTATGCACAAACTGTTATGACTCAAGCTATTAAGTATGCTGGAGGTGGAGAAATGTGCGAAAAACTTTGCTATGCCAAGACAAATTCATGTCTCTATGCAATATGCAGACACTGGTAAACTTGTCACTGAATAAACTACTTGTTAAATTTAAGTAATAGAATTGAATTGCATATTGAAGTTGTCTAATACATAAATATATACCTACATTTACCCAAAGCTCATAAAAAGTTAAGAAAAAGTCTCAAAATCATTACTGTGGCTACTTTCCACTATAAGCAGTGTTAAATTACTTACTTTTTAATATAAAGCTAAAAAAATGCATACATTATCGAACAAAAGAGAAAAAAAGCAAACATTGCAATCACTCAATTACAGTCAAAGGGGAGGTAATACACCTTGATTTGGCAAACCAAATAGCAAGCTCTAATTTACAGCTAAATGATTCCTTACTATTACTTGATGGTAAGAACAGAGCAATGTAGGTTTTATAAATAGCTTTTGTTTCAAATATGAAACCATATTTCTGACATGAAGCTTGTTTTCATTTATTCACAACAACATATATGGTGAACAAAACACATATCGCTTAGTGCACGCAGTAATGAAATGAAGAGATTTGGAATAATGTGTTCTGAGACCACAAGTTGCAACACCCTGGCTATAAAGGTTTTCTATCATGGGACTTGGTACATGAAGAAAAAGGAGATCTGGTTTGGTGGGAGAGAGCGGTATGTTCACCATGCAGTTATACATCAAGAATGTTCCAACTGTATGAAGAGAGGTTGGGGAAGAAAAACTGCCTGTAGAAATAATGCAATACAGATAGGACTTTTGCAGACTTAAATTGGGAATGAAGGGTTGAAAACTATTATTTTAAGTGAAAATGTCCCTCCCTGCTCCCTCAACAAAAGGGATGCAGAAAAGTTCCAATACTGTTTGCCCAAAAATGTAATGTACCAAGATGAGAAACATGCTGAACATAGAATAGGTGTCAAGGAGTTTAATTCTAGGATAAGAAATAAGACAGGTATAATTGATATTCAATGTGACTCGACATATAATAATTCAATTTACAGGTTGAGGCAATGCAGCATGTGCAGTTTTGTGCACAGTCCTTATTTTTACAATGTTCTCTGCTTTGATCTGCTGAGTGTGTCTCTAAAGTTAAATGATCAGTACTGATACATAAGTGATTGTGACATAAGTGGCTTACATATAAAATCTCCCCCACCCCCTTTTGGGGAATTGTTGCATGTGTTAAATGGTATTTATCCATATAGGCCAATCTATGGGTACCATCATATGAAATTCTGCCATCAGGCCATACTATGCTCTTTTCCCTATGGCCTGAGCTATCTACTTCCACTATCCAGTGTATAAAACCATCCCCATCTGTCTTTTCTATAGAATTTTTCTCCACAATCACATGCAAACCATGATAAAAAGACTCCATTATGATTGTCATATGTAAAAGCCACCAAATTGATACCCTGGATGCACGTGGTAACCATGGAAACAACAAGCTCCTATTATGGTATAGGTCACATATAGGACTCACGGTACTAATTCCACTACAATGGTAAACATATGGAAACACTATCATATTCAAAATTCAATAACTTAAAATTTATGGGTGCTGATAATGACACCTATAATTCTTCATGCACATCTAACCTTGGTGCAAGCTTATGTGTGGAGAACACCATATGACCCGCGGCACTTTGTTTACATACATGTGCATGAAACACGTGTTATTGATTCTGCACCAAATGAATCAGGTGCTACTTTCAGTATTGAGTACTCCTGAGTCAAGTCTGCAAAAATGCTTAAATTGCATCAGTAGGAACTTGTCAATATTTTTTCTACATTACATATAGGATAAGCTCTTTACAGATATTTTTCCTAAAATTTTAATTTTCATTATTAACCAATTATGGACCACCAAACCTGTAAAAACTCTATTATTTCTTCACCCATTTCTAGACTGGTTCACAGTTCTTCCGTATAATTAGTACCGTGTGTCCTGGAAGGTTGGGGTCTGGACAGAGACATGTAATTCCCTCTGGCTGTTTCTGGCAGATACATGACAAATATCCCGATGGACAATACACTGGCTTCATCCCCTCTAGGCTTGCATGAACTTAAACACTTGCTTGCATGTATGAGTTTGTATATAAATGAATACAAATGATTTTATTCATTGTTTTCTTATAAATGCAGATAATATTGCATCAAACAATAATGCTTTCAGATTTTTTTTTAACACCAGTCTATTTCTGCCTATAAACAATGTGGGCACGATCATAAATAATCAATATAAAAAGTTTTCAGCAACTGCAGATACAATATTATACATTATTTTATTTTCAACTACTGATATTTCAGGATATTATATAAAGTGTAACCTGCCTTAGCTGACACCTCTATATATCAGACACTGTTTCATATTTTACAAAAGTAAAATCGATAGATCTCCTTCACCACACCAAAACTAGAGTTGATGGTGGTTCTTGAGGTGCCAGGTTTCTACAAATTCTCCTGGGATCATCTTCCTTTAGTTCTCTTCTCCTCTGCATACCCTGCTTTCCCTCAAGTTGATAGATGAGGGCTTTCTTTATAAGCTCCCTGATGTGGGGATGTTTTCTTTTCCTTGCAAGGGTAGACGGACCATCTGCCACTTTTTTGTTGTAACATCAATGCCTGTTTTAAAGAAAAATTTATTTTCTTAACATGTGTGACAAGCATCCCCATGCTAACCCATATGAACTTTTTACCCAGTATTAGAGCCTCATCATCAGTTCCCAAGAAGGAGTTGTTGAGGGTTTGTTTTCGTTCTTATTTGTTCTATTCACAAAATACTAAGTGAGACAGGATGGATTTTTGCCCATTCCTTCAGAAAGCAACATGTTTTCATGAACAGGTATTAGCTAGTAATCATCATGATGACAGCATCTACCCCAAACGTCCTGAGGACATTCCATAAACCCCATATATCCTTAATAAAGTGTGTCAGTCCCCTGGGAAAGTGATATACATATCACTGGATCTAATTATTAGACTTGCATTGCTCAAATAAAAATAAATATCCACTAGAATGATAACAATACTACTTACAAGATCTGTATGCATGAAAACATTAAGATTCCTTACCACAAATATAAATGTGTGCCGATTGTTGCTAAATGACTTGTATCTAATACAAAGTTTTCATGACTTGTACATGTGAATAATACTCCATTCGTCTGATCTCCAGGCAGGGATTATAATGCACAATCAATATATAAAATTATTTCTAATTTCCTGTAGTGAAACAAGCTTACACTATCTCCCCCCTTCTTGGTTTCTCATTACACCTCAACCACTATGTATATTGTGATCCAAAGCAGCTAGCTCATTCCTAATCCGGTACACAGGAGGGATGTATGAAAATCTCTTGGCATTTTACATCATGATCTGCTGATGAAAAACTTCAAGCTCAGCAGTGCTTCTGCAATTATCAGTGCCCGATGCCAGTCCTAACTCTTACATCAATGCTCTCCATCGAACAAACTGGTCCCCAAGACGAATCCTTGATAAGTCCCGTTCGGTTTCTCAGACAGTGTTTCGACGTTTCTTCTCGGAAAGCGACAAGCGCGGGCGACCTTTACGTCTTTTACTCTCACGTGTGTCCGCCATTTTTGTTTATAATACATATTTAAATTACAACCACGTGACTCATAACCCGCCCACTGGACGAAGATGACGTACACGTTTTTGTGGTCACGTGAGGCTTCCGTAACAGTTCGTGACCTACAAGTTTCAATTAAAGCGGGCCCCCACAAAAATTCATTTTCTCTCGTTTATTTATCAATTGCCCTATTTAATCTTCTCAAACTCTAGGTTATTTTGAATTACTTCAGCTTATAAGTCGACACATTTCACTAGTTACATGATCTGTAATATTCACAAAATTACAAACACTCTGCACTATTGTGCCTTTAATGATCCAGTTCATGATTACTGACTGGAAATGAAGTCGGCGTCCCATCCCTAAACTTACAAGGCCCAAACATTATAATTTGTTCCCCATGCAGTGGTTTACAATATTCAGCAGCTAATATTGGGCCAAGTCAAGAGAATGTTTCACAATACTGTAAAAAATATGTTGAACACAAAGGTTCTCAACAACGTCAGGTTACGATTCACGATAATTTGTCATAATATCAAAGGTTCTCAACAATGCCTTGTTACGATTCACGTTGATTTGTGGAGACTATCAATCCTACTTATTCCTGAATCACCTTCTAGCACAATATCATATAGAGTGCACCCAGTACATAACTAATCCCCGTTTGATATAGACTACTATTTACACTGTATCATCAAATAATTTTAGGGCTATGCAAACTCAATATGAACTGGCAGAGAGAACAGCTCAATAAGGTCAGGCTTACTTGAACATAACTGGATCAAATGTTAGGTTGTTTTGAGATCATTTTTTACTTTTAAAGTTTCCTGCACAACTGCACGCTGTTCGTATTAAATCATTGCTTGTCATAGACTACTTTTTACAGTTTGTCAGTCAATTATGTTACACCTGTGCAAAATAAATATTAACTAGGCTGAGTCAACAGGTCACTTATATAAGGAATAGGTGAACATAGCTGATTCAAGGTTTGGTTGTTTTAAGATTAGTTTGATGTTTATGATAGTCGGAGAAAGAAGACATTGGATATCACATGCCTGGATTAATTTTTGATCCAATGTCATTTTAGGTTTAGTTGCCAGTCAACATGCATGTGATGCTACCGCCAGCATGCCAAAATGATCATTATGCCATTAGCAGTCACCAGTCAGTGTGATGCGAAGCAAACTAAAATACCGGTGGCGTTTATAAAATATATTCTTCGTTCAGCTGAGATGTACATATCTTTCCTCTCCCATTCGAATATCATATCTTGGCAAAGAAGAGCATCTTCTGACTCAGTCTTAGAAACAACCAGGGAGAATAACTCCGACTCTCAGACTCTACGAAAAAGAAAGTACTAAAACCTTTGATAAGGATAATCTCGATTATATGTACTATATGATTTGCTTACTGGTTTTATTTTTGTGTGTACTGTGGTTTTATCTTGGAAATTATTTAATGTTATTTTCTCTGTTGTTCATTTTAAAGTCTTTCTCATTCTAGAAACCCATTAAAGTTCAAACTTTAAAGTATTATTTCTCCTTGACGCGGCTATTGATGCTTTCTTTCTATGCGACTTACTTTATTGGCATAATTATTTCAAGCTTGTTTCCAAACGCTAATCTGTTTATAGCATCCTTTGCATGTTACAAGTACTAAACTTTTTACCATTCATTTTTTTTGTCTCCAAGACGCTTTAACTGTGTACTTGTCATCTTTGTTTGTCATATATAATTCATATACTTTAAATATTTTACTTTGTGAACAATTGGATCGCCCGAACGTACGTGCCTTATTTGCACATTTTAATATTATTGGCAGGGTGTAATGTCTGTGAGATAAATATCTTATATTCCGAAATTGCAAATGTGTTTTCAGTGTTTTGATTGACTCCTTCTGTCTCGTTGTTGCATATAGGGCAGTAATCTGCAAAGGGTGATTTTAATTTAATCAATTTGCTATATGTCTTTAATACTTTCAAAATGTGAATCATTTCGGACTTTTTCCGAATTTTCTTATTTCTCCGAACGAAAGAAAAACTCGTAACAATGTTATCTGTACATTGTATTTGCGTAGAATCTTATATAAAGACTCGAAGTGTATACAGACATAAAGTTATAATATAAATTTAGCTAATCGTTCCTAAACCACTAGTATTTGTCCGTTTCAGTTTTGTTTTGAAGTAAAGCGAAATTCAGAAGTGTTATTGTTATAAGTTACATCTATGTTTCATTACACTGTAATTGTACCTAAACTTGTATATAAATTTACATTTTCTTTTAACATAGACATTTTAGCTTTTCTGTTACTTACCATGCTAAACTGCAGGTTATTGCTTTAAAAAATCTAAATTAACCTTAAAATGTTCTAGCAACTAGTTGCATTAGAAAATGTATAATTTATGAGTTACTGCAAGAATACATTTCGAAAGAACCAACTAGATGCATATGTGAACTTACAAAATATATCCTATGCAGCATGATCTTTCCATATTTGTTCTTTTTGCCTTTTATTTAAAAATATAATATCATGACTAGTAGCTATGATGTAATAGAGATATATTATGTACTTTTCTGGTGTGGAAATATCAATTTGTGCATATTCAGTAAAGGAAGGGATAAATGATTGATGTTTATATCAAGAACAATTCACCCTTTGGCAATCAAACGACGTTTTACAGTCTAAAGCTTCATTGAAGGTGATGTTTAAGTTAGATTTGCTAGCAATACATGTCTTGAATGAAAATTACTGATGTTACTGTGGTACGTAAACTGGCATACTGCTTGATATTTATAGTACGATGTATGCTGTCAACAGGTCTTAATGTGATAAGCAAGGTGATATTTTACATATTACTGACAGTTTCGTTACCTGTACGGAAATGTTATGACCCTAAAGTGTGTGTGTGTGTGTGTGTGTGTGTGTGTGTGAGAGAGAGAGAGAGAGAGAGAGAGTAAGAAAGAGAGAGAGATTTGGATTTTTAACGTAGCTTTAACACTTTTTCAGTCAAATCGCTACGATGTATGCATTGCGACAGCTTATAGTGATGTGTAACACTGGGGAATCATGCCGCAGACATGTAGCATGATGTCCCACCCAGTCACATTATCTTGACACCAGGCTGACCAGTCCTAACACTAACATATTTATGCTGAGTTCCAAGCGAAGCAGATGTTAGTGTCATTATATACGTTTTTTCGTATTACTCGGCCGCTCTAACCACTAAGCGAAAAATAAGTAGAAAAGGTGCATTAATCACGTTGGTTGTGAAATTTATGAAATGTATTTGGTACAGACAAGTAAATGACCGTCCACTAGGTACGAACTATTTAGATCTAAAAGACATTTATGCCTTGTGAGTCGAAACAGTATTTGCGAAATGTCTTGGGTACGATATGAATTATGTACCATATGTATTATGAGCACAATATTTAAGGAACACAATATTTTGGCTCGGAACAGTTTAAAAAGTATAACATAAAATACCACTCGCGCGATATTTCAGAACACCACGCATTGCATAGGCTGAGAGAGAGAGTGAGAGAGAGATTTAGTTGCATCCTTATCAGCTTATTGTATGCATTTTATAGTTCTAATATAGATAAGTTAACAGATTTAATGCCAAATTAAAGTTTAGAAGATATTAACATAGACGCAATTGCAATCTGTGTAAATACTATTGTCCATTTTACATTTAGAAAACATTTGGGCTGATTGGCATATTTTGCGATCAGTTTACGCTTTTACTTTACTCCATTAAATCTGAATACACTTGTACACAGAATTAACGAGACCTTGTCAAGTTTTTGAATGCATAGTGTAAATTTATCATTCTGTTTAAACATGAAATGCAATCTTTTGAGTTATACACAATTAAATTACAGATGATAGTCGATTCTGTTTAAAAAAAAACAAAAAAAACAAAACAACGGTAAACACAACAATGCCATTTAAATTCGAGCCCGGTGTGTAGTCATTTAGTAATAATGGCCATGTTACGATGCAGAATATACATATTCAACACTATTAACTATTTTAATTTTGACTGCATTTGTGCGTGTGTGCGTGTATGAGATTTGGATTCGTAACGTATCTTTAACAATTTTTTCAGTCATATCGCTACGATGTTTGCAGTGTGACAGTTTATAGTGATGTCTAGCACTGGAGAATCATGCTGCAGAAACGTATCATGATGTCCCACCCAGTGACATTATCCTGACACCAAGCCGACCAGTCCTAACATTAATCTCTTAATGCCGAGAGCCAAGTAAGGCAACTGTTAGTATCCTTTTTTAAGCCTTTCATATGATTGAACCTGGGATCGAACCAACGACCTCCCGCATCCGTGGCGGACGCTGTAACCACTACGCCACGACTGAATTTGTACTGTAAGCGGATGGTCATGTAGTTTATGGAACTATATTGTCCTTTCCGATTGTATAAATTTATTTCAAGTAAAACTAGGAGTGGGATATTATCCATTTTATACTTAAAAATCAGATCGAGGCAATATTTTTTAAGCATTGTCCACCCCCACCCCTTTAGAAACGCACATAGTCAACCCTAATATAGACAAGGCTTGACTTGGGATGAAGGCGTTCATTGTCTATCGTTTATTGTTATGGAATCAGTTCAAAAAATATTTATGATTCAGTTCTATTTAACTAGTTTTTTGACATTCCTTTCGTGGACCACTGACGTTGGTAAAAGAGAAACTTCTTTTTAATGAAGATACTGAAATCAATCTTCTCTATTGTTTCCGTATTTTAATTACATAACTGATGTCAGGTTCTGCAAGATGTCCATTATTATTAAGAACGAATTCACGAATCTGTGTAATGGAGGGAGAAATATAAATATTAATCTAGTGCACATAAGCGACATTTATATGCTCATATCTCTGCATGCATTTGTTCCGAATGTATTTGTACATTTCCACTAGAGTTCGATTTTGTGATCAAGTGGAATGAATTGTTAATAATAAACATGTGTATTATGACACAATATGTGTTGCTAATATTGATCACTTTCGAAATAAGAAAACAAGAAAGACAGTTAATCCAGTGATAGTTTGAAATCGTCCGGGGTGTGGGGAGGGGCAAGGATATGACGAAGGGATAGAGATGGGAAAATAATAACCATTTAAATAAGAGGCAGTATATACTTCGTAAAGTCTGAAGTATTACGTCGATAAGGCTTTGGAAATGTGTTTTTGGGTCAATGTGTCAATGTTTAATTAATTTGATGTGCAGGTTTCGCTTTTCTAAAAGATCAAATGTGCACACAATTAATCACACTCTGATTTAGCTTCTGTCGTGTGTGTTGTTTAGCAGGCATTAGTTTTCTGAATTAATAGAATACATATTTTGGAAATTTCTGCATGTTTCCATACATTTAGTCTTTGACAAATTCATAAATATTCACTCGTCCGTGCGTTGTTTTGGTATGATACCTTTCCAAATCGGATCATCAATTTGTCCTTGTATATGCCAGTCCATTCATATGTTTATAAATCTGTCTCACAGTACTTATATTTCTTTCATTTGTCTACACATTTGTCTCTTTACTTCAGCCATCCTTTCGGCAATTGGCTATCTGTCTATTCGCTCATTTTTGATCCGTTCGTTTGTCCTTTCATCTCTTCATCCATTCACGTTTGTCCATTTCTTTGCTTTTTGGTATCCATTTGCTATTGTGTGTTTGACCGCCACTCAAACCAATGTTCAGTTTTTCTCTTTTTAACGTTGGCCTTTATTCAGTCTTCAGATACTTCTATCCTTAAAAAGAAGATATATTGAAACTGATGCATCAAAACAGTTTACTTTCTTTTCATTGTTCTACCTCGTGTTTTGCACTTTAGATGAAGATTGGAATACTTTTATTCAAATGATGCAAATTGCAACATGAAGCTAGTATGAAAAGGAGAGGTGTAGTACTTCAACGTGTTCATACATGCTTTCCTTCAGCCATAAAAAGTACGTATATATACCAATGACATATCTGGAAACAACTGAGAATGTTTGCCATTTGTAAAATAATAACTCAAATACAATTTTTTATTGATGACTTGATTGTGTCACATCGTTCCGAACATCTCTGTTCGACATATCCTGGAAATAGTAATTAGTGATATTTACAATATAAGAAATGTAGCAATGACAAATATAGGAAATTAAATTTCGTTAAGAATGAAACCCATGCTAAGTCTGAAACTGTAGAGTGCCACCATTGACTGACTGAGAAAGTGTTAATATTTTATCCATAATGCTACAGTAAAGGAGAGTAACTGCTAAAGTGACAAGGGGTTTGCAAAATAATCTGTTTATCTCTCATACAAGCATACGCATATGTAAATGCAAGTACATATTAGTATGTAGTGCTAATTTCAGGTAATACAAACAACTTACATTGATACTTATTTTTAATTTTTTTTAGATTATTCATATAAATCAGTGTTTCTAAGAAGGTCAATATGCATTACTGATTTTTGCTTTTTTAGGAAAGTAATATCAATCACCTTAACTAAATTCGTAAAAGCAAATCTTAACATATTATGTTGCTAATAAAAATGTTTGGTATAAATTGATTTTTGTCATCAAGCAAACAATTCTCAGCAATATAACAGGCGACGTATATATCTTGCCCATATATATATATATATATATATATATATATATATATATATATATATATATATATATATATTGTGTGTGTGTGTGTGTGTGTGTGTGTGTGTGTGTCGTACGACACGAACAAAAAACGTTACTCATGTATCTGGAACGTTGATACAGGCCATTTAATATTTTGCGCTGCATGTGACGCTGTCATCATTGTGCATTCAAACAAAATAATGACTAATGCCCATGTTGAAAGTGGATGTTATATGGATACCCATGTAATATAAACATTTGGAGTGAATATCATTACGACTGGACAAGGGCAAATCTACGTCACAAGCGTACCTCGTCCTTTATTTGAGACAAAAATTATTTATCGACGACGTTACACATGCAGTGCATTTTCCCCACATAATTAGGGTTTAATAAGAATGTATTGGCATCAAGCAAAATTTCTTCTCTAGCAGAATATGTAAAAATATACGTAAATATGCGTGATGACATAGATCATTCGTTGTATTTCATTTTCCTTTGCAAGCTGCGATATATATATAACTGTAAAAATGGCATATTAAATGTTCAGATCTATATAACTTGGCAATGTGTATATGGCATATTCAATATAAAGGTGCAAACAATTTAGATAACGCATACGGTAAAATTGACTTCCAGCATTTCTACATGCATAATACATTTTTTCTCAGTTCTATACAAGTTCGGCAATATATTCGGTAATGCGGATTTACCGTATGTTTACACGTCCTTTTAAATTATGAAATTCATACAAGTTTGGCAATGTGTAAGGTAACAGAGACGTATCTCGGCGAATTCTTGTACTCTAAATACTTCTAATACGATGAATATTCAACACTTAATTTGCTACGTGACGTTCAGACTGTAAAACAGTCAAGAAAATATCTTGAAATCATCTTCCGAACACTGATATTTTCTTTTGTTAAAGAATGATGCATTTTACATAAAACTGCACGCAGTAGCCATATTTGTTTTCCGATAAGGCTATACAAATCATGCTGCTGACGTATGAGGTTGTTCTACTTTAGTATTATCGAAGTCAAAAATTTGGTTACTCTGAAGACGTCATGTCAATTTTTTTTCCTAGGCTTTTGCAGTATATAAAGCAACATTCCCAGATAGGCGTTGTATCTAACGTACACATAAATAATCAATCAAAATATGCAAAGCTGTATGTTTCATGGGAAATTGATATGTAGCCATTCTTTAATGACTAAGGAAATAAAGATTATGCGGAGCGCTATTTCTAGGCTTTGTCCGCCTCACTTTGCCTTTCCATTAATAACTGTATATGAAATATAGCGTGACAATGCCAATGAATTGTTTCAAATGTCATGGCACAGCGACTGATCTCATGAGGATATTATTATATCCAGTGACATGTACAGACTTAATGAATACACGCTTTACGCATATGTATGTATTTGGCTATATGATGCTTATGTTGACGATTTTTTACTTATGACTGCAGAGGATTGTCTGAAGAAGCGGGATGACGTCGTGGAGCAGGACTTTGCGTATGGATGGATTAGAAAGTATGTGAATGGTATTCATTTAAAAGTTCCCAAATATTAAAACACACTGATACCTCGTCAGCTATAGGATAAATATTAACAAAGTATATAGGTATTTGTCGTCTCCATCAACGCTATTGAATGTGAACGGGATTATACAAAGCTCACTTATCACTCCCTCAACAGTAATAAAAGAAAGTTGCTAAGAATATATACTAAGTTAAGAGAAAACAGAATGATACAAAACTCATATGTTTACAATTACTCAAGAAAAAAAAAATAGAAATGTTTATCAGCATAGCAGCTACTAAAATACCCATCCATATCCATATACAATTGTAGGCATTACTGCATGTACTAAAAAATACCCATGTATATCCATATACAATTGTAGGCATTGCTTCATGTACTACACTACCCATATATATCCATATAAAATTGTAGGCATTACTCCATGTGCTAAAATACCCATCTATATCAATATAAAATAGTAGGCATTACTCCATGTACTAAAATACCATTATATATCCATATAAAATTGTAGGCATTACTGCATCTACTAAAATACCCATATATATATATCCATATAAAATTGTAGGCATTACTCCATGTACTAAAATACCCATCCATATCCTTATCAAATAGTTGGCATTACTCCATCTACTAAAATACCCATCGATATCCATATAAAATTGTAGGCATTACTCCTTGTACTAAAATACACTTCTATATCCGTTTCAAATTGTAGACATTACTCCATGTACTAAAATACCCATTTATATCCATTTAAAGTTGTAGGCATTGCTCCATGTACTTAACTAACCATATATATCCATATAAACTTGTAGGCATTATTGCATGTACTAAAATACCCATCTATATCCATTTAAAGTTGTAGGCATTACTCCATGTACTTAACTAACATATATATCAATATAAAATTGTAGGCATTATTCCATTCACTAAAATTCCCATCTGTATCCATATAAAATTGTAGGCATTACTCCATGTACTAAAATACCCATCTATATCCATTTAAAGTTGTATGCCTTACTGCATGTACCTAACTAACCATATATATATATCCATATACAATTGTAGGCTTTCCTGCATGTGCTAAAATACCGATCTATATCCATATACAATTGTAGGCATTAATATATGTACTAAAATACCCATCTATATCCATATAAAATTGTAGGCATTACTCCATGTACTAAAATATCCATATATATCCATATAAAATTGTAGGAATTACTGCATCTACTAAAATACCCATATATATTCATATAAAATTGTAGTCATTACTCCATGTACTAAAATATCCAAATATATCCGTATAAAATTGTAGGCATTACTCCATGTACTAAAATACCCATTAATGTCCATATAAAATAGTTGGCATTACTCCATCTACTAAAATACCCATCGATAACCATATAAAATTCTAGGCATTACTCAATGTACTAAAATACCCATCTATATCCATTTAAAATTATAGACATTACTCCATGTACTAAAATACCCATATATATATATATATATATATATATATATATATATATATATATATATATATATATATATATATATATATATATATATATATATAGATAGATAGATAGATAGATAGATAGATAGATAGATAGACATATAAAATTGTAGGCATTACTCCATGTACTAAAATACCCATGTAAATCCATATAAAATTGTAGGAATTACTGCATCTAAAAACTGTAGGCATTACTCCATGTACTAAAATATCCATATATATCCATATAAAATTGTAGGCATTACTCCATGTACTAAAATGCACATATATATCCGTATAAAATAGTTGGCATTACTCCATCTACTAAAATAACCATCTATATCCATATAAAGTTGTAGGCATTACACCATGTACTAAAATACCATCTATATCCGTTTAAAATTATAGACATTACTCATGTACTAAAATGCCCATTTATATCCATTTAAAGTTGTAGGCAATACTCCATGTACTTAACTAACCATATATATCCATATAAACTTGTAGGCATTACTCCATGTACTAAAATACCCATCCATATCCATATAAAAGTGCAGGAATTACTTCATTTACTATAATACCCATATATATCCATATAAAATTGTAGGCATTACTCCATGTCCTAAAATACCCATCTATATCCGTATAAAATTGTAGGCATTACTCCATGTACTAAAATACCAATCGATATCCATTTAAAGTTGTAGGCATTACTCCATGTTATTAACAAACCAGATATATCCATATAAAATTGTAGGCATTACTCTAGGTACTAAAATTGTAGGCATTACTCTAGATACTAAAATACCCATATATATCCATATAAAACTGTTGGCATTACTCAATAAGGACACTCCTCCTAAATTCAACATGTTTCCTCGTAGAATACTCGTATTAAATATATGGATTTCCTTCATGTCTTCTCCAGAGAGATATGAGAATTCTGTGTACGATTATGATCTCCACTCCCATTGTCAGTGCTTCCCATTCCGTGGTTACTCATCCAACGTTTTGCCGCTTCTATACAGCCAGAAAAGAATGCATAACAAAATTAATAAATTATTAGCTAGCAACCGAGTGATATATTATGAACATATACATAAGCGCATCAATTAACGAATATTCAGTACTGACGTGGTTTATGACTAGAACATATATGCCATCCGTAATTGCACCCACGATTAAATGTGTTGTGGTATGGGCGACCTCAAAAGCAATTACACCTCTTTAGTAATTTAGAAAATAAACCAAACCAAAACAATGTAGAATTAATAGGACTCTGACACATACGTAATCGATAATGGGGTACTCACTGTAACTTAGAGTAAAAAAAAAAATAATACATATCTTTATGTAGAAATGCCAACCTGAATGAGATTGTTAGGATAATTCTCCCCTGTGATGTTACGCTCCGTCAATCTTTTGTGCACGTCTCGTCGTGGCGACTTGAATATTGAATGAGAAGCGTATGTTGCATATATATATATATATATATATATATATATATATATATATATATATATATATATATATATGTATGTGTGTGTCTGTGTGTGTCTGTGTGTGTGTCTGTGTATCTCTTATATCCTAATTATTTAATCCGAAATGCAACTTATTCCAAGTTAACATGTCTAACTGCTCCGTCATTTCTGTGAACTAGTCTAAAAGCGAATCATCAATAAAAGAAATTAGTATGGGTACCGTTTTGTAATAATGCATATTTATCTCTTAATAAAGCACAACTATCTTGTAAAAGCCCGGCATTATTTCATTTAAAGCTGGCTTCTTTTCACCTGGCGATAATGTGTTTAATATTATTCATTCACGTTTAGAACTTACTGAACCAGTTAGGCTGTTATAGATTATTAACATCACGTGACTTTTACCAGGAAAATATATCGAAAGTGTAACTTGATATTTGCACGTACACATTGTATGTTACAAACAATTCAACTATGGCTTCCAACTTATTTCAACAGCCAAAGAAAAATGAACGAGTGGTCGAAAATGAACAACCTCCTGAATTATTCAGGAAGTCTAAATTAACAGACATCACACTTTTGGTTGAAGGCAAGGAACTGCACTTCGTGAAATATCCACTTATGGAGGGATCCGAAGTGTTTACACAGATGATTGAGAATAGCAAAGACCAGTCGATACTTCAAATCGATGACGTGACTTACAGAGACATGATTATGTTCCTTGAATGTCTACATCCTAAGAAATATCAGTCAATTACAGGTAAATAGTGTTTTATTTTGTTCTAATTGTATACATAATTATATTTTAATCTTAAGTTAATTAACATTTAGTTTCATTTATTAGATTAGGCTAGATTTTATATAGGTTGCTAAAGTTTTATTTAGTCATTATATAATAATAACTTAATTAAAAATTAGTGTTGTTCGTTTCCAATCATTAGAGGATGCGAGTAAAACTTCATAAAAGGAGGTCTTACCTTATGTCTCAGTCAACATAAAGATTCGTCTTCTTTCTCTGTTATCATTCACAGCATTGTGAAGATTAGTGCTGATAATTAGCCGAGCTTTGTTTTGTAAAAAAATAGCCTTTTCACTCTCGTACCAGGTGGCATTTACCTTTCTGAGCATATCAACAAATGTTAGTAAGTGTAACCATAACTAACTTAAATGGTTACCAACATAAGTGAAGAATTTGAATGCACATTTCGCTTCAGGACCGTAATGCAATAATACATATAAATCAATACTGCATATGAATTTCAATAACAACGAAATAAATACGTATTGAGTAAGAAGCACTAGTCCTAATTTTGTGATGTCTACTCCACCCATTTTAAACGTATTCAGATTCCTACGCTAGGTTTATTTCGTATTAAGACTATGAAATTAGAGAAAGCACTCATTAGTGACTTCTGGAATTTGTTGAAGCATAGGCTAACACAAAATTCAGCAATATTACATTTAATTATACCTGTGCCTAAGACTGATTAAGGAAAACATTTATCTCCTCAATCTTAAAGGAGAATGTAGTTCGTCTCTTTGAAAAGTCACAGCGGAATCGTCGTTATATTACGTTATACTTAATTATGAAACTAGATGAAAAGGTCAGAAACTAAATGTATATTGCCACTACTACATACACGTCCTTTCACAACTGAAAAAATGAAATTTGTAAGTGTGTAGTTATAAGTGTATGTGATACATATAAACTAAAACTAAACTTGTAGATATGGTGATCTCCAAAGAAAATCTACAATTTAGTAGTAAGTCCTAAAGGTGGTTCTGCGGTAACTTGGCTTTTCAAAAACTACAACTAGATGAAATTGGGTCCAGAAGCTCATCTAAGTTCGCCTGCCTTAGCTGTAAACACATAAATGATAGCTGGATTCATTTTCATAAAGTAGTTTAAGAACTGTTTTGTACATGTACCGCACATATTGTAGTTGATGAGATGAAGGATAAGAGTTTGTTATAAACTATCATATATCAGGCATTGGGTGGATTCCCACTACGTTGTCAAATGAAGATACAATGAGTCGGATGATTGTGCACAATAACTCTAAAATATATGCCTTATTTGAGAAGCCAATTATATAGCATGAATTATTTCAAGTAAAAAGTTTTCTCGTTTCCCACGCATTTTGTTTTAAAACTGTTGTTTTGGGATATTTTTGTATATCACCCAACCTTCTTAACATAACGGACAGTGTTGCACAACGTAGCTGACAAATCCTTGTCCATTACACAGTAAGTTTTGACAAAATATATCATGTTAACCTTTGTCTTGTGTCATCTTTGGGAAACTGTCCAATCGTTTTCGTCACTGTTATATTTACATTTTGATTGCAGGGTACACCATTTGTCTATGAAAGTTAACATGCAGACGAAAATGAATAATAATGGCATGGTAATGAAATGCTCTTTTCTTTAAATCAACATATTCCTGAATCTAATAGAAAAAATATCTTATGAAGAGGAGGCCTTATGGATGTTCATTGCTCACTATCAGGGTGCATGGGCAAAATAAGTTGGCAGCATCGAGTTCAGAAATAAAATATAATAAACACAAGGCTCAAGCTGTGATAGGTGCATTATATATTATATGCAGCTTATGTAAGTGTCATGTTTAAAAGATCTCTCTCGTTCTCTTTATATATATATATATATATATATATATATATATATATATATATATATATATATATATATATATATTCTGTTTCAGACGCAAATATTGAACAAATTGCTCCAATTGCACAGAGATTTAAACATGAAGGGGTCCTTAAGAGGTGTGAAGATTACATTCTTCAGGAATTCCAAAATTGCAACCAACAGAAAGCAAGATCCACCAATTTTTTCTTCTGTCTTCGTATGGCTGAAAAATATGGATTTGGAAATGCGCTTCGTGTAGGATTGACATCCCAAGTAGTTAAAAAATCATATTTCAGCCCCAAGGAACGAACATATCAAGGTACAACTATTCCCGGGTATGAAAATGACGAAAATTTCCTACAATTATCATTTGAAACCAAATTTTATATTTTACGTACGCGGCTTAGGGTTGCAGAAGCGGGAATCGACCCAAATGATCCATTCCTAATATATTTACATCCTAGTCCATTTTAGGGAATGACCTCAAAGAGACATGGACGGTTTCTTGCTAGCGATAGATTTCACGATTTTATATGGAGTGTTCTGAGCAGAAGTTGCTGAATACACCGTTAAAGTTCATGGCTATTGAGAATGTGATAACGGAAACGCATGCTTTCTACCCGTAATAAAAACCTGATGATTTTCTCTTACATCTGACTCATTTATTCAGAATAGATTGAATGGTCAAAATCTATGAACATTTTAATAATATACGTACAAAGAAGTTTTCAATAACACATTTCTATATGTAAAGGGAAATATTGTTTTGTATCTACACAGGTAAAATACATTGCTGTGGATAATACAAGGACCTGTACCATGTTACAATTCTTCAATAAGAACAGACATTACTATGTATTGGTTGGTACCTTAGCATTGTGAGAGAAGTGAGTCTTTCATCCTTTTTTAAAAACATTGAAAACATTAATCCCGTCTTTAGCAGAAGCATCAAAGACTGGACTGAATTAACAGAAATAGAGATAACATTTGTAGATGGGGAAAAAAGAGGAGAGATAATACTTTTCGCACACTAGTACATTTGTTCAAAATATTAGAAAAGAGCCCGAATACGTATCACACTTCTTTGACAACGAAAGCAAATGACGCAAGCTAAGTTTCAGAACATTTATAATAACCGATCCGAATTCGTAACAACTTTGGTAACGTTAAAGTATTATTTTTTCAGACACCATATTCTGCTCAAAATGCAAGGTAAAATGACAGAAAAGATGACTTTTGAACCAAGTTATGGAAAAATTTGGTGAACAAGCAAGACATGCTGCTGCTTTAAATTATTTGTCATTTTTCGCATCTGACGCATATGAGTTATATGGAAACCATTGGTAGTTCGTTAGCATGCCTTTTTGGAAGTTTCATTATGATTATGTTGCAAGTTTGTAATATATCTGAACTTATCGTAATATCACATAACGTTTTTCTTGTAACTAGATATACTGATTATTTGCTGTTTTCACTTGCTTGTACAAGGACATGTTAATTGTTTGTTTTGAGTCCAAAGGTTTTCATTTTGTATATTTCTGCTTATTGTGAGTGGAGAGACCAATGTTTCAATTTGTCAATGAATTGTGTTATCCCTATTAGCAGTGATACGCACTGGCCCGACCGAGTACACCCTTCTATTATAGTATATATATATATATATATATATATATATATATATATATATATATATATATATATATATATATATATATATATATATATATATTGATACACCGGTTTTTACAGATAATGTATAAAATTACCCTTTGGTTTACTATTGTTTCTTTGTGATTATTACCGTTTTTATTTTAGGTTGTACTTGCTAAACGCACCAATACAAATAATGATGATTTGGCTTACGTTTTGTGCATCATTTTTAACATGACACCTTGAGCCAAATATGTTCATTTCATACAGCTAAACACGGATGACAACCGTGGAGTGGATGTGGTCTCTATGAGAATGGCGTGGTTCAACATATATGTCCTCTGCAATTATCAATTTGTTTCATAGTGAGAGAGAGAGAGCGAGAGAGAGAGAGAGAGAGAGAGAGAGAGAGAGGAGGGGGTAGGGGGAAGCAAGTGCCAATTAATCTACATTATAGCCAGCTGATTATTAACATGTTTTAGTTTTAATGCATATAACATAATATATATAATGTCAAATCAAATTATACATAACCTTAATATATTTAAATATCTTTCAAATTGAATTAATGCTATTATACATATTTTCCTTTCGAAAGGCTGATTGAATTTTTTCTTTCTGAATACGTTTACACTTTATGTTTGCAGTCATTGGTCCCTTGGTAGAGAGCATGTTGTCCAGCTAGATTTTGGAACGCTGATTGTGCTCCGGGTGCAGTGAATTGCCTGTGTTGAAAGCAGGTCTCACATCTTTGTTTCGCTTGTGATGGTGAGGAATGATGATTATGTTAAGCTTGGTTCTGACAAGTGTTTGGCTAGGTCGCTTATGGTTTTAGTGATGAAAACATTTCTGATGTCCATATGCTTAGTGATTAGATGACGTATTAAATGAGGTGAGAATGTCTAGACCTTTGTTGCATCAACGTTGTCTTGCACTCGCGCGCTTGTCTAAATATGGATCTGGTGATCACAAGACTACCTGCAGCACATTTGTTCACGCGGAGCTGACCATTTCTGTTCAATTTTGCCAACCTCATATTTCCCGACCACAACACTCCACTGTTCTTGGTCCATGCCAACTATGGCGATGACATCACCCAGCAAAGATAATCTTGTCCTTAGGTCTCGTTTGGGCATGTCTTGGTTGGGACGAAGGCACTTATGATTTTCAGGAAGCAATTGCCATTAAAAGGGTGGCGGAGTATTGTATTCCATTGTTGATGCAGGTTGGCAGGTCCTAGAGTTGGTTCAGTATGCTTGTCTAAATGGAAAGTCATACTCCATTGATCATGAACTCTTAATCTGCTTTTCCCTTCACAAAGAAGGCGTACCTATCTTCGTCAGCAATCCCTACCCAGCATGTCGGGTCTCAATGAGTGATAACATGTTGGTGTTGTATCGTGATAGTCTCTGGTGATACGGTCTGTTCGTCTTTGGGGTCCTGCTCCATGAGAGTATTGACATTCCATGTTCCCATGATAAGTCTATTTTCTTCTCCCCAGTTCGATGATCTGCCAGTCTCGGTATCCTGACCAGTCTATATTAGGCTGCTAATATTTAGGTCACTTTTGTTGACTCCTCCCGTACAGGGTGAACACTGCTGGTCAGTCACCCATGACGCTTCCGGACTCCTATGCTGCCCTGGGTACAGAAGTGAACGACTGTTTGTCTAATGGCTGCCTACTTGTAGGTCTGTGACTACAACTGTCAGTGGTTTCCTCCACCTATCTCTTCGCCACCGTCCCAACGCCGCAAGACATTAAAAGTACAAGTAGGTCAACTATGGGTTACACAAAAAAACCTGCGCGGGAGAGCTTTAAAGTGGCAAAGTCGTCGCACACGGCCGATCCCACTCTCTCGGCCGCGGCAGCAGGGCCCCAGTGGCCAAAGAAATAGTTTCAGATGCCGACTCCGTTGGCTACAGTAAATGGCCATATCGTATGATGTGCCTCATCAATACATACATACATACATACATACATACATACATACATACATACATACATACATACATACATACATTGTTGTTGTTGTTGTTTAACGCCTTTTTCAGCATAAGATAGGCTACACATGGCGGCCATTATAACATATGTACATTCACCTCTTTCAGATATACATATGTGTATATATTCATACACGTCAATCTATGTATGGATCCATTAATCCATTAATACATTATTCTATATATCTATCTATATATCTATCTATCTATCTATCTATCTATCTATCTATCTATCTATCTATCTATCTATCTATCTATCTACCTACCTACCTACCTACCTACCTACCTACCTACCTACCTACATACATACATACATTCTTTCATGCATTCACGAAGTCAAGAATTTTGATGACACTTCTATATAATTTTCAGATCTTGAAAATACACTCTAAAATCTGTCCTTGAATTTTAACTGTTTCTACATTTTCTCGTACTGCTTCAATGTACATCTGTGAGTTTGGAAGGAAAGACAACCAATGAAAAGCTCATTCTCAAAAATCAGACTTCAAGAAGATGTATGACCACCGTATAACTGATGGAGGGACCGCTCCGGTGGCCTAGTGGTACGAGCGTCAACCTCGGATGAGTGAGGTCGTGGGTTCGATCACCGGCCGAGTCATACCAAATACTGACATAAATGGTACTAGCAGCTGCCTCGCTTGACGCTCAGCATTAATATCTTAGTTTTAATATTGGTCGGCCTTGTGTGAGGATAATTTGACTGGATGGGACATCATGGTACATGTCTGCGATATGGCACCCTAGTGAGAGACACCACTATATTCTGCCACACTGCATACATCGTAGTGATATGACTGACAAATTGTTAAAGCTACGTTCAAAATCGAAATCACACACACACACACACACACACACACACACACACACACACACACACACACACACAAATAAATGCTGGAGGAAAACGTTGGGACAACCCCTGCAAGTACCACCGACGACACGAGAGGCTACTGGCAGCTTTCTTACCTGCCCACATTGTCCAAGTCCTATACTCGAACCAACACAGCGGTACGATGGCATTGATCTCAATAGCTCTCTTCCATTTGCTAGTATGTATATATATATATATATATATATATATATATATATATATATATATATATATATATATATATATATATATATATATATATATATATATATATATATAGCTGCGAAGGTGTTTTTTTTTCAAACTTGCATTTAAATTAAATACATACTGCCCAAACTGCGTTCTTCAATATGCACATGTATTTCCTCCAAATGTATCCATAAACAAATAAAAACAATAATATGACTAACTTGGCATCATACAAATCCGTTCATGAAAATCTCTCGCTAATTCATTCAGGGAAGGTATTAACGCTATTGTCACCATGGCCACTGTAGTGAACATAGTGAAAACTGGAAATAAGAAAAACGATTTAGCAATAAACCCATGCTGATATGACCATTCATTCAAAATAAGCAGTAATATCAAGTGCTTTAAGATGGCTAGGCGATTCCGAAGAAATGGAAACATAAGATCGCCCAAAGGTCAAACCGAAACAGTCGAACTTGGCCCACTTAAGCTGGTATCAATCTCGTAACTCTTGAATTATGAATATAATACTCTACCAAGTGAGCTGTCCTGCGAGTGGTACCTTTGCTTATTTAGGACCAATTACGTAGCATAGGATGTCCCCTGCTGAATACACTGTATAACTATTTTCACAAGGAAGGTGAAGTTATACGATTTTATCTAGACATCAGTTTCAACCATTTTGATTTAGGACAAACAAGATGTCATAAAAAATATCAAAATTTCATATTAATATAACTTTCCATTCAGTGGTAATAGCGATATAAATGGCACAATGACTGATGTGTGGCTATAATGGCATAACTTTCATTCAGACATATTAACAAGTGTTTTAGAGAAAAACTAATACAGCCATGAGAACTAACGATAGCATGATATCCAAAATGAATGCTGTACAGGCCACATTAGATGTCTGAACAGCATACTTTTCATTAAAACCGACTTGACCGTGGGTTGAAGTTTCATGAGTTGTTAAGGCGGTGTTGTGATCAATCTACGCTATCAGATGAACGGAGAACATAAAAAAGACCATTCAATATGCTCTTGTCATCTATAACCAATAAAGCTAAAACAAATAATGCTTTTCCTGGAACAGATGGTAAACTAAAAAGACAATTCAATAAAGAGTTTAAAAAATTTATGAATCCAGCAAATTGTAATGAAGAGTCAGGAAACCAGAACTCTCCGTTATCTAACTACTAAGTTATCAAATGGAAACTGAAACAGAGAGATGGTTGAATGGGTGAACAAACAAACAGCTAATGACTAGATATTAAGTCATTGGAACAACAAGAACCTTTGCAACATAAAATACTCTTGATACACTAGACTATTTACATACTAGACCCTGATTGCACTAAATTATATATACCATGGATATTCTCCGATGATGTAAACTCATCCTGTATACACTAAACTCAAACTACTCTGCATATACTAGACCCTTTATATACTGGATATTCTATATACTAGGCTTTATATATACTAGTACCTGTATATACCAGAGTCTATATATAATATGCCATGAATATTCCAGGCCTTGTATACACTATACCATATATACAATCAATCTACTTTATCCAGTATGTAATATATCCTGGATTACCATGCATATTATATATACCATGGATATTATATATATATTAGACCCTGTATATACTAGACCATGAATGCACTAGATTCTATATACCATGCAAATTCTTCATCCTATATACACTAAACCCAAAATATCATTTTTATACTAGACCCTGTATATACTGGATTTTATATATAATAGATTTTGTATCTACTATAGTCTAGATATACTATGACATAAACATTCCAGATCTTGTATATACTATATCATATATATCCTTAATATGCTTGACCTAGTATATAGTACATCCTGGATATATTCAATTCTCGACCATATATATACCAAACTCTGTACTTGTACTCAGCAGTGTTTCCATGACGAAAACCTCCCCGTAGTCAGGCATTGAGTAAACAGAGATTATAAACTGACTATGAAAACATCCCATAGTCAGAGTGAAGAATCCAGAAAATATACTCTGACTTTGAAATAGTCGTGTAACTAAAATCTAGAAAGTACACTGTGACGATGAGAACCATCCATAGTCACAAAATGATAATCCAGAGAGAATACTCTAACGATAAAATTGTTCTATAACCAGCTACTAAGAATCCAAAGAATATACTGTCACGATAAAAATGCCATTCATTGAGAATCCGGAGGGTCTGCTCCGACGATGAAAACGTTCCGTAATCAGCCATTGAGAATCCGTAGAGAATACTCGGATTAGAAACGCATTCCATAATCAGTTAATAAGAATCCAAAATAATATTCGATGATGTAAACATTACATTGACATGGACCAGAATCCAGGGCAGCTTGAACCTGTATATTAGAAGTCGAAAAAACGAATTAATGAAGGGTTGAAGACGCTTCCATGATCCTTACCCCCACCCTCACATACCACTTCATATACCACACATCTTCTATGAGACGAACTCGGCCACATTGGCTACTTTCAGTAATGAAAATATGATCATATGGGAACACCTCTTCGTTCTAAATTATGCTATTTTCAACGAGTTTAGAAAACTAATGATTTTTTGTAGAACTGACGCATAAATCGCCATTCATCCATTGTAAAGATGAGACACGCTTGTCACCATTCATAACCTGTGTAGAACAGACACTTGAGTCACCATTTATTATTTGTGTAGAATAGAAGCATGGTCGCCAATCCTTCGTTGTATAAGGCTGACGCATGAGTCGCCATTTGTTTTATTGTGTAAGACAGACGCATGTATTGTGTAGAAGAGATGCAAGGGTCACCTTTATTCACTTGTCTTTATGTCTTCATTAATCGATAAAATATGTAGAAATGCGAACGACGCGGACTTGACGTACATTTATGTATACTCATACCTACCTACCTACCTACCTGCCTATATGCACGCACGCACGCACGCACGCACGCACGCAACCCCACACACACATACATACATACATACATACATGCATGCATACATACATACATACACATACGTACATACATAACATAATATACTAAATTGTATTTTTTGTGCTTTATTTAATTGATCCAACTTGACTCTTTGCAACTTAAACATTAGAATATTATTTACTTTATGACCACTAGCAAAATTCCACAGATATTCCGTATGGTATACGACAACAGTTACATCTAACATGACAGACATTATGCATTTATACATGATTTAAATTTGATATGCCCTAATCGAATTATAATTGCTTTTTAAACAAATCTATATAAAAGTTTCGTACGGGACGAAAGGTTTAATTGTGGTACGAAAGTAACAGAGGGGATATGTCTTTTATGTAAGGATGATTTAATGTGCCATTAAATTACGATAGTCACTGAGCCTTTTATTTGATATTATTAAGGATTTAAATATGTGAATTCCATGTTAAGACTGGCAAATCACAACCACACTCCTCCTCTTCCTTTCAAAAATATCCCTTTACCGATGTGAAAGTGTTTGAATCATAAATTCCAGGTATAACTTTAGATTTTCCATTGACGTATTTACACATACAATACTGTCTGATTACATTCAAAAGGTTTATGTCACGCAAGTGTCAATGCTATGGAGACATGGAAAACACCCTGTTCTGAACAAGACAATGCCTTGCTTTCTTGATTACTTGCACTAATAGTGATATACAATAATACATTTCTAACCGTTAGTGTTTTGTCTTTTAGTGAAATACTATATTTAAATATGAAATGGTCGAACCCTAAACTATCAACTGCATACTGAAACGTTGCAGTCAGTAGTACGGTATTATTGCTTGAATTCGTCCAACAGTGTGTGTGTGTTTGTTTGTGTGTGTGTGCGAGAGAAAGTGAGAGAGAGAGAGAGAGAGAGAGAGAGAGAGAGACAGAGAGAGATCAGTTACAAGCATTCTATCAAACCAATTGTTACCATGGACATGATCTGCCACTACGGACCACGAAACAGTGAAGTTTTTAATTAATTTAATTACTTATATCGAATTCAAACAGCACTTGCCTAGACCATTATAACAATTCCCATGATGCGTTCTAACTGCATTTCCATACAGTTGTGCCCACATAATTATTGTGCCGCCCCGGTGGAGGGGGCCTGTGAAGCACGTAGTGGTCAGCTATTGCGTTTTACAGAAACATGTTCAACGTTGAAATCCAGAAGAGGGGAGAAGGAAAGTGACCCCCACAGTTGCATCTATGTGCGTGCTCCCATGCTTCCACTGACCTTTATAACATTTTCCATGATGCATTTTAATAGCAATTACACGGTCTTTTATATCAATGTTGATACATTAACATCCTGTAATTTTCCAATAGTGAAATGACATGAATCAATTTATGTACAATATATAGTACTTATGAATATGCCTGATAAGGCGGATAAATCCGATCTCTAAGTAATTTATAGTTTCTATAATTTATAGTTGTAGATTTGCTGACCTCGATAATGCAGACTGGGTTGTATTAATACACTATTGTTTTAACAAACTCATGCTTACTCCGAGAAGGTTTCTGTTTTGAATAAATCAGCAAATAAATATATTACGTACACAACCTTCTCATCAGATCTTCAGAATGCATTTCAGGTCTGCGCTCCACCATCTTCACTCTCTTTAACAAAATACAGCCATTAAATACTTCGACAGATATCGCTGATCTATTTTATTGAACAAGGTACCATTACATTACTTATAAGACAAAATATATCTTAAGTAAAATAAAGCAAAATATTCCGGGTCGAAAGAAAATCCCAGGTCCCTAAATTTAAATTGCTGATTATGCTTATTTGTTCTCCTTCAATGATCCTCTCTACAATGAAATTAAGATGTTTGAAATTGTCGGCAATTATTCTTAATCCAGGAGAATAAAGGTTTTTAAAACGATGCAGTTTTATTCACTACGAAAATACACATTGTAAGTAACCAAAGAGAATTTTTATAAAATATACAGTAAGAATCAAACAAATATATAACAATTAAATTTTGTATGTGATTATGGAGAATTTATATAAGATGAAGAGTAAGATTCCCGAATATATATCAATTGCATGTTGTAAATGGTAATGTAGACGTTCTAAAAAATGAACGGTACGAGTCCAGAACATATCTAATTACATGTTATAAATGGTAATGTAGACGTTCTAAAAAATGAACAGTACGAGTCCAGAATCTATACCACTTCTGATTAAACAGATCATGGTTGTCACATTTATATAAACTTTGTGTGACTGAACTTTATGTCATTATTAAACCGGAGAGATTCCGACCATTATACCATTATTATGCCAGAAATGTTCCGAACTCTATGTCATCAGTAAGCTAGAAAGTTCCTTACCTTTACATCATTATTAAGTTATAGAGGTTCCTACCTTCATGATATTATTAAACCATTGATGTTCGATTCGGATGTCAGAATGCTACTTATGAATTGTAGCAAAATCTCTGTCATGATATTTATGCGTTGTTCCAACATTCGTTATCAAGAATACACATATATATATATATATATATATATATATATATATATATATATATATATATATATATATATATATATCTGTAGTTCCAAATATGCAAATAAAATCTTTTTACTCTGGGTGCGTGGAAAATATTTTTCCCACTTAATAACCTTTCAAAACAGTTTTGGAACCAAAATATTTTATAATGTTCATAAAAGATTTCTAATGTATAATTTTAACCCACCTTGACGATTTCACAAACACGAGTCAATTTGATCTTATCAAATTATCCATTCAACAAGTATTTAATAACAATTTACTATGATCTTTTAAATAATTAGGTCCCCAATTCCACAAGTATATATTCAAAACAATGTATTTTGATTATTTTTAAAATTATTAGGTTGGACATTCCACAAGTATCTACTATAACCATTGTGTTATGATAATTGACAATATTTGAACGTGATACAATTATGTAACAAATATAACTTATTAAGATTAATATATTATTTTTAGATTTAGTCAGGATAATTCGATCGGAACGGCCTTGTCCGTAAGAAATGTCGCTTTTCGTGACGTTAAAAGGAAAGAAAAAACATATTCAAAACAATCACAAATCGATATCCCCTTTGTACCCCACTGAGACAAATAGCTTTAGGAAAAAGTTTATCGTGAAAACAACGATACATGAGACCCAATTAGTTTACTTTAAATGAGTTCAAGGCACTTATGAACCGATCCATTAACTTTAAATAAAAGGAATTCATCAACCTACTTTTAGTAAGTAATACATACTTCTTTGTATTTAATTAAGGACAGTCTTACATTACACTGTGACAGTAATTTTATAATATACATACATTTGAGAATATATATAATGAAAGCTCAAGACGAAACCAACCCACATTTTCTCAAGTGGCAACATGGTTTATTTGATCTAAGTACCCATGTATTATCCCTGCTTATATCAATTGACCTAAGGACCCAGGTATTATAGCTGTCTTGATCAAGTGAAATAATGAACCATGTATTATAGTTGTCTATAACAATTGAACTAAGGACCCAGGTATGATAACTGATTGTATCGAGTGAACTTAGAATCCAGGTATTATAGCATTTTCTATCAGGTGACCTAAGCACCCATGTATTATAGCTGATTTTGTGAATTGAACTACGGACCCATGTATTATAGCTGTTTTTATCAAGTGATCTAAGGACCCAGGTATAATAGCTGTTTTTATAAAGTGAACTTAGTACCCAGGTAATATAGCTGTTTCTATCAAGTGAACTAAGTATTAGGTATTATAGCTGTTTTTGTCAGTCGAACGAAGGCCCCATGCATTATAGCTATTTTTATGAAGGAACTTAGGACCCATGTGTTACAGCTGTTTTTGTCAATCGATCTAAAATCCCAGGTAATATAATGGCTGTTTTTATCAACTGAACTAATGATCAAGGTATTATAGCTGTTTTTGTCAATTGAACTAAATAACCAGGCATTATAGTTGTATTTGTCAAGTGAACTAAGGACCCATATATTATAGATGTTTTTATCAAGTGAACTAAGGATGAAGGTATTCTAGCTGTTTTTGTCAATTAAACTAAGTACCCATGTATTGTTATAGATGTTTATATCAATTGAACCAAGGCACCATGTAATATAGCTGTTTTTATCAATTGAAACAAAGGATCCGTGTAGCATAGCTGATTTTATCAATTGAACTTAGAACCCAGGTATTACAGCGTTTTTATGAATTGAGCTAAGGACGAAGGTATTATATCTGTTTTTGTCAATTGAACTAAGGACCCAGTGATTATAGCTGTTTTTATCAGTTGAACTAAGGATCCATGTAGCATAGCTGTTTATATCAATCGAACGAAGGACTCAGGTATTATAGCGGTTGTGTCAATTGAACTAAGGACCCATGTATAATATGTGTTTTTATCACGGAATCTCTCAGCTAGCACAGAATATAACAGGCTATTATTGAACTCTTACAAGAGAAGCGTTTGCTCGAAATACAAAAACGAAACGACTGAAGTAACAAAAAACTCAACGAACGATACGGTTATCTTAAAAAAGCAAATACATTTCTTTATCTCCCCTCCCTCCATATTCTTTTTCTTTCCATGATAAGTTTTGCTAGGGAAATGCATGTACCAGCACACACAAACACACACACAGAGAGAGAGAGAGAGAGAGAGAGAGAGAGAGAGAGAAAGAGAGATAGAGAGAGAGAGATGGACGCAACAAGAATTTCGAGACTAGCAGTTCTGTTTTGGAATACTTTTGATGAATCATAACAAAGTTGATATTTTTATAAAGGAGATAGGAAGGCAGAACTGTGGCAGATTTTTTGCATTACATCTTGAGCGAGGGCAAAAACATACTCTTCCGTCTAAGTTCAATGGTTTTCGCCGGGTCTTCCTACTTCCACCACCACAAATGGTTATAGTACGTCATTTCAGACTAGGCTAAGTATACATTGCCACATTTAAGCCTCGTTAACATAAATAGTTAAAAGTTTTGTCGGGGTTGCATCATTAGTGATTTGATTCATCGGCATTGCACTTACGTTTCCATGAAAAAGGACTTCATATGATAGACATTTATTCATAATGAAATGCTAGTTATCTTTGAGAACCCCGTTGACATCTACTACTAGATACATCATTCAAACGGAACTACAATTTTAATTAAAATATGAGTATGTTATGTATTGGTCAAAGATTTAAAAACAATTATATAACATACACACATTTATAATTACATATACATTCTGATATTCATATATAGTGCATATTTATAAATGCGCCAACTTATGTTTGTGCAACCTCAGGAGCTGGTGCAAATTCTTGCAAGGACACGCCACGGTAGCTGACACAAGCTGGGCTGATCTGATGGCACTATTCGAACATCCTTTCCGTCTTGCGTCGGCGCGTTAACCATGAGGCACCGTGACTTCGAAGCAAGAAGTACTACATACTAATACTACTACCAATAAAAATTATAATAAAAATGATAACAATAAAAAATAAGAATAATACTAATTTATACATTTAAACTAATAGTAATGTTGAGATACTCTGAATTGGGATACTTTGAAATTTGATAACGTTATAGCTAATCTACATTCACATTGGGTATCATTTACCGTCTGTACCCCAAGGGGCAGTTTGAGGATTAAAATCCATTCCAAGAAATAAATAAACTTTGATTTGACAAGAATGATGACATGATGGCATTCCTTGGTGATTCATATGTTTACTCCATAGATAGATTCTGTCTTTTTGCTTAATTTTACATTTTTTGAAATGATTTAATGTCCTAAATCTTCCTAAAAAAAACTGGGAACGTACCTTTTGTTGGCACTGCACATATCGCTTTGTGTTGACGTACCGCACAACATAAAAATGATAATCATATAAAATTAGAACGTTTTATGTAGTTTTGACTTTTAATATTGCCTTGGAGAGCATGGGGCCACAAATAAATTTCGAAACATTAGCACATCATTATTATCACTGCAAAATACATGAATGACTGGGATATAATTTAGCCTGAATGACTGGGATGTCTAGACTGAATGACTAGGATTGAATGGAGACTGAATGACTGAAATATAATCTTGCTTGAATGACTGAGTTAATAATATATCCTGAATGACTGGGACAGAATGGAAATAGAATGACTAGAATATATTGCAGTGTGAATAAATTGGGTAGAATGTTGCTTGAATAACTACCACATCCTTTATAACTGGCATAACATTTCGCCTGAAAAACTTAGCCATAGTGTAGCCTAAAGGACTAGGGTATAATGTAACCTGTATATCCGGGAAAGACTAACCTGAATGAATGTTATTGAATGTAACCTGTATGTCTGGGATAGAATCTAGCTTGAATGACTAGGAATAAAATGTAGCCTTAATAATTGGGATATAATGAAGCATAAATCACTGCCCCATAATGTAGCCTGAATGATTGCAATATAATGTACTATGCAAGACTGGGATTTAATATACTGACGTATGATGGCGTCTCAAGCGTAACGTTTCACAGATTTTCACTCACCTCTTCGGAATGGCAGAGGTAAATATTAAAAAAGGTGAAATAACCAGAGAATTGTTTTTAATCCAAATATTTCGAGTAACATCTCTTAGCCCTCAAGTTAAAACACAACATGGTTTACAGTTAAGCGTCTGTTATCTGGAGGCCTATTATCTGGATTATCCGCTGGTACAGAAAACTTCAATGTCCACCGAAATTTTGACTAATTACAATGTACATGTATCTGCAAGAGAAAACGGTTTGCCGATCACAACACCAGCAACCTGCATTAACACAAAGTAACAGAAAATAGAGGCTAATGATCAATTACAATCTCAATTATAACTACCTTGGTATTGTCTCACGATTAATGTTGACAATTACTTCATATAAATCTAACTGCAATGTCATTGTTAAGACTGAATTTTATAAGATTTCTTTAAAGAATCTAATTTCATATTGACAGTAAGGTATTTTTACTTTCAGCATGCCGTCGTTCCCGTGATATTTTCAGTTAGGGACAGATAACACCTGTCGACATAAAGATACATCTCTCGTATCCCTCCCCGTACAAGCATTAAACAGTGTAAAGTTAAGCGTAAGTTTTCTGGACTCCTATCATATGGATTACTAGGAACAGACCAACTAATTGTTGTGTCTGTTCTTCTCTTTTATTGTCAGTCACATACAGTTGTCACTTGTCTATCATCCCGCCGACTTTCCTTCCTGCAACGTTTTGTCAATCATATACTGATAACTTGAATACGTAACTTGTCTATCATCCCAACGACTTTCCTTCCTGTAATGTTACGTCAATCAGATACTGAAAACATGGATACGTAACGTAATGACAAACAGTAATTCTCCCTAGGGATAAAGCGTCTTCTGCATCAGATATGTACATCGGCAAAGTTCGAAACATTCCAGACAAGGAACCCTAATTAAGCAGTTCTTGGGAGACAGACCAAGCATAGCCGTGTCTGCACTCCTGACGGTTCTCTTTTCTGCATAACTGGTATGAAAATATCCTGATATTTGTAAATTAAAGATTTTGTTGCTTTGTTTTTTTTTGTTGTTGTGTAGATTTGAAGTTATGTGATCATACGAAATGACTGAGTAATATCGATAAATGGTTGAACACATTGTAGAAATCGTTTCAAGTTGATATTTGTTATAAATTTATATTTCGAATTTAGGACAATGCAGTAATAAATGAAACTGAACTCGTGTAATTTTATCTGTATTGTTTGTGGTTATTTTTATTGATTTAAGCGCATGTACAACGTTTTGAGTATTTATTTTAAAAAAATACTGGTTTCCTTTTACGTTTCAAGTATATCTTCACAACATGTTGCTTAATTATGTATTTAATTATTTTCAAAATTCTCAAGAATATCTTGGCTTTGTTTTGATTACTTAGTGGACTATTTACAAAATTCCTGCTAAAAGCAAAAATGCTTCCGAAATAAATGTAGTCAAACATTGCTAATGATGGGTCACACAGAACGAAGATGATGCTTAATATTGTTGATTGGCTCTAATTGTAATGAGATGATACTGAATGAGTATATACCACCTCCTATGTTACGTGTATAGGCTCGAGTAAATAGTAACACCAGAAATAGTGAAAAGAACAAGCTTTGCAAATTATAATAATTTATTTTCCTGGCAAAATTCTATAAAAATTAAAACATATCAACTTACGGTTTTAAGAATCAAATCCGAAGGAAATCCAAGAATTAGTCCTGGAATAATATTTTAGAAGTCATAAAATGTTCTAATGAATTGAAGTTCGAGTCCCGATAAAGAATCCAAGATGGAGGTCGATGACATATGAAAAATCCTGTACTGTGTTGGAGTCTACAGTTCCTAGTAGAAACAATAATTAATCCTTCCGTCTAGGAAATCCAATTTGTTTTCTTCTTCAAGAAATGTCTCTGTTCAAGAATTTTGAATGAGCACAATAATAATTCCCGAGAAACGAATTAATCTTTTAGGATCAGAAAAACTCCAAAATTAAAAACTAGCCACAACACACAATAGACAACTTGACATCAAGTGGTTAAAAGCTAATAAAACTATGAGATTTCTGTCTCTAAACGTCACTGATAATACTAAGTATTTCTCAATTTTTTAATTTTCAAATTGAGAAATATAGGATCACGTGATCATGATTACATATAAAAACCACGTAGCCACTGTATGCCCTTGATAAGAGCAAATCAGAAAAAGTTGTTTACATGACCCTAAATCCAGGACAGGAACTAAGTCAAAAATAGAAACAGTTTTTCTATTATTAGGTATTTAAGGAACGATTCAGGTCAAACTGAATTTTCTGGAAAATATCAAATTCCTAGTAAAAATAAAAAAAGGATATATTTACATGTAAAGAAAATATAAATATTCCAAAAGCCACAAGCAATCAAATCAAGCACAAATTACACTTAAAAACAAATCAAATATAAAGAAAATAAAGATTTATATGATAAAGCGTTCTCTTTACCACACACTAATTATATGAGGTTAAAAAGAATTCATACATTACACATAGTATGTACATGAAATAATACATTGTTATACACGTGAAGATGCAGCAGCTGCTATGATATTATATTTTCCCTTGATGTGGCACCAGCTCTGATAAACCCTCGTTTATGTGTATCACATCTGACCAACATTTAACTCCACGTTCTTATACAGGTCGTCCAAACTTACATAAGCGATTAATATCACTGGAACCCTCATATAGCATTATAGCTATACACGAGACCATTTATATTCCCGTCGGTGCAAACTTTGCCATCAGTGTTGTAAAGCCAGTCTCGTACATATTTAGTCCACTTCAAAAAATTAATTTAAACCTTGAATTGATTTCATCGCATAAGTGCGGTATGTCTCGTAATTTTTCCAAGTGTCAACGCATGACCGACTGATATTTAGTTGTTTAATCGTGTGTTAGTGACTGTAACAAGATAACCGGGTGGGATATTTCGGATTAACAACAGAACACGTTTTGACGACACATATATATGGTTTATGTGGTGATTGATATGAGCAGTATATTATGAAGATGTGTGCGTATTTATAATCCAAATATTGGATCTATTTAACATAAAAAACGCACAGTTTCAAAGATACAAATAAATTAGTTCAGTAACACTAAAACACAGGATAAATGATTTCACGAATGATTAATGGAAAGATGAATATAGTTCACTCAAATAGTAAACGATGTACGCTTTTACACATAGTAAAACAATGTATCGCTCAGGTAGCGAGATTATGTCACTAAACACAGGAACGGATATACAATCTATCCTTCCAGTCCTGAATAATACACTGGGTCTTACAAACCCAAAATTAGCCTATAGCTAATAAAATAGATGTATGGAGATACACTCCGTTACCCGTGCACCATATCCGTTCCACAGGTCCTACGAATCAATTTCACAACTGCTATAGACTCCGGAGCCTCGGAATACTATGATCACTTGAACATTAGACCCTCCGGACACTTGAAATATTAGACCCTCCGGACCCCCTGGTCCTTTGACGGCTCTACAGCTGGGTCACTTTAGTCACTCCTGACATTAGACACTCCGGATGCTAAACTTTAGACACTCCGGCACCTTAAACGCTCCGGACAAACGGACGTTTCTACACTCGGACAACACAGGACACCCCGGATATTCCTACGCTCAAAAACAGCTGAAAATATAACCGATACAGTGTACTAAACTTGATACAGACATAACGTAAGGACGTTATACATGGTAAGTTATAAAGATTATATTATTATAACAATTACATAACAGGTTCAATAGTAACCTAACCCTGCTCGATAAGACACTAGTAAATAATTCTTTATAAAAATAATGTAGCTTTACATTACCAACATAAATCCTGTACTACGTTGCACCAAGAATAAAAAGAAATGCACGCATTATGCTGTATAAAGGAAACTATATAACAAACATGCAAAGGTAAATATGGTAGTACACTAATTATCACTTAAGACCGAAAAATTACTTACCCCTACAGCTGGAGTTGTGCGAATCCCTTAAGCAGGCCGCTTGCTGACAAAACCATTAGTATTGTAAAGGTCCTTTACATGCAGTAACGTATTTATACCTTTAGAATTTCCGTTTTGCTGTATCGAAAGCACCTTGCACGTGTGGCATAGGACGAATCGTACTCACGATTTCGAAATACATAGACCATATATATAATCACCCTCGGGTATCGTTGTACAGAGAAAAGAAACGAAACCCGAGTACATGTATTTAATGAACAACATTTACACCATTCCGTGACAGTGACCCGGCATGGAATGATTCAAGCTAAGAAGGACACTTACCCGATGAGGTACTTGATCAGATCCTGCTAAGGTTTCTAATGATTTGATATTGCTGCTACCAGTCTATGCTTTATCAATAACAAACTGTGTAATAACGCCAGAAGTGGATTTGTCGTGAGCCCATCATTCCTGAGTATAGCATGGATACGCTATAAAATGTAATCCATATTGCTGTGCTCGAATACAAGCCAGCAATCGGCTTGATCAGCATCCAGTAGTTATCAACACACATGCCACCCCACCCCAGCTCCGATTCGAATGATATGGAATTTACAGAATTATTACATAAACACGAGACAATGTCATAATGTTTATCAACATTTAGAGTATTTTTGTATCGCCTCGATCATATAAACAATACAATACTGATAAGACGTTTGTAAAGAAGACATTATCGTGCTACAATTAATTCCTGTGAGTGGCGCGTTAGTGATGAACATCAACTTAATCAAGAAAGCATAAGACCCATAGAACGGCAGGATGACGTCAATACAATGAATTTGTTATGACTGGGTACCATAGTTTTCAGTCTATACCGTGACCGTCTTGTACGTACTAACATCCACCTTATTTTGACTTCAATGGCCGCGTGGGTACGTGTGTTTCCCACGACCGACACCCACTTTTGGTAAGCCTGTAACTTTTACTGTGACTACCAGAATGGTGTAAACAAATCACTTTCAGCTCAACAGTATTGGGATTATGTCCGCAATACCAACGTTGATACTTGGAAAAAAAGGCTCGCATCGGTATATTTCATTGAAGTCCTATATCCCGTAATCGTTGTTCATAAGGAATGACAGGCTACAATTGCTTTTTATGTCAGGAAATTTACAAGAAGAAGAACATGATATGACGATGGCTTCATTCGACATGTTCTGCAACTTTACAGTAGACGTCGTGTACTATTAATAACAATATCGACGTCAAAGTCTATACATATACAATGACGTGAAAAAGTAAGGTCCCAATTTAGCCACACTTCTGCAGCATATTTATTTCGGAACTAAAAGCATTGTTTGAGCAAGCCTGGAGAGGTGAGGATGGTCGCCTGATCTACCTAACTCTGTTTTTCTTCACATTTGAAAAATGTTTCACACTCGTCTAACCGGCTCCAACCCAGGCCATCGAGGCTGCAAACAGTTCATGTATGTCTAACTGAAGTATATACCGTTGACTCGTCCATCACTGATGTATGTATGTATGTATGTATGTATGTATGTATGTATGTATGTATGTATGTATGTATGCGTGTGTGCGTGCGTGCGTGCGTGCACGCATCTATCTAAGTATAGGCTCAAAGATTTATCAAGGCGCAAAACACAAAACAGGTTCCCAACGTACTGAATATCTGAGTCAGCGGAAGGAACAACTTCATCCACAAAACAAACACTAAGCACAAGTGCTAAGAGAGGCACATGACTCCTGCATAGCTCAATGACAGTAGTTAATAAAAAAAAAATATACAACAATGAAAAGGAAGAAAACAAAAAGACGAGCACAATAAAGTCACATCCAAAAATCACAAAATGAGTTATCATGACTTTCATACAGAGAACCCCCCAAAATGGTTTAAAATAGTTGCCATTTGTCTTTTGAAGAACACATTGCATAGAAATTATATTACATCATTTTTCGGTTGAAATTGCATTTCATGTCTCCTCGATGATCTGTAACCCATAATAATTTTTTTTAAAAATATACATACCGATCTGGTAGCCTATGTGGATAGAGAGTACGTATTTGATGCGGGAAGTCTCGGGTTTGATCACGGTCCTTGTCATACCAAACACTTTTAATAATGGTACAAACAGTTGTCTGGCTTGGTGCTCATCATTAATCGGTCGGTTTTACAATTTGTTGTCTTGGTGTCCCGACATCACTCTAAACTTCAACACTGTAGACATCTTAGTGATATTACTGAACAATATTTAAAGTTACATTAAAAATCCAAATGACACACACACACACACACACACACACACACACACACACACACACACACAGACACACACACACACACACACTTTTAAAGATATATTTCTAACCGTATAAGGATGTCACCGATACAATAAGTTATTTTCCAAAACATACCCTCATTGTCATCATTCGACAGACATAAGGAAATGTTGAAACTAAAACAGCGAACTAGAAGCTGAGAGAGAGAGAGAGAGAGAGAGAGAGAGAGAGAGAGAGAGAGACCATTTGGTGGATGTGGGGGCAGATTGAAAAGAGAAGAACCAATCAGTAAAATTATGAAAATATATTTGACGTTCTACTTGAAAATATTATTTGCATGTGTATTGTATTTTTACTGAAAAAAGCAACAAACTCTGAACACTATTATGTTCCTCTGTTTCGCTTATCCATAATCAAAATCATCAGAGTATAGTTTACTTACAGTTTTTTCATGATGCAATATGTGATAATGTGTCCTATTTGTCTTAAGTTTGAATAAACGTATTTCACACGTACTAATAATCCTTACCATAGCACGATTTTGACATATATGTTTAACGAATCGTTAGGAAATTATGTGTGGTGCTAATCGCATTATACCGTGAGGTTGTTATAGTTTGACGCCTGGATATTTTGCAGTGTATTAAATATATACATTAAATTTGTTATAGTTTCATTATGTTTTCAAATTGTTGGGCCACCATTCAAAACTGCCCAAATAATAAAATTGTAAAATCGCATAAAACGCCATATAGGATGCAGTGTCGTCTCAATTCTCATGATTCGACGGTTGAAATAACGATGCTACTGGTCATGCTGACTTCACTCAACACTAATATGGTCCGGTACTTTAGCAGGTTTCGCGAAGATATTTATTCCAGGACTAAGTCTGTTTAAGCCATCATTCAGTCTTGGTACACATCTACAATCAGTAGGACCAACGCTGACACAGTCTCCGTTCGAGCTGGAACATCCCCCCAGGCCATGGGTACTAATACATCTATGCCATCTCCGCATGCATTTGGTGGCCTGGCTGCTCACAGTACACTGGTACATCCTGATTCCCAGTACGAGAATATACATGAGCTTCCTCAGCATGATGTCCCGTGATATCTGAAATACCAAGTGGATAGCTACACTTATTGCATCTGCATAGCCTGTTTCGCAGCCTCAGCAGACATGTTGTACTTAATGTACTAAAATAGCTGATATTGAAACTGCGTGTTGCAAGGCAATCCTTATTTCACACACTAGTATTATTAATATTAGCGGTAACGATATTAGTCCTAGCAGCAGTTGAAGTGAATAAAGCAGTGATACCTAACCACGTAGTAGTACTATTAACATAAATAATAGTGGCAGTAACAGCAGAAGCATAAGTAATAGAAGCAGCCATGTGATCATCAATATATGGTGCCCGTCTCTGTATAATTGTTGTACTGCACGTAACTAAATAACTAGGGACACAAACTATCTGAATGTATGTCATATATGACAGTACATGTTTCAAACTATAGTAGTAATATTTGTAGTATCGTTAACGGCATTATAAGTGCAATGTAGATTTAAGATCAGTAGCAGCAGTAGCAGTTAGGTACGTGTTGCACGTGTCTAATTGTTGTAGTTGTTGCGATGGCAGTAGAAGTATCTGTATGTGGTTAGGGATTTTTCTTAGTTTTAACATTTTTATTCATCGGCTGCTTATAGTCATCTCTCGCACTGGGTTATAAATCAGCAAACATGTAGCATCATGTCAAACCCAATCAATTTATCCCGACTCCAGGCCGACCAGTCATAACCTTAACGTTTTTCTGCTGCAGTGAGTCAGCTGCTATTACCATTTTATAAGTCTCTGTAGGGGTGATTTGTACCTGACGCTTCAACCAGTTTGTAATATGGATTTCGGGTAGTGGTACAGTTATTATTAGTAGCAGCAGTAGTAATGATATTATTATACTTGCTGCAAGTCTGCTAATGTGTTAAATAGCGGCACGAAAGTATAATTTTGAAGCAATGTTATGTTAAGCATCACACCAGTATAACATTAGCGGTAGTCGTAGTATTAGCAACTTCAGAACTGCACAATGAACGCGTGTTTAAGGATTACCTGCAGTTTTGTATCCTATGTCTCCGAAATATTGACTATGTGCTTGCTGCAGCACCACTCCCATGTCATTAACGTCTCGGTTGGCTCTAGCAATATCCAAAGTCACAAGAAGTGATACAATTGTAAGATGACAAAACATATCCATTTTAAAGCAATGCATGTCGCATTTTCAGCATTGAATGTTTGTTAAAGTCGGCTTGATTGAAATGCAAAGTTTCTGAAGGTCGTTAGGTTAAGGTATTATCAAGGTTAAAGTAACCCTTGAGGCGAGAAAGATGCATTTATTTTATGGTTCAAATAATTCATAAACAACTAAATTAATGGAAATACACAGTTTGTAGTATGCGTAATAATTAGCTAGCTTGAAAATGAAATTAATTTACAAAACTTGTACTTCTCATCCACGTAGATAATTATTGTATACTAATCTTAAATGGTGGCATGATTATAAACGGACAATTTCAAGTGTGGCTAAATTCTGGTTAGCCAGATTTTCAAACATGTTACATTTTCCATGAGTATTCTGACCACGCGATTTCAGAGCTAAAGTCCTATGTTAGATTGTTTTTAGAATATATTCCGAGTCATACTTTTCTGTCTCCTTTTCAGTCTGTGTTAGTAATTTTATTGAAGTCTATTGCAGGAAAGTAAACCAAAGTCAACATGAAAGATCATTCTCAATTAAGGAGTGTACCATGCATGGGTATATGCATGCTTCAATGAAGTTACAACACTTCAGCGCAATGGCACCATATTAATTATGATTCAGTCAAGGCTTGAAAGTTTTATCGGTTTTGTACCTCAATTCGTAGTGAAGAAATCACGGTAGTATATTTGATGTCATTTTAATGCACATACGATTGAAAACGTAATAAAAGTATAAGACGTCTCTAAAAATATTCAAAACCTGTTTCAGTTGAATATAGCAATGAGTCGGACGTGTGCATTTCAGCTATAACATTTTAAAGTGCGATCATGGTTAACATGATTGTTCGAAGCCTGGAGCACGTGTGTTTGTCCATTGAGAGGAACAACACATAAAGGGATTGTCCGGATTAATAAGAATAGGGTGTGCTCTTTGTAAACAACATAGCTCAGTCAATGAATATAATATTACAATCAAGTTCCATAAGACAGGTGACAGCTAATGGATGTTTCACACTTAAGTGGTAAATTTGGCACTGTGGTTATTTCTGATATATTGGAGTGCAGAACGAAGCAGTTGTTAACATCTTGAAATATGTTCAATAAAATATATTGCAGTTCACCCAAATTTAAATTAACTCAAAGCTGTTTATACAAGTCTGAACATTGGTTTGTTTAAACATAAACGGCACGGCAAAGCAAGTCACATCAATCGGAGAAAACAGTGGAAAAAGCTGTAAAAATATTTATCCGCTATATTAGAACCGTTGGGACTGACTCGTTGAACCCAAACACAGCTAGTTCTAACCCTTCCGCCAACTTAAGTCGCAACGCCCTCTCGGCTGCGGTATATCGATTTTTCTCCACCTTCGCTTTTATCCAATGCAATAGTTTGCCCCAAATGTTCAGAGGACAGTGCTACACAATTTCAATATTCCGCCACCGTAAAAGTTCTACCATTTCGCTACTAACCATAAAAGCAAATCCACATTGGAAAACACATCGAATAACACGATTTCAATAGCTAAGACAATATTGATATATCTTTCTGAAAAATATGATTTCTTAACTCCAAGTTATTAAGAATATTTTATCAGACGAGTACTGAATACATCAGCTTCCTTTTTAGTAGATACATCGCTGCATTTATATTCGTTAGCATTGACCAAAATATTAAACAGCAAATTAAAGATTGTTAAGAGTATACTGACGCAGTGGAATACGTACATAATGGAACAGACGTAGTAATACAAGACGCAAAAACTTTGTCTTGTCTGGTTTAGATAGTACTCATAGATGTGTTCGTAGTAAAACTTGGTTTATCATTATATTGAATGTATATGTGCCAGCAGATATGGTGAAATTGCAAGCACATACCATATGAGTGTAGGTAGTTACTATGGTGTCTCAATATTGTTCGTGGAAAAAAGCAGTACATGTTGCTGGTTTGGTGGTTCGGAAGTTGGTAACGTGTTTATATTTTTACCTAATTCAAAACAGCAAGAAAGGCAGAATATTTATTTACTGATAACCGTGTTGAACAAATAAACCGACCATGCACATACAGAGCAACAGATAGAGAGAGAGAGAGAGATACAGAGAGAGATGCAGAAAGAGAACAACATGTATTGAAAGCGCGCGTGTGTGTATGAGAAACAGAGAGATGATAGATGAGAGATGGTGTGTTTTACTTCACTACTACCTGAATATCCAGCACAATCTTGTATGGTAAAACGTATGTCTATTCCTTGTTAAGAATGATTAATGTCACGTCTAGTAATTGCGAAGACAACAGTGATCTGATGCAACCAGATTCAATCTCTATGTATACTGTAAATGTATTGCAAGGTTTGATCATTATATACCACTTAAAGAGCACTTACAAGAATGGAAATTAGTCCTGGATTTGGGGTCAGTGACACTACCGTATGTTCGCCTAAGACTGTGAAACTACCAGTGCTCAGTGTGTGAGTGTCTTGAGTCCAGTAGCTATCAATATTTGTATTCATGTCTGCGAAACAAAGAGTCATCAAGGTACAAGAAGCCACACAAGGCAAATTAAGTAGTATGTTATCTTAGAACTGCTAATCCTCTCTGAAGTTTAATGCAGTTTGTGCTGCTTATATATTTGACGCCTTTTATGGTTCCCTTGTATGACCAACAAAATATCATTGGTGTATAATTAAAACCAATGGATTTAACAAAATTATGCCCCCCCCCAATTTAAGTAAACGATATGAGGAAAATGATATTGTTCAAAACGGGAACGAATAATAACATTTATCGAAAATAAGTCATTAACGCGAATTATAAATAAACAAGATTAACTAATGGCTCGTTCACTATGGATTGTCAGTTGTTTATATATTAAACACAGCTAATATACAATGCTGCATCTGCTGGCAACGGTATCAAACTGTGACGTATTCAATGATGATTGCATTTGATTATTCGCGAAGGGTAAATATAAGATGGAATGTGTAAAAATAAAATAGGTATGTGGGTGTGATTTTCACTCAGATGGTGATACTGAATACATTTTGTATTTCCACTTCAGTAGTTATACTGATATAAATAAAAAAACTGGAACATTACTTGCGGCATCCAGTCGACGACCCACATTATATTTAGGCCGTTCTCTCTGTCGGATGATCAGTGACCACGCATGTTCTGCCCCTCGCAGTCTGACGAATATTATATCAAGAACCCTTTTGTTCGCTGCAGACCTGTTGTTCCCCGAACATTGTTCCATCACCACGAGAAATCGCTATCTTCCTCCAAGCTATCTTGACCAAGGAAAGAGGAACACATGTTGTACAAAACTCCACCGAGGGCTAACATTCAACATAAAATAAATAAAAGCCAAATTCACACCTGCAAAAATTGACATCTCCAAATCGAGAAAGCTGAAAATATAATGACCAAAGCTGTGTAGGATTTAAGACACGGTCACGTACAAATGCAATGATAAACGTTACGCATGCACGCACGTGACGTTGCTTGTTACTATAAATCATTTCGTACTACTGTACAAGAGTATTATTATTAAACTAGGCTCCTATAATAATCTGCACCTGAGAAGAATAATATTTTAGAAATATAACTTGAACATTTTCTCATTGGTTAATATATTTAACATTGCAACGAATCTAATTTATATGTTATTCTATAGGATGGTAATCTGGAAACCGACTATAGCATCTCAAATACAATTACGTTATATTGCATAGGGCTAACGGTAGGGAAAACATAGAATACATACTAAAACATCCGAAGTATCAAGTAATTATATCACTTAAATCTGATAGCAAAGATATAATGAATTTATATTAATCATACCGATGAAACTGAATATTGCTCTCATAAAGTGGACTGACTCCTAGCAACAATTGGGGTGTGTTGTGACGATTCTGTCTTACTGAGGTCCATAAGGACTTTGGGCATAGTGCAATCTACGGTCAGGTAATATAATGTTATCGGTTTTCTCATTGCAAAAACCGTTTTTACATAGCATAGGATGAAGATAACTCAGTATTTTTAATGAATTTAAAATGTAAATAAACCACTCTCGGGGATTGCTGTACGCAGAAAAGTATCAAAGGCATGAACATTTAGTAAACACGATTCCTTGACAACGCCGTACCTAAATAATGTAGGGGACATCTTCGAAAAAGACATATGAACAGTCTGATTAATATTAAAAAATCATCTGTAAATCTTCGAATATAACATTTCAAAATGTGCACACTTGGAAAGCTGTACATATATAACGCCAACAAATAACGTCTTCATAGTAGAAGTCTGAAATAGTTTATCTTAGTAGAGGGATGATTTCATTCCAGTTTCAAGCGGTTGATGCAAATTCAGAATGATATATTCCAGATATATTTTCTAAAGAATAAGCTTAATCAAATTTGACAACAATTCGTCTGACATTATATTGATACCTTAAGAGTAAATAAAAAGAGGCGCAGTGGAGAACATTAAAAATACATGTTCTTTTTGTTTTGAACTTGTGTTTTCTATTATCTCTGTGAAGAACAACATGATGAAATTAAATATCGGCCTATTGGTTTGATGCGTAGGACTATCTTTTCATGTAACTAATGGTGAGATTTGAACATTTAATTAAACAGCGTCCGCCTCTGAAGCGGAAGGTAGTGGGTTCAAAAACACAAACACTAACACACACACATACACACACACACACACACACACACACACACACACATACACACACAAAGAGCTTTCGTGAATTATTGATATCGTAGATTATATATATATATATATATATATATATATATATATATATATATATATATATATATATATATATATATATATATATATATATATATATATATATATATATATATATATATAAATATATATATATATATATATATATATATATATATATATATATATATATATATATATATATATATATATGAAGCTATCATAATGTTTATTTATAGCTGTTATTTAAATTGTAGTGGTGTTAAGAAAACTTTAAACACCGTATTGCACATACAATGACAATACAATGGGTCCTAACAAGTTTTCAGATGTACACACATATGAAGACAACACAGGGTCGCCTGGGCAAATATAAAACCATGTACCACTGGATTAAGAGTCTTACAAATGAGTTACTACCTCCGGTTACATGGAGCGCATTTTGTTGCAGAATTAATTAGAATGATTTCATCAAAGATGATAGCAAGATGATGCAAACTAAAAGTACATGTTGCACATATGTTGATTCTTTACCGAAAAGGTAAATTATAATTAGAATCAATTTATATTCAAATTATGTAGTTACGGTATACAACTATTAACATATACTATATAAAATTACAGAAAATAGACTATCTTTACCGTATGGCCATGAATATAGGCGGAGGTAAAACAATATAACTGTTGAATAAATATTGCTAACTGGGATAGAAGATATATTTCTTTCGATTTATTATAGATCAAATGTCCATGGTTCTGCCTTTTCGAGTACGGAGGACATCGTACAGATATTTCATTGGAATATATACATTCGTTACAATGAATTATTATATATTGTTACATAAATTTGATATAATTTATATTTGATTTAATTCAATTGTTTCTAAATTTTACATTTCGTTTTAAAATTTTGTCACATGTCAAACTAATCTAATTCAGTTTTCTACGAACTATATACCTTTCCAGAAAATAACTTGACCTTGACTGTTCCTTTGTATACAGTTAAGGCTGATATAGTAAGTACAGAAATCAGTGAGACAAGGAAATAACTTTTTTCTTCTTATTGTTATATTGGTTCTTGTCTAGGTCATACGTGCTTTTATACATACATAGTTATCGAAGGTATTGGAACGTTGACCTTCATCCCGGAATTCGGTTTGCGTTCTGTATAATAATTGATTATATAACTATCTCTAGCTAGGATTCTAAACACTGGTACGTAAAGGTGTTTCGTTTGTTGTGTCATTTTGGAAAATTAAGTTTTAATGTTTTTTCGAATTATATGGATTTTAAAGATAATTCTTTATCCTGAAAGAAACTGAGAGCTTACATATAATTTGTGGACAAAGACATTTAATTATTTCAAACTCCGAATTATTGTTTGCGAATAACACAGAACTGCAGGTATTCCAACACCACAAATGATACAGGATACGTCATCGACTTCCATTTTGGATTCTTCGTCGAGACTCAGGCTTGAATTCATTAGAACATTCAATACTAGGACATTTAAAATTTAATTTTGGATTATTCTTTGATTATTTTTAGGTTTAGTTCCTGAAACACTAAGTTCGTAAATCTTTTTTTTTTTTTGTATTTTGTTTTCTTCTCAGGAATATAAATTGTTTTTAAACTTTTTGAAAGCTTTTTACATTCATTCTTTTCTATGTTCCTGTTTATTCGAGCCTAAATACGTAAGAAAAGAGTATATATATATATATATATATATATATATATATATATATATATATATATATATATATATATATATATATATATATATATATATATATATACATATATGTATATATATAGAGAGAGAGAGAGAGCTGTTGTCATGGACATATTATTATGATGCTGTATGCTGATATTTGTTTGTTAGTTAGGTATATATCATGCAAGACCGTTCGTGATTCTCTAAAACGAACATTGCATTGGTTTCAGACTCCATTAGGAAGTTTTCATTGAAATTAATGATATTTCTGGAACAAAGTAAGACAGTTCATATGTTCATAATTTATTGTTTATATGCTCTGCTATAAGTTAACGTCTTTCAAGCCATGTAAGATTCAATGTTTATCAGAACCACTCCATTGCCGCAATGATAAAGTTCAAAAGCTTATATTACTTAGACTATTGGGTAACAATTATTGTACCATAAAGAGATGACTTGTCAGCAAAACAATATAAAAATGTGTCAGAAACATGTATATATTATCAAGCTAGAAACCAGTAAAGTTGAGTTATGTTATATATCTAATATCACATTATTATTTTCGTTCATGTGTTGAATATGTAATACTTTGAAGTAAGCAATCCTTCATCTCTCCGTCTATCTATCCATCCGTCTATCTATCTCTCTATCCATCCATCCATCCATCAAACCATCCATCCTTCCAACCGTCCCACCATCTCTCTCTACTTCCATTCATCCATCCATACATACATGCATCCATGCATCCATCCATCCATCCATCCATCCATCCATCCAATATCTATCTATCTATCTATCTATCTATCTATCTATCTATCTATCTATCTATCTATCTATCTATCTATCTATCTATCTATCTATCTATCTATCTATCTATCTATTTGTCCATCTAAAATGTTTATGTAAGAAGGAATTTTCATTCTGAATGAAGCAGCTTTTGACGAAACATCGACGCTGACGTATTGAACAGTCGGAATAGAGACACATCTGCATGACTGGTTGTTTGAGATTGTCAGCTCTGTAGAGGCGAAGTAATTAATATTGCATTTAAGGTAGCATAACTTTATGCAACATACAAAACAAATGTGGTCGAGAACAATAATCCCTAATTCGAATTTTCTAAGCTACTTTCAATCCATGCGCAGCAGGAGCACCATGCGATTGGTTTCAAACAGGATTCGCTAACCCAGACCTCATTGATAAGCATTAGCAGCCACCCATACGATATGCACAACATTCTATCGACACAAATTGAAACATACATCATATCTTATTACAAATATGTCGAACAACCAGAGTCAGACAAAACAAACAAGGCATTCAACTTTGGAATGGAATTCAGGCTGTTCAGCTCATCTTTAGTCGAAAACAAAGTCAGAGCTTATATCGTAACCGAGCCTAGTACAACATGAACTGAGGAAGGTCAGTTACATTAGAAAAAAACATAAACTTGTCGCCGGTAGAAAGTGACAGATAACTAATCGGAAGAAACAAACTCTCCACAATGTTGAATCATTATTAGGATAATAAAGCGACACTACTCATGCCGGTCATCGTGTTGCATTTGAAATACAAGAGTGGGTTAGAACGAAACCAAAATAGTAGGATGCCATATCATGCTATTTAGTTTCTACTAAAAGTTTTGTTTCAGTTGTTCTAAGTACGATCGTCCTCGCCACCTCCGCGACCTTCTGTGAGTTTCACTAGTGTTTTCAGCATGGCGAAATTGTCAGGGGTCATAACCGATATGCATTCCGTTCCAAGACTGGAAGGCCTAAAACCATGAAACACGTGTAATTATCTTCCCGGGAAACAGTTTGCATATTGTGTGTGCTTTGTATGTAAAAATGGTTTTTGTGCAATTCATTTGTCAGATGTTCTCTAAGAAGAACATTATTTATGAAAATATTTAATTTAGCTTCTTACTACACAATTTATTATCTATTTATTGAGATAACTCTTGAATAGCTAATGGAGAAAAATACACAGTTTCCTTCCTTTTTCCGCCAATGCTTTCAGTCACGGAACTATTCGCTAACATAATCCATATCGAGGCATGAAATTATAATGCTGTTTCCAGTGGAGACCAGTGCTGACAATTGGTGATATCTCTGTAAAGTACTTCTGATTCCAGGTTTCACGTGGCTGCATATTTCTTCCCTTAATTCCGACATAAGCTATTTTAATTCATCATATGGACGAGGGATTGTGGGGAGATATTTCTCGTGGAAGACTGACATGTATGTATGTATATAGGCAACTTTCTCGTCGACGCCATGCATCTAATTAGGTTTGTTGATGCATTCGAGCTAAAGAAAGAGCGCAATTATGGCGTATGTAATCCATTTTAAGATCGTGTGGTTGGAACATTGTTTTTGTGAGATCTAGACTCAAGATTTAATTGTTTCTCGACATGCATTAGGACGGCATGTTAAAGTTCGGTCGATTGCTTTAAAATATGATTGGTACATTGATCACTATGATAGAAACATATATCGACGTGTCTGGTTCCTGATGCATAAGCTGATATTCTGGTTGAGGTGGGGGTGCAAATCCTCGTTATTACATATCACAGTTCATTTGTATGTGATTTTGATTTTTTACAGTAGCGTTATCCGACTTATAGTCATATCACTACGATGTCTGCATTGTAACAGTTTATACTGATGACTAACACTGGCGCATCACATTATCCTGACAACAGGCCGACCAGTTTTTCCACTAACCTGTTAATGCTGAGCTTTAAGCGAGGCAGTTGCTAGTAACATTTTTATCAGTCTTTCGTAAGGCTCGGGCGGGGTTCCCGCATCCAAGGATTACTCTCTAACAACTAGAGCGGTCACACAATTCATTCAGCATCACCAAGCTCTCTATTAATGTCGGTATCTGAACACGTGGATTGAACTTTCTATTTATTAGTCAAGGTATATGTTCACGTGATGTCGCCAATCTCTGTATTGTTCACTATTATTTGTTAGGTATGAACGAGATTTGTCTAATGGAATATAGTGACTATCATTAATAATTCAGTCTGGTTAATTTAATAATATCTCTTTCCCTCTTTCAATCTGTTTTGTAGCTTCCATAATGGTAAAGCTTTAATGGAAATGTGCGAGAGTCCCGCCGAATGAAACTATCAAGTACTCGCAAGCACACACACATAGCTCTATACAATAACGATAATACGTGTATGCCTTTTGGTGATATTTCGAAAGCTTTCAGATGTATATGGCATATTTGTTAATGTAATAAATTAAGGAAATACGGTATAATGTATATTATAATGGATTAGTATCTAGATGTCTGCGAAAATCCATACACTGACATATTAATGCTGAGCGCCAAGCGAAGCAGCTGTTAGTGCCATTAGTATAAGTCTTTCCTATGACTCGGCCGGGGATCGAACCCGCGACGTCCCGCATCCGAGTCGGACGCTCTAATCACTAGGCCCAAAAGAAGCAGGAAAGTTGTATTAGTCACGTTCTTTGTGAAATTTATGAAATGGCTTGGGTACAAACAAGTAAATGACTGTCCATGAGGTACGAAATATCTGGATCCAAAATGCCTTGTGAGTCGAACAAGTATTTGCAAATGTCTTGGGTACGATATGGATTATGTATCATATGTATTATGAGCACAATATTTAAGGAACACAATATTTTGGCTCAGAACAGTTTAAAAAGTATGACATAAAATACAGATCGCGCGGTATTTCGGAACACCACGCATTGCATAGGTTGAGAGAGAGAGAAAGAGACACCAATTTAGTTGTAACGTTATCAGCTTATTGTAAGCATTGTATAGTTCTAATATAGATAATTTAACACATATAATGCCAAATATAAGTTTAGATGACATTAACATAGTCGCAATCGCACTCTGTGTAAATACTATTGTCCATTTTACATTTAGAAAACATGTTGGCTGATTGGCATATTCTGCGATCAGTTTACGCTTTTACTTTACTCCATTAAATCTGAATAAACTTGTACACAGAATTAACGAGACGTTGTCAAGCTTTTGATTGCATTGTGTAAATTTATCATTATGTTTAAACATGAAATGTAATCTTTTGAGTTATACACAATTAAATTACAGATGATATTCGATTCTGTTTAAAAGAAAAACAAAAACAACGGTAAAGACAACAATGCCATTTAAATTCGAGCCCGGAGTGTAGTCATTTAGTAATAATGGCCATGTTACGATGCAGAATATACATATTCAACACTATTAACTATTTTAATTTTGACTGCATTTGTGCGTGTGTGCGTGTGTGAGATTTGGATTCGTAACGTATCTTTAACAATTTTTTCAGTCATATCGCTACAATGTTTGCAGTGTGAAAGTTTATAGTGATGTCTAGCACTGGAGCATCATGCTGCAGACACGTATCATGATGTCCCACTCAGTCACGTTATCCTGACACCAGGCCGACCAGTCCTAACATTCATGTCTTAATGCCGAGAGCCAAGTGAGGCAGCTGTTAGTACCATTTTTGTAAGTCTTTCATATGACTCGACCGGGGATCGAACCCGCGACCTCCTGCATCCGTGGCGGACGCTGTAACCACTAGGCACCGACTGAATTTGTACTGTAAGAGAATGGTCATGTAGTTTATGGAACTATATTGTCCTTTTTGCGATTGTATAAATTTATTTCAAGTAAAACTAGGAGTGGGATATTATCCATTTTAGACTTTAAATATATCAGAGCGAGACAATAGTTTTCAAGCATTGCCCCTCCCCCCCCCCCGGTTTAGAAACGCATATGGTCTGCCCTAATAAAGACTAGGCTTGACTTGGGATGAAGGCGTTCATTGTCTATCGTTTACTGTTATGGAATCATTTCAGGAATATTTATGATTCAGTCCCATTGAACTAGTTTTTTTGACATTCTGGTCGTGGACCACTGACGTTGGTAAAAGAGAAACTTCTTATTAATGAAGACACTGAAATCAATCTTCTCTATTGTTTCCGTATTTTAATCACATGACTGATTTCAGGCTTTGCAAGGGGTCCATTATTATTAAGAATGAATTCACTAATATGTGTAATGGCGGGAGAAATATAAATATTAATATAGTGCACATAAACGACATTTATATACTCATTTTATGCATGTATTTGTTCCGAATGTATTTGTACATTTCCACTAGAGTTCGGTTTTGTGATGAAGTGGAAAGAATTGTTAATAATGAACACGTGTATTATGCCAAAATATGTGTTGCTAATACTGATCGCTTTTGAATAAGAAAACAAGAAAGACAGTTAATCCAGTGATAGTTTGAAACCGTCCGGGGGTGTGGGGATGGGCAAGGATATGACGAAGGGATAGAGATAGGAAAATAATAACCATTTAAATAAGAGGCAGTATATACTTCGTAAAGTCTGAAGTATTACATCGATAAGGCTTTGGAAATGTGTTTTTGGGTCAATGTGTCAATGTTGAATGAATTTGATATGCAGGTTTCGCTTTTATAAGGTAACAAATGTGCACACAATTAATCACACTCTGATTTACCTTCTGGCGTGTGTGTTGTTTCGCAGGCATTAGTTTTCATAATTAATAGAATACAATTATTGGAAATTCCCTGCATGTTTCCATACATTTATTCTTTGACAAATTCATAACTATTCACTCGTCCGTGCGTTGTTTTGGTATGATACCTCTCCAAATCTGATCATCAATTTGTCCTTGTATATGCCTGTCCATTCATATGTTTATTAATCTGTCTCACAGTACTTACAGTTCTTTCATTTGTCTACACATTTGTCTCTTTACTACAGCCATCCTTTCGGCAATTGGCCATCTGTCTATTCGCTCATTTTTGATCTATTCGTTTGTCCTTTCATCTCTTCGTCCATTCACCGTTCGTCCATTTTTTTTGTTTCTTGGTATCCATTCGCTATTGTGTGTTTGACTGCGAGTCAAACCAACGTTCAGTTCTTCTCTTTTAAACGTTGGCCTTTATTCAGTCTTCAAATACTTCTATCCTTAAAAAGAAGATATATTGAAACTGGTGCACCAAAACAGTTTACTTTCTTTTCATTTTTCTACCTCGTGTTTTGCACTTTAGATGAAGATTGGAATACTTTTATTCAAATGATGCAAATTGCAACATGAAGCTATTATGAAAAGGATAGTTGTTGTTCTTCAAAGTGTTCATACATGCTTTCCTTTATCCATAAAAAGCACGTATATATATACCAATGACATATCTGGAAATAACTGAGAATGTTTGCCATTTGTAAAATAATAACTCAAATACAATTTTTTATTGATGACTTGATTATGTCACATCGTCCCGAACATTTCGGTTCAACACTTCCTGGAAATATTGATTAGTGATATTTGCAACATAAGAAATGTAACAATGACACACATAGGAAATTAAATTTCTTTAAGAATGAAACCCATGCTAAGTCTGAAACTGTAGATTGCCAACTCTGACTGACTGAGAAAGTGTTAATATTCCATCCATAATGCTACAGTAAAAGAGAGTAACTACTGAAGTGACAAAGGATTTGCTAAATAATATGTTTATCTCTCACACAAGCACACGCATATGTAACTGCAAATACATGTTAGTATGTACCGCTAATTTCAGGTAAAACACACAACTTACATTCATACTTATTTTAAAATAGAATTAGATTATTCATATAAATCAGTGTTTCTAAGAAGGTCAATATGCATTCCTGATTTTTGCTTTTTTATGAAAGCAATATCAATCACCTAAACTAAACTCGTAAAAAGGAAACCTTAACATATTACGTTGCTAATAAGAATCGTTAGTATAAATTGATTGTTTTTCACCAAGCAAACAATTCTCAGCAATATAACTGAGTACAGGCGACGTATATATCTTGCCCAGATATATATATATATATATATATATATATATATATATATATATATATATATATATATATATATATATATTTGTATGTGTGTGTGTGTGTCGTACGACACCAACAAAAAAGGTTACTCATGTATCTGGAACGTTGATACACGTCATTTAATGTTCTGCGCTGTATGTGACGCTGTCATCGTTGTGCATTCAAACAAAATAATGACTAATGCCCATGTTGAAAATGGATATTAAATGGATACCCATGTAATATATACATTAGGAATGAATATGATTACGACTGGACAAGGGCAGATATACGTCACAAGCGTAACTCATCCTTTATTTGAAACGAAAAGAATTTATCAACGACGTTACACATGCAGTGCATTTTTTTTCACAAAATTAGGGTTTGATAAGAATCTACTGGCAGCAAGCAAAATTTCTTCTCAACCAGAATGTGTAAAATATACGTAAATATGCGTGAGGACACAGATCACTCGTTGTATGGCATTCTCCTTTGCAAGCTGCGATATATATAACTGTAAAAATGGTATATTAAATGTTCAGATCTATATAACTTGGCAATGTGTATATGGCATATTCAATATAAAGGTGCAAACAATTTGGATAACGCATACGGTAAAATTGAATTCCAGCATGTCTACATGCATAATACATTTTTTCTCAGTTCTGTACAAGTTCGGCAATATATTCGGTAATGCGGATTTACCGTATGTTTACACGTCCTTTTAAATTAGGAAATTCATGCAAGTTGGGCAATGTGTAAGGTAACTGAGACGTGTCTCGGTGAATTCCTGTACTCTAAATACTTCTAATACGATGCATATTCAACACTTAATTTGCTCTGTGACGTTCAGCCTGTAAAACAGTTAAGAAAATGTCTTGAAATCATCTTCCGAACACTGATATTTTCCTTTATTAAAGAATGATGCATTTTACATAAAACTGCACGCAGTAGCCATATTTGTTTTCCGATAAGACTATACAAATCATCCTGCTGACGTATGAGGTTCTTCTATTTTAGTTTTATCGAAGTCCAATATTTGGTTACTCTTAAGACGTCATGTCAATTTTTTCCTTGCTTTTTGCAGTATATAAACCAACATTACTAGATATGACTTGTATCTAACGTACACTTAAATAATCAGTCAAAATATGCAAAGCTGCATGTTTCGTGGCAAATTAATATGTAGCCATTTTTTAATGACTTAGGAAATAAAGATTATGCGGACCGCTATTTCTAAGCTTTGTCCGCCTCACTTTCGTTCTTTTAATAACTGTATATGAAATATAGCGTGACGATGTCAATGAATTGTTTCAAATGTCATGGCACAGCGACTGGTCTCATGAGGATAGTATTATATCCAGCGACATGTACAGACTTAATGTATACACGCTTGACGCATATGTATGTATTTGGCTATATGTTGCTTATGTTGACTATTTTTTACTTATGACTGCAGAGGATTGTCCGAAGAAGCGGGATCACGTCGTGGAGAAGGAACATGCGTAAGGTTGGTTTAGAAAGTATGTGAACATTTAAAAGTTATCAGATATTAAAACACAGTAATACCTCGTCAACTATAGTATAAATTATAACAAAGTATGTAGATATTTGTCGTCTCCATCAACGCTTTGAATGTGAAGGGGATTATGCAAAGCCTACTTATCACTCCCTCAGCAGTAATACTTGCATGTTGCAAAGAATATATAATAAGTTATGGGAATACAGAACGATAAAAAATGCATATGTTTACAAATATTCAAGAAGAAAAATAAAAATGTTTATCCGCATAGCAGCTACTAAAATACCCATCAATATCCTTTTAAAATTGTAGGCATTACTCCTTCTACTAAAATACCCATCCATATCGATTTAAAATTGTAGGCATTACTCCATCTGCTTAAATAACCATCCATATCCATATAAAATAGTAAGCATTTCTCCATGTACTAAAATACCCACCTATATCCATTTAAAATTGTACGCATTACTCCATGTACTAAACTACCCATATATATCCATATAAAACTGTAGGCATTACTCCATAAGGACACTCCACCTAAATTCAACATGTTTCATCGTAGAATACTCGTATTAAATTACACGATTGCCTTTACGTCTTCTGCAGAGAGAAATGTGCATTCTGTGTACGATTATAATCTCCACTTCCATTGTCAGTGCTTCCCATTTCGTGATTACTCATCCAACGTTTTGCCGCTTCTATACAGCGAGAAAAGAATGCATCACGCCATTAATAACCTATTAGCTAGCAACCAAGTGATATATTATGAACATATATATAAGCGCATCAATTAACGAATATTCAGTACTGACGTGGTTTATGACTAGAACATATATGCCATCCGTAATCGTACCCACGATTAAATGTGTTGTGGTATCGGCGACTTCACAAGCAATTACACCGCTTTAGTATTTTAGAAAATAAACCAAACCAAAACAATGTAGAATTAATGGAACTCTGACACATTCGTAATCGATAACGGGGTACTCACTGTACCTTATAGTAAAAAAAATAATACATATCTTTATGTAGAAATGCCAATCTGAATGAGATTGTTAATAGAAATCTCCCCTGTCATTTTACGCTTCGTCAATCTGATGTGCATATCTCGTCGTGTCGACTTGAAGATTGAATGAGAAACGTATGTTGCATATATATATATATATATATATATATATATATATATATATATATATATATATATATATATATATATATATATGTGTGTGTGTGTGTGTGTGTGTGTGTGTGTGTGTGCTTGTGTGTGTATGTCTTATATCTTAATTATTTAATCCGAAATGCAACTCATTCCAAGTTAACATGTCTAACTGCTCCGTCATTTATGTGAATTAGTCTAAAAGCAAATCATCAATAAAAGAAATAAGTATGGGTACCGTATTGTAATAATGCATATTTATCTCTTAATAAATCACAAATATCTTGTAAAAGCCCGGCATTATTTCATTTAAAGCGGGCTTCTTTTCACCAGGCGATAATGTGTTTAATATTACCTATTAAAGTTTAGAACTTACTGAACCAGTTAGGTTGTTATAGATTACTAACATCACGTGACTTTTACCAGGAAAATATATCGAAAGTGTAACTTGATATTTGCACGTACACATTGTATGTTACAAACAATTCAACTATGGCTTCCAACTTATTTCAACAGCCAAAGAAAAGTGAACGAGTGGTCGAAAATGAACAACCTCCTGAATTATTCAGGAAGTCTAAATTAACAGACATCACTCTTTTGGTTGAAGGCAAGAAGCTGCACTTCGTGAAATATCCACTTATGGAGGGATCCGAAGTGTTTACACAGATGATTGAGAATAGCAAAGACCAGTCGAGACTTCAAATCGATGACGTGACTTACACAGACATGATTATGTTCCTTGAATGTCTACATCCTAAGAAATATCAGTCAATTACAGGTATATAGTGTTTTTTTTTGTTCTAACTGTATACATAATTATATTTTAACATTAACTTAATTAACATTCAGTTTTATTTATTAGATTAGGCTAGATTTTATATAGGTTGCTAAAGTTTTATTTAGTCATTATATAATAATAATGCAATTAAAAAAGTTTTGGTCGTTTCCAAGCATTAGAGGATGCGGGTAAAACTTCATAAAAAGAGGTCTTACATTATGTCTCATTTAAGACATTAGTCAACACTAAAGCTTCGTCTTCTTTCTCTGTTATAATTTACAGTATTGTGAAGATTAGTGCTGACAATTAGCCGAGCTTTGTTTGTACAAAATAGCCTTTTTACTTCCGTCGCAGGCGACATTTACCTTTCTGTGGATAACTTCCTTATCAACAAATATTAGTGAGTGTAACCATAACTAACTTAAATGGTTACCAACATAAGTGAAAAATGTGAATACACATTTCGCTTCAGGACCGTAATGCAATAATACACATAAATCAATACTGCATATGAAGTTCAATAACAACGAAATAAATACGTGTTGAGTAAGAAGCACTAGTCATAATTTTGTGATGTCTACTCCACCCGTTTTAAACTTATTCAGATTCCTACGCTAGAAGAATTTCGTATTAAGACTATGAAATTAGAGAAAGCACTCATTAGTGACTTCGGGAATTTGTTGAAGCATAGGCTAACACAAAATTCAGGAATATTACATTTAATTATACCTGCCTAAGACTGATTAAGAAAAACATTTATCTCCTCAATCTTAAATCTTAAAGAAGAATGTAGTTCGTCTCTTTGAAAAGTCACAGCAGAATAATCTTTTAATTACGTTATACTAAATTATAAAACTAGATGGGTAAGGTCAGAAACTAAATGTATATTGCCACTACTACATACACGTCCTTTTAAAACTGAAACAATAAAATTTGTAAATGTGTAGTTACAAGTGTGCACTTCATAAAGTTTTCATAAAGTAGTTTAAGAACTGTTTTGTACATGTACCGCCCATATTGTAGTTGATGAGATGAAGGATAAGAGCGTGTCATATATTATCATATATCAGGCTTTGGGTGGAATCCCACTACCTTGTCAAATCAAGATACAATGAGTCGGATGATTGTGCACAATAGCTATAAAATTGATGTCTTATTTGAGAAGCCAATTATATAGCATGAATTATTTCAAGTAAAAAGTTTTCTCGTTTCCCACGCATTTTGTTTTAAAACTGTTGTTTTGGGATATTTTTGTACATCACCCAACCTTCTTAACATAACGGACAGTGTTACACGACGTAGCTGACAAATCCTTCTCCATTACACAGTAAGGTTTGACAAAATGTATCATGTTAACCTTTGTCTTGTGTTATCTTTGGGAAACTGTCCAATCGTTTTCGTCACACTGTTATATTTCCATTTTGATTGCTGGGTACACCATTCGTCTATGAAAGTTAACATATGTAGACGAAAATGAATAATGATAGCATAGTAATGAAAAACTCTTTTCTTTAAATCAATATAATCTGAATCTAATAGAAAAAATATCTTATAAAGAGGAGGCGTTATGGATGTTCATTGCTCAGTATTAGGGTGGATGGGCAAAATAGGTTGGTAGCATCGAATTCAGAAATAAAATGTAATAAACACAAGACTCAAGCTGTGATAGGTGCATTATGTATGATATACAGCTTATGTAAGTGTCAGGTTTAAAAGATCTTTCTCTCTCTCTCTCTCTCTCTCTCTCTCTCTCTCTCTCTATATATATATCTATCTATCTATCTATCTATATATATATATAGATATATATATATATATATATATATATATATATATATATATATATATATATATATATATATATATATATATATATTCTGTTTCAGACGAAAATATTGAACAAATAGCGCCAATTGCACAGAGATTTAAACATGAAGGGGTCCTGAAAAGGTGTGAAGATTACATTCTTCAGGAATTCCAAAATTGCAACCAACAGAGCGGAAAATGCACCAATTTTTTCTTTTGTCTTCGTATGGCTGAAAAATATGGATTTGGAAATGCGCTTCGTGTAGGATTGACATCCCTAGCAGTTAAAAAATCATATTTCAGCCCCAAGGAACGACCATATCAAGGTACAACTATTCCCGGGTATGAAAATGACGAAAATTTCCTAAAGTTATCATTTGAAACAAAATTTTATATTTTACGTACGCGGCTTAGGGTTGCAGAAGCGGGAATTGACCCAAAGGATCCATTCCTAATATATGTAGATCCTAGTCCATTTTAGGAAATGAGCTTAACGAGACATAGAAGGTTTTTTGCTAGCGATAGATTTCACGATTCTATATGAAGCGTTCTGAGGAGAAGTTGCTGAATAGACCGTTGAAGTTCATAGCTGTTGATAATGCAATAACGGAAACGCATGCTTTCAGCCCGTAATAAAAACCTGATGATTTTTCCTTACATTTGACTCATTTATTCAGAATAGATTGAATGGTCAAAATCTATGAACATTTTAATAATATACGTACAAAGAAGTTTTCAATAACACGTTTCTATATGTAAAGGGAAATATTGTTTTGTATCTACACAGGTAAAATACATTGCTGTGGATAATACAAGGACCTGTACCATGTTACAATTCTTCAATAAGAACAGACAATACTATATATTGGTTGGTACCTTAGCATTGTGAGAGAAGTGAGTCTTTTATCCTTTTTAAAAAACATTGAAAACATTAATCCCGTCTTTAGCAGAAGCATCAAAGACTGGACTGAATTAACAGAAATAGAGATAACATTTGTAGATGGGGAAAAAAGAGGAGAGAATACTTTTTGGACACCAGTACATTTGTTCAAAATATTAGAAAAGAGCCAGAATACGTATCACACTTCTTTGACAACGTAAGCAAATGACGCAAGCAAAGTTTCAGAACATTTATAATAACCGAAACGAATTCATAACAACTTTGGTAAAGTTAAAGTATTATTTTTTTCAGACACAACATTCTGCTCAAAATGCAAGGTGAAATAACAGAAAATATTACTTTTGAACCAAGTTATGGAATAAGTTTGGTGAACAAGCAAGACATGCTGCTGCTTTAAATTATTTGTCATTTTTCGGTCAGCATGAAATGTTATCTGACGCATATGAGTTATATGGTAGTTCGTTAGCATGCCTTGTTGGAAATTTCATTCTGATTATGTTGCAAATTTGTAATATCTGAACATATCTCAATATCACAAAACGTTTTTCTTGCAACTAAATATACTGATTATTTTTAGTTTTCACTTGCTTTTACAGGGACATGTTAATTGTTTGTTTTGATTCCAAAGTTTTTCATTTTGTATATTTCTGCTTATTGTGAGTAGGGAAACCAATGTTTCAATTTGTCAATTAATTGTGTTATCCCTACTAGCAATGATACGCACTGGCCCGACCGAATACACCCTTCTATTATAATATATATTGATACACCGGTTTGTACATATAATTTATAAGATTACCCTTTGGTTTACTATCGTTTCTTTGTGATTATTACCGTTTTTATTTTAGGCTGTATTTGCTAAACGCACCGATAAAAATAATGATGATTTGGCTTACGTTTTGTGCATCATTTTTAAAATGACACCTTGAACCAAATATGTTCATATCATACAGCTAAACACGGATGACCACCGTGGAGTGGATGTGGTCTCTATGAGAATGGCGTGGTTCAACATATAAGTCCTCTGCAATTATAAATTAGGTTCATAGTGAGAGAGAGAGAGAGAGAGAGAGAGAGAGAGAGAGAGAGGGCGGGGGAAGCAAGTGCCAATTAATCTACATTATAATCAGCTGATTATTAACATGTTTTAATTTTAATGCAGATTACATAATATATAATGCCAAATGAAATTATAAAAAATATTAATATATTTAAATGTCTTGCAAATTGAATTCATGCTACTATACATCTTTTCGTTTCGAAAGGCTGATTGAATTTTTTTTTCTCAATACGTTTACACTTTACGTTTGCAATCATTGGTCCCTTGGCAGATAGCATATTGTCGAGCTAGATTATGGAACTCTGATTGTGCTCCTGGTGCGGTGAATTGCCTGTGTTGAAAGCAGTTCTCACATCTTTGTTTCGCTTGTGATGGTGAGCAATGATGTTTATGTTAAGCTTGGTTCTGACAAGTGTTTGGCTAGGTCGCTTATTGTTTTAGTGATAAAAACATTTCTGATGTCCATATGCTTAGTGATTATATGACGTAGTCAATGAGGTGAGAATGCCTAGACCTTTGTTGCATCAACGTTGTCTTGCTCTCGCGCGCTTGTCTAAATATGGATCTGGTGATCACAAGACTACCTGCAGCACATTTGTTCACGCGGAGCAGACCATTTCTGTCCAATTTTGCCAACGTCATATGTCCCGACCACAACACTCCACTGTTCTTGGTTCATGCCAACAATGGCGATGACATCACCCAGCAAAGATAATCTTGTCCTGAGGTCTCGTTTGGGCATGTCTTGGTTGGGACGAAGGCACTTATGATTTTCAGGAAGCAATTGCCATTAAAAGGGTGGCGGAGTATTGTATTCCCTTGTTGATGCAGGTTGGCAGGTCCTAGAGTTGGTTCAGTATGCTTTTCCTAATGGAAAGTCATACTCCATTGATCATGAAATCTTCTTCTGCTTTTCCCTTCACAAAGAAGGCGTACATATCTTCGTCAGCGATCCCTACCCAGCATGTCGGGTCTCATTGAGTGATAACAAGTTGATGTTGTATCGTGATAGTCTCTGGTGATACGGTCTGTTCGTCTTTGGGGTCTTGCTCCATGAGAGTACGGACAATCCATGTTCCCATGATAAGTTTGTTTTCTTCTCCCCATTTGGATGATCTGCCATTCTCGGTATCCAGACCAGTCTATATTAGGCTGCTAATATTTAGGTCACTTTTCTTGACTCCTCCAGTACAGGGTGAACACTGCTGGTCAGTCACCCATGACGCTTCCGGACTCCTATGCTGCCCTGGGTACAGAAGTGAACGACTGTTTGTCTAAGGGCTGCCTACGTGTAGGTCTGTGATTACAACTGCCAGTGGTTTCCTCCACCTATCTCTTCGCCACCTTCCCATCGCCGCAAGACATTAAAAGTGCTAGTAGGTCAACTATGGGTTGCACAACAAAATCTGCGCGGGAGAGCTTTAAAGTGGGAAAGTCGTCGCACACGGCCGATCCCACTCTCTCGGCCGCGGCAACAGGGTCCCAGTGGCTAAAGAAATAATTTCAGATGCCGACTCCGTTGGCTACAGTAAATGGCCATATCGTATGATGTGCCTGATCAATACATCGATACATACATACATACATACATACATACATAAATACATGCATACATACATACATACATTGTTGTTGTTGTATGGTTTAACGCCATTTTTCAGCACAAGATAGGCTATACATGGCGGCCAGTATAACATATATACATTCACCTGTTTCAGATATACATATATGTATATATTCATACACGTCAATCTATGTATGAATCCATTAATCCATTAATACATTCATATATCTATCGAACTATCTATCTACCAACCTACATACATACATACATTATTTCATGCATTCGCGAAGTCTAGAATTTTGATGACACTGCTATATAATATTCAGATCTTGAAAATACACTCTAAAATCTGTCCTTGAATTTTAACTGTTTCTACATTTTCTCATACTGCTTCAATGTACATCTGTGAGTTTGGAAGGAAAGACAACCAATAAAAAGCTCATTCATAAAATCAGACGTCAAGAAGAGCAGACAGTTTAATCAAATATATATGTATGACCACCGCATAACTGATGGAGGAACCGCTCCGGTGGCCTAGTGGTACGAGCGTCAGCCTCGGAGGAGTGAGGTCGTGGGTTCGATCACCGGCCGAGTCCTACCAAATACTGACATAAACAGCATGACGCTCAGCATGAAGAGGTTAGTGTTAATATTGGTCGGCCTTGTGAGAGGATAATTTGACTGGATTGGACATCATGGTACATGTCTGCGACATGACACCCCAGTAAGAGACACCACTATATGCTTGCACACTGCATATATCGTAGCGATATGACTGACAAATTGTTAAAGCTACGTTCATAATCCAAATAACACACACACACACACACACACACACACACACATAAATGCTGGAGGAAAACGTTGGGACAACCCCTGCAAGTCCCACCGACGGCACGAGAGGCTACTGGCAGCTTTCTCACCTACCCACATTGTCCAAGTCCTAGACTCGAACCAACACAGACTTAGATAAGATGGCATTCATCTCAATAGCTCTATTTTATTTGCCAGTATGTATATATATATATATATATATATATATATATATATATATATATATATATATATATATATATATATATATATATATATATATATATATATATATATATATATATATATATATAGGTGCGAAGATGTTTGGTTTTCAAACTTGCATTTAAATTAAATACATACTGCCCCAACTGCGTCCTTCAATATACATCTGCATTTCCTCCAAATGTATCCATAAACAAATAAAAACAATAATATGACTAACTTGGCATCATAAGAATCCATTCATAGAAAATCTCACGCTAATTCATTCAGGGGAGGTATAAACACTATCGTCACCATGGCCACTGTAGTGAAAATAGTGAATACCCTAGTAGTAGAAATTTCACTAAAGATAAACTGGAAATAAGAAAAAACGATTTAGCAATAAACCCATGCTGATATGGCCATTCATTCAAAAGAAGCAGTAATATCAAGTGTTTTAAGATGGCTAGGCGATTCCGAAGAAATGGAAACCATGTATCGTCCTAAGGGTAAACTGAAACAGTCGAACTTGGCCCACTTAGGCTGGTATCAATCTCGTAACTCTTGAATTATGAGTCTAATACTCTACCAAGTGAGCTGTCCTGCGAGTGGTACCTTTGCTTTATTAGGACCAATTATGTAGCATAGGAAGTCCGCTGCTGAATACCCTGTAGAACTATTTTCACTAGGAAGGTGAAGTTATACGATTTTACCTAGACATCAGTTTCAACCATTTTGATTTAGGACAAACAAGATGTCATAAAAATTATCAAAATTTCATATTAATATCACTTTCCATTCAGTGGTAATAGCGATAAAAATGGCACAATGACTGATGTGTTGCTATAATGGCATAACTTTCATTCAGACATATTAACAAGTGTTTTAGGGAAAAACTAATACAGCCATGAGAAATAGCGATAGCATGATATCCAAAATGAATGCTGTACAGGCCACATTAGATGTCTGAACAGCATACTTTTCATTAAAACCATCCAGACCATGGATTGAAGTTTCATGAGTTGTTAAGGCGGAATTGTGATCAATCTGCGCTATCAGATAAACGGACAACATAAAAAAGACCATTCAATAAGCTTTTGTCATCTATAACCAGTAAAGCTAAAACAAATAATGGTTTTCCTGGAACACACGGTATACAAAAAGGACAATTCAATTGAGTTTAAAAACTTTATGAATCCAGCAAATTATAATGAAGAGTCAGGAATCCAGAACCTTCCGTTATCTAACCTTCCGTTATCTAACCTTCCGTTATCTAACTACTAAGTTATCAAATGGAAACTGAAACAGAGCGATGGTTGAATGGGTGAACAAATAAACAGCTAATGACTAGATATTATAATATTTAAGTCATTGGAAAAACAAGAACCTTTGCAACATAAAATACTCTGGACACATTAGACAATTTACATACTAGACCCTGATTGCACTAGATTATATATACCATGGATATTCTCCGATGATGTAAACTCATCCTGTATACACTAAACTCAAACTACTTTGCGTATACTAGACCCTTTATATACTGGATATTGTATATACTAGACTTTATATATACTAGTACCTGTATATACCAGAGTCTATATATAATATGCCATGAATATTCCAGACCTTGTATATACTATACCATATATATCATTAATATACTTTACCCAGTATATAATACATTCTGGATTACCATGCATATCATATATATACGATGGATATTATATATATTAGACCCTGTATATACTAGACCATGAATGCACTAGATTCTATATACCATATTCTTCATGCTATATATACTAAACCCTGTATATACTGGATTTTGTATATGATAGACTTTGTATATACTATAGTCTAGACATACTATGGCATAAACATTCCAGATCTTGTATATACTATATCATATATATCCTTAATATACTTGACCTAGTATATAATACATCCTGGATATATTCGATTCTGTATAAGTTGTATATACTTGATGATGTATATTCTAGACCATATATATACCAAACTCAGTACTTGTACTCAGCAGTGCTCCCATGACGAAAACCTGCCCGTAGTCAGGCAGTGAGTATAAAGAGATTATAATCTGACGATGAAAGCATCCCATAGTCAGAGTGGAGTATCCAGAGAATATAATCTTACTTTGAAATAGTCAGGTAACTAAAATCTAGAAAGTACACTGTGACGATGAGAACTATCCACAGTCACTAAATGAGAATTCAGAGAGAATACTCTAACGATAAAATTGTTCCATAACCAGCTACTAAGAATCCAAAGAATATACTCTCACGATAAAAATGTCTTTCACTGAGAATCCGGAGGGTATGCTCTGACGATGAAAATATTCCGTAATCAGTCATTGAGAATCCGTAGAGAATATTCGGATTAGAAAAGCATTCCATAATCAGTTAATAAGAATCCAAAATAGTATCCGATGATGTAAACATTACATTGACAGGGACCAGAATCCAGAGCAGCTTGAACCTGGATATTCGAAGTAGAAAATAAAAGTTCCTGAAAAGGGTTGAAGAAGTTTGCATGATCCTTACCCCAACCTCCACATACCACTTCATATATAACACACCATCTATGAGACGAATTCGGCCACATTGGATACTTTAAGTAATGAAAATATCAGCATTTGGGAACACCTCTTCATCCTATATTATGCTATCTTCAACGAGTTTAGAAAACTAATGAGTTTTTGTAGAACTGACGCATAAATCGCCATCCATCCATTGTAATGAAGAGACACGCTTGTCACCATTCATAACTTGTGTAGAACAGACACATGAGTCACCATTTATTATTTGTGTAGAAGAGAAGCATGGGTCGCCAATCCTTCGTTGTATAAGGCTGACGCATGAGTCGCCATTTATTTACTGTGTAAGACAGGCGCATTTATTGTGTAGAAGAGATACAAGGGTCATGCTTTATTCACTTGTATTATGTCTTCATTAATCGATAACATATGTAAAAATGCGAACGACGCGGACTTGACGTACATTTATATATACTCATACATACATACATACATACATACATACATACATACATACATGCATACATACATACATACATACATACATACATACATACATACATACATACATACATACAAAACATTATATACAAAAATAAAATTGCGCTTTATTTAATTGATCCACATTGACTCTTTGCAACTTAAAGATTAAAATATTACGTACTTTATGACCACTAGCAAAAATCCACATATTCCGTGTGGTATACAACAACAATTACATCTAACATGACATACACTATGCATTTATACATGATTTAAATTTGATATGCCCAACTCGAATTATAATTCCTTTTTAAACAAATCTATGTAACAGTTTTCGTACGGGACGAAAGGTTTAATTGTGGTACGAAAGTAACAGAGGGGGTATGTATTGTATGTAAGGATGATTTAATGTGCCATTACATTACGATAGTCACTGAGTCTTTTATTTGAGGTCATAAAGGATTTCAATATGTGCATGCCATAATAAGACTGGCAAATCACAAGCCCACTTCTCCTCTTCCGTTCAAAGATATCCCTTTACCGATGTGAAGGTGTTTGATTCATAAATTCCAGGTATAACTTTTAGATTTTCCATAGACGTGTTTACACATACAATACTGTATGATTACATTCAAAAGGTTTATGTCACGCAGGTGTCAATGTTATGGAGACAGGAAAAAAATCCTGTTCTGAACAAGACAATGCCTTGCTTTATTGATTACATGCACTAATAGTGATATACAATAATACATTTCTAACTGTTAGTGTTTTGTCTTTTAGTGAAATACTATATTTAAATATGAAATGGTTGAACCCTAAACTATCAACTGCATACTGAAACGTTACAGTCAGTAGTACGTTATTACTGCTTGAATTCGTCCAACAGTGTGTGTGTGTGTTTGTGTGTGTGTGCGAGAGAAAGAGAGAGAGAGAGAAATCAGTTACAAGCATTCTATCAAGCCAATTGTTACCGTGGACATGATCTGCCACTACATACCACGAAACAGTGAAGTTTTTAATTAATTTAATTACTTATATCGCATTCTAACAGGACTTGACTCAGCATGTCCATACAGGTGTGCCCACATCATTAGTATGCCCCCCCCCCCCCCGTGAGGGCGGCTGTCAAGCACGTAGTGGTCAGCTATTGCGTTTTACAGAAACATGTTCAAAGTTGAAATCCAGAAGAGGGGAGAAGGAAAGTGATCCTCACAGTTGTGTCGATGTGTGTGCTGCTATGCTTCCACTGACCTTTATAACATTTCCCATGATGCATTTTAATAGCACTTACACGGGCTTGTATATCAATGTTGATACATTAACATCCTGTAATTTTCCAATAGTGAAGGTGACATGAAGCAATCTATGTACAATATATAGTACTTATGAATATGCCTGATAAGGCGGATAAATCCAATGTCTAAGTAATTTATAGTTTCTTACGTTTTAACTTGTAGATTTGCTGACTTCGATACTGCAGGCTGTGTTGTATTAATACACTATTGTTTTAACAAAGTCGTGCTTACTCCGAGAAGGTTTCTGTTTTGAATAAATCAGCAAATAAACATATTACGAACACAACCTTCTCATCAGATCTTCAGAATGCATTTCAGGTCTGCGCTCCACCCCACTTCACTCCCTTTAAAAAGTACAGCCATTAAATACTTCGACAAATATCGCTGATCTAATTTATTGAAAACGGCACCATTACATTACTTATAAGACAAAAATATCTTAAGTGAAATAAAGTAAACTATTCCGGGTCGAAAGAAAGTCCCAGGTCCCTAAATTTCAATTGCTGATTATGCTTATTTGTCCTCCTTCAACGATCCTCTCTGCAATGAAATTAAGATGTTTGAAATTGTCGGCAATTATTCTTAATCCAGGAGAATAAAGGTTTTTAAAACGATGCAGTTTTATTCACTACGAAAATACACGTTGTAAGTGGCCAAGGAGAATTTTTATAAAATATACAGTAAGAATCAAACAAATATATACAAATTAAATTTTGTATGTGATTATGGAGAATTTATATAAGATGAAGAGTAAGATTCCAGAATGTATATCAATTGCATGTTGTAAATGGTAATGTAGAAGTTCTAAAAAAATGAACAGTACCAGTCCATAATCTATACCACTTTTGAATAAAGAGCTCATGGTTGCCACATTTATGTAAACATTGTGTGACTGACCTTTAAGTCATTATTACACCAGAGAGATTCGGACCATTATACGATTATTATGCCAGAAATGTTCCGAACTCTATGTCATCATTAAGCCAGAGACGTTCCGAACTCTATTTCAGTATTAAGATTAAAAATTTTGACCAATATGTCATTGCTAAGCTAGAAAGGTCCTGACCTTTACATCATTATTAAGTTATAGAGGTTCCGACATTCATGATATTATTAAACCAATGAAGTTCGATCCTAATGTCAGAATGCTACTTTATGAAGTGTCACAAAATCTCTGTCATGATATATAACAGTTGTTCCAAAATTCGTTTTCAAGTATATATATATATATATATATATATATATATATATATATATATATATATATATATATATGTGTGTGTGTGTGTGTGTGTGTGTATGTATGGATATAGGTATGTATGTATGTATATATATATATATATATATATATATATATATATATATATATATATATATATATATATATATATATATATATATATATATATATATATATATATAACTGTAATTCCAAATATGCAAATAAAATCGCTTTACTCTGGTTGGATGGAAAATATTTTTTCCCATTGAATATACTTTCAAAACATTTTTGGAACCAAAATATTTTATAGTGTTCATAAAAGATAGATTTCTAATGTATAATTTTAACCCACCTTCTTGACGATTTCACAAACACGAGTCAATTTGATCTTATCAAATGATCTATTCATCAAGTATTTAATAACAATTTACTATGATTTTTAAAATAATTCGGTCGCCAATTCCACAAGTATATATTCAAAACAATCTATTTTGATTATATTTAAAATTATTAGGTTGCACATTCCACAAGTATCTACTATAACAATCGTGTTATGATGATTGACAATATTGGAACGTGTTACAATTATGTAACAAATATAACTTATTAAGATTGTTATATTATTATTAGACTTAGTCACGGATAATTCGAACGAACGGCCTTGTCCGTAAGAAATGTCGTTTTTCGCGACGTTAAAAGGAAGGAAAAAACATATTCAAAACAATCACAAATCGATATCCCCCTTGTACCCTGCTGAGACAAATAGCTTTAGAAAAAGGTTTATCGTGCAAACAACGATACGTGGGACCCAATTAGTTTACTTTAAATGAGTAACGTCTCTGACTATAAACGGTTCAAGGCACTTATGAACCGATCCATTAACTTTAAATAAAATGAATTCAGCAACCTGCTTTCAATAAATAATACAGACTTCTTCGTATTTAGTTAAGGACAGTCTTAAATCACACTGTGACAGTAATTGGATACTACACATGCATTTGAGAATATAGATAATGACAGCTGAAGACGAAACCAACCCACATTTTTTCAAGTGGCAACATGTTTTGTTTGACCTAAGGACCTAGGTATTATAGCTGCTTTTGTAATTGAACTACGGACCCATATATTATAGCTGTTTTTATCAAGTGAACTAAGGACCCAGGTATTATAGCTGTTTTTATGAAGTGAACTTAGGACCCAGGTATTATAGCTGTTTTTGTCAATCGATCTAAGATCCCAGGTATTATAGCTGATTTTATCAATTGAACTAATGATTAAGGTATTATAGCTGTTTTTGTCAATTGAACTAAATAAGCAGGTATTATAGTTGTTTTTTTTTTTCAAGTGAACACAGGACCCATGTATTATAGCTGTTTTTATCAAGTGAACTAAGGACGAAGGTATTCTAGCTGTTTTTTGTCAATTAAACTAAGCACCCATGTATTGTTATAGATGTTTATATCAATTGAACTAAGGACCCAGGTATTATAGCTGTTTTATTAAGTGAACCAAGGACCCAGATATTAAAACTGTTTTTATGAAGTGAACTAAGGACGAAGGTGTTATATCTGTTTTTGTCAATTGACCTAAGGACCCAGTTATTATAGCTGATTTATCAATTGAACTAAGGCTCCATGTATTATAGCTGTTTTTTATTAATTGAACTAAGGACCCATATAGTATAGCTGATTTTATCAATTGAACTAAGAACCCAGGTATTACAGCGTTTTTATCAGTTGAACTAAGGACCCAGATAATAAAAATGTTTTTATCAAGTGAACTAAGGACGAAGGCATTATATATGTATTGTCAATTGAACTAAATACCCAATTTTTATAGCTGATGTTATCAACTGAACTGAGGCCACATGTATTACAGCGTTTTAATCAATTGAACTAAGTCCCCATGTATTATAGCTGTTTATCAACCGAACTAATGATCAAGGTTTTATAGCTGTTTTAATCAATTGAACTAAGGCCCCATGTATTATAGCTGTTTATCAATCGAACTAATGATCAAGGTATTATAGTTGTTTTTGTCAAGTGAACTAAGGACCCATATATTATAGCTGTTTTTATCAAGGGAACTAAGGACGAATGTATTATATATGTTTCTGTCAATTGAACTAAATACCCAATTTTTTATAGCTGATGTTATCAATTGAACTAAGGCCACATGCATTACAGCTTTTGTATCAATTGAACTAAGGCCCCATATATTATAGCTGTTTATCAATCGAACCAATGATCAAGGTATTATAGCTGTTTTTGTCAATTGAACTAAATAACCAGGTATCATAGTTGTTTTTTTTTAAAGTGAACTAAGGACCCATGTATTATATCTGTTTTTATCACGTGAACTAAAGACGAAGGTATTCTAGCTGTTTTTGTCAATTAAACTAAGTACCCATGTATCGTTAAAGATGTTTATATCAATTGAACTAAGGACCGAAGTATTATAGCTGTTTTTATTAAGTGAACCGAGGACCTATCTATTTAAACTGTTTTTATCAAGTGAACTAAGGACGAAGGTATTATATCTGTTTTTGTCAGTTGAACTAAGGACCCAGTTATTATAGCTGATTTTATCAATTGAACTAAGGCTCCATGTATTATAGCTGTTTTTATCAATTGAACTAATCCCCCATGTATTATAGCTGTTTATATCAATCGAACTAAGGACCCGGGTATTATAGCGGTTTTGTCAATTGAACTAAGGACCCATGTATAATATGTGTTTTTATCACAGAATCTCTCAACGTGCACAGAATATAACTGGCTTTTATTGAACTCTTACAAGAGAAACGTTTGCTCGAAATACAAAGACGAAACGACTGAAGGAACAAAAACTGAACGAACGATACGGTTATCTTAAAAAAGCAAATACGTTTCTTTATCTCATCTCCGTCCATATTCTTTTTCCTTCCATGATAAGTTTTGCTAGGAAAATATATGTGCCAGCACACACACACACACACACACACACACACACACATAAAGAGAGACAGATGGGTGCAACAAGAATTTCGAGACTAGCAGTTCTGTTTTGGAATACTTTTGATGAATCATAAAAAAGTTGGTTTTGATATAAAGGAGATTGGAAGGCAGAACTGTGGCACATGTTTTGCATGACATCTTGAGCGAGGGCAAAATAGTTATCTATCTAAGTTCAGTGGTTTTCTCCGGGTCCTTCCAACACCACTAATGGTTATAGTACATCATTTCAGACTAGGCTAAGTATACATTGCAACAATTAAGCCTCGTTAACATGTATAGTTTAAAGTTTTGTCAGTGTTACACCATTAGTGATTGGATTTGTCGGCATTGCAATTACGTTTCCGTGAAAAAGGACTTCATACGATAGACATTTATTCATAATGAAATGCTAGTTATGTGTGAGAACCCTGTAGACATCTACTACTAGATACATCATTCAAACGGAACTACAATTTTAATTAAAATGTGAGTATGTTATGTATTGGTCAAAGATTTAAAAGAATTTGTATTACATACACACATGTGTATATATTTAATTACATATACATTCTGATATTCATATATAGTGCATATTTACAAATGCGCCAACTTATGTTTGTGCAACCTCAGGAGCAGGTGCACATTTTTGCAAGGACACGCCACGGTAGCTGACACAAGCTGGGTTGATCTGATGGCACTATTCGAACATCCTTTCAGTCTTGCGTCGGCGCGTTAACCATGAGGCACCGTGACTTCGAAGCAGGATCTACTACATACTAATACTACTACTACTACCAATAATAATAATAATAATACTAATAATACTAATAATACTCAATTATACATTTGAACTAATAGTAATGTTGAGATGCTCTGAATGGGCGAAGCAAAGTGGGGATAGTTTATATTTGATAACGTTATAGCTAATCTACATTCACATTGGGTATCATTTACCGTCTATGCCCCAATGGTCAGTCTGAGGATTAAAATCCGGTCCAAGAATAAATAAACTTTGATTTGACAAGAATGATGACATTCCATTGTGATTGCTATGTTTACTCCATAGACCGATTCTGTATTTTATCTGTTAGTTTATATTAATATTAAGCAATTATAATTTCTTTGTGTTTATTATTCATTCTTTTTTATTTCTGATTAATTTTACAGTTTTTGAAAGGATTTAATGTCCTAAATGGTCCTATAATTCATCTTAAAGTTTTGGGAACATACCCTTTGTTGGCACTACACATCTCGCTTTTTGCTGACGTACCGCATAACTTAAAAATGATAATCATATAAAATTAGAACATTTTATGTAGTGTTGACTTTTAATCTTGCCTTGGAGCTCATGGGGCCACAACGAAATTTCGAAAATTAACGCATCATTATTATCACTGCCACCAAAATAAATGACTGGGATATAATTTAGCCTGAATGACTGGGATATCATCTAGACTGAATGAATGGGATTGAATGGAGACTGAATTACTGGAATATAATCTTGCTTGAATGACTGATTTAATAATCTATCCTGAATGACTGGGACAGAATGGAGGTAGAATGACTAGGGTATATTGCAGTGTGAATAACTTGGGTAGAATGTTGCTAGAATAACTACCACATCCTTTATAACTGGCATACAACCTGACTGAATGTTATAGAATGCAACCTGTATGTCCGGGATAGATTCTAGCCTGAATGACGAGGGATAAAATGTAGCCTGAATAATTGGGATATAATGAAGCATACATAGCCGCCACATAATGTAGCCTGAATGATTGGGATATAATGTACTATGCAAGACTGGGATATAATGTATGATGGCATATAAAGCGTAAAGTTTCACAGATTTTCACTCACCTCTTGGGAAAGACAGAGGTATATATTAAAAAGGATGAAATAACCAGATAATTGTTTTTCATCAAATATTTTGAATGACAGATCAAGCAAAGTTGTGTCTGCATTCCTGAGAATTCTCTTTTCTTCGTAACAGGTATGAAATTATCCTGATATTTGTAAATTAAAGATTTTGTCACTTTGGTTTTTGTAGATATGACGTTCAGTGTTCATACGAAATGACTGAATAATATCGATAAATGCTTGAAAACATCGTAGAAATAATTTCAAGTTGATAATTGTTATAAATGTATATTCAGAATTTAGGACAATGCAGTAATAACTGAAACTGACTCGTGTAATTTTGTCTGTATTGTTTGTGATTATTTTTATTGATTTCAACGCATGCACAACGTTTTGAGTATTATGTCAAAAAATACTGGATTCATTTTACATTTCACGTATATCTTCACAACATGTAGGTTAATTAATTAGTTAATTATTTACAAAATTATCAAGAATATATTGGCTTTGTTTTGATTACTTAATTAGTGGACTGTTTACATTCCTGATGCATCTCAGCTATATATAGAGTACATTTGGGTTAACTGATTATACTTGTCTACAGCCAAAAGGCTTCCGAAATAAATGTAGTCAGACATTGCAAATGATGGGTCACATGGAACGAAAATGATGCTTAATATTGTTGATTGGCTCTAATTGTAATGAGATGATCCTGGATCACTATATACGACTTCTTATGTTACGTGTTTAGGCTCGAGTAAACAGTAACACAAGAAAGAGTGAAAACAACAAGCTTTGAGAAATATAATAATTTATTTTCCTTGAAAAAAGTCTATAAAAATTAAAACATATCAACTTACGGTTTTAAGAATCAGATTCAAAGAAAATCCAAGAATAATCCTGGAATAATATTTTAGAAGTCATACTAATAAAATGTTCTAATGAATTGAAGTTCGAGTCCCGACGAACAAATCCAAGATGGAAGGCAATGACATATGAAAAATCCTGTACAGTGTTGAAGTTTACATTTCCCTGTAGAAACACAATAATTAATCCTCCGGTCTATGAAATCCAAATTTTTCTCTCAAGAAATGTCTCTGTTCAAGAATTTTGAATGAGCACTCTAATAATTCCCAAGAAAAGAATGAATCTTTTAGAATCCGAAAAACAAAAATAAAACACCAAAACTCAAAACTAGCCACAACAGACAATAAACAACTTGACATCAAGTGTTTAAAAGCTAATAAATCTATGAGATCTCTCTCTCTAAACATCACTGATAATACTAAGTATTTCGCAATTTTTGAAATGCCTAATTGCGTAATAGAGGATCACGTGATCATGCTTGCATATAAAAATCACGTAGCCCCTGTATGCCCTTGATAATAACCAATCAGAAAAAGTTGTTTACATGATCCTCAATCCAGGCCACGAAGTAAGTCAAAAAAAGAAACAGTTTTTATATTATTAGGTATTTAACGAAAGAACGATTCATGTCAAACTGAATTTTCTGGAAAATATCAAATTCCTAGTAAAAAAAACCCACAAAAACACAAAACAAAACAATACATTCACATGCTAAGAAAATATAAATATTCCAAAAGCCATAAACAATCAACTCAAATCAAGCACAAATTAAATTAAAAAAAAAATAATAATGAAATATAAAGGTTTATATGATAAAGCTTTCTTTTTACCACACACTAATTATACATGAGGTTAAAAAGAACACATACATTACAGATAGTATACATGAAATAATACATTTTTATACACGGGAAGGTGCGTCTGCTATGAAATTCTATTTTCTCTTGATGTGGAACCAGCTGTGATAAACCCTTGTTTGCGGGTACCATATCTGTCCAAAATATAACTCCTCGTTCTTACACAGGTCGTCAAAACTTACATATACGATTAATATGCATGGATCCCTCATATAGTGTTATAGCTATAAATGAGACCATTTATACGATAATATACTCATGGGTGCAGACTTTGTCATCAGCTTTGTATCTATTTAGTCAGCTTCACATAAATTAATATAATCATTGAACGGATTGTATCGCATAATGCGGTATGTCTCATAGTTTTTCCAAGTGTCAACGCATGACCGACCGATATTTATTTGTCTAATCGTATGTTAGTGACCCGGCATGGAATAATTCAAGCTAAGAAAGAAACTTAGCGGATGAGGTACTTGATCTGATCTTGCTAAGGTTTCTAATCCCTTATCAATAACAAACTGTGCAACAACGCCAGAAGTGGCTTTTGTCGTGAGCCCATCATTCCCGAGTATAGCATGGATATGCTATAAAATGTAATCCAGATTGCTATGCTGGAATACAAGCCAGCAATCGGTTGGATCAGCATCCAATAGTTATTAACACGCATGCCACCCCACCTCAGCTCCAATTCGAATGATATGGATTTTATGAAATTATTACATAAACATGAGACAATGTCATAATGTTTATCAGCATTCAGAGTTATTTTGTATCGCCTCGATCGTATAAACAATACAATACTGCTGGACGTTTGAAAAGAAGACATTATCGTGCTACAATTCATTCCTGTGAGTGGCGCGTTAGAGATGAACAGCAACTTAATCAATAAAGCATAAGACTCCATAGAACGGCAGGATGACGTCAATACAATGAATTTGTTATGACGGGGTACCATAGTTTTCAGTCTATACCGTGACCGTCTTTTACGTGCTAACATCCACCTTATTTTGGTTTCCATGGCTGAGTGGGTACGTGTGTTTCCCTCGACCGACACCCAGTTTTGGTAAGCCTGTAACTTTTACTGTGACTACCAGAATGGTGCAAACAAATCACTTTCAGCTCAACAGTATTTGGATTATGTCCACAATACCGACGTTGATGCTTGAAAGGAAAGGCTCGCATCGGTAAGTTTCATTGGAGTACGTAAATCCATTAATCGTTTGTCCATAAGGAATGACATGCTACAATTGCTTTTTATGTTAGCGAATTTAAAAGAACGGCAGCATGATATTACGCTGGCCTCATTCGGCATGTTCTTCAGCTTTACAGTAGACGGCATGTGCTAGCAATACCAATATCGACGTTGCAGGCCTACACCGATGCGCAAATTCTAATCCGAATAAAGTTATCAAAGTCAAAGTCTATAAATATACAATGACGTGAACAAAAAAGGTCCCAATTTAGCCCCACTTCTACAGTATATTTTTCTGAACTTAAAGCCTTGTTGGAGCAAGCCTGGAGAGGTGAGGATGGTCGACTAATCTACCTAACTCTGTTTTTCTTCACATTTAAAAAATGGTTCACACTCGTCTATCCGGCTCCAACCCAGGCCCTCGAGGCTGCAAACAGCTCATGTATGTCTAACTGAAGCATATACCGTTGACTCGTCCGTCACTGATGTATGTATGTATGTATGTATGTATGTATGTATGTATGTGTGTATGTGTGTATGTGTGTGCGTGCGTGCGTGCGTGCGTGCGTGAGTGCGTGCGTGTATGTTCGTACGTACGTACGTATGTATGTATGAATACATATATTTATTTATACATGCATATATGTAATTGTCAACGCAGTTACGTACTCATGCAAGCAGTCACGCATGTATCTACGTATTGGCTCAAATATTTATCAAGGCGCAAAACACAAAACAGGTTCCCAACGTACTGAATATCTGAGTCAGCGGAAGGAACAACTTAATCCACAAAACAACCACTACGCACAAGTGCTAAGAGAGGGATATTACTCCTGCATAGCTCAATGACAGTGGTTAATCTAAAAAATATGCAACAATGAAAAGGAAGAAAACAAAAAGACCAGCACAATAAATTCACATACAAAAATCACAAAATGGGTTATCATGACTATCATGCAGAGAACCCCAAAATATTGTTTGGAAAAGTTTCCATTAGCCTTTTGAAGGACACCTTGTATATACCAGTTCCTTGAACATTAAATTATATCATTTATCGCCCGAAAATTTCGTGCGAAATTGCTTTTACTGCCTCGACGATGATCTGTAACCCATAATTATTTTTCTTTTGAATATAGAGGCCACTCTGGTAGCCTATGTGGATAGAGAGTACGTCTTTGATGCGAGAGGTAACGGGTTCGATCTCCGGCCTTGTCATACCAAAGACTTTTCATAATGGTACATACAGTTATTTGGCTTGGTGCTCATCATTAATCGGTCAGTTTTAGAATTTGTTGTCTTGGTGTCTCGACATCACTATAAACTTCAACACTGTAGACATCGTAGTGATGTTACTGAACAAGACTTAAAGCTAGATTAAAAATCCAAATCACATACACACACACACACACACACACACACGCACACACACACACACTTTAAAGATATATGTCTAACTTTATATGAATTTCACCGATACGAGAAGTTATTCCCCAAAACATGCCCTCATTGTTACCATTAGACATAAGGAAATGTTGAAAGTAAAACAGAGAATTAGACGGAGAGAGAGAGGGAGGGAGAGAGAGAGAGAAAGAGACCATTCGGTGGATGTGGGGGCAGATTGAAAAGAAAATAACCAATCAGTAAACTTATGAACATATATTTGATGTTCTATTTGAAAATATTATTTGCATGTGTATTGTATTTTTACTGAAAAAAGCAACAAACTCTGGAAAATACTATGTTCCACTGTTTTGCTAGTCCATAGTCAAAATCACCAGAGTAGTTTATTTACAGTTGTTTCATGATGTAATATATGATAATATGTCCTATTTGTCTTCATTATGAATGAACGTATTTGACACGTACGAATACTCCTTACCATAGCACGATTTTGACATATATGTTTAATGAATCGTTAGGAAATTATATGTATGGTGCTAATCGCATTATAATGTGAGGTTGTTATAGTTTGACGCCTGGATATTTTGCATTATATTAAAGATATGCATTACATTTGTTATAGTTTCATTATGTTTTCCAATTTTTGGGCCACCATTCAAAACTGTCCAAATAATAAAATTGTAAAATCGCATAAAACGCCATATAGGAGGCAGTATCGTCTCGATTCTCATGATTCGACGGTTGAAATAACGATGCTACTGGTCATTCAAACTTCACTCAACTCTAATATGGTCTGGCACTTTAGCAGGTTTCGCGAAGATATTTCGTTCAGGACTAAGTCTGTTTAAGACAGTTCTCAATTTTGGTACACATCTACAAGCAGTAGAATCGACGCTGACACAGTCTCCGTTCGAACATCCCCCCAGGCCTCGGGTACTAATACATCTATCCCATCTCCGCATGCATTTGGTGGCCTGGCTGCTCACAGTACACTGGTACATCATGATTCCGATGACGAGAATATACATGAGTTGCCTCTGCATGATGTCACGTGATATCTGAAATATCAAGTGTTTTCCAGCCTCAGCAGACGTGTTGCACTTAATGTACTAAAATATCTAATATTGAAACTGTGTTTCAAGGCAATCCCTATTTCACGCACTAGTATTATTAATATTAGCGGTAGTGATATTAGTAGCCCTAGCAGCAGTTAAAGTGAATATAAATGCAATGTAACCTTAAGATCAGTAGTAGCAGTAGCAGTTAGGTACGTGTTGCACGTGTCTAATGGTTGTAGTGGTTGCGATGGCAGTATAAGTATGTGTATGTGGTTTGGGACTTTTTCTTAGTTTTAACATTTCTATTCATCTGCTGCTTATAGTCATGTCTCGCAGCAAACATGTAGCATCATGTCAAACCCAGTCAATTTATCCTGACTCCAGGCCGACCAGTCATAACCTTAACGTTTTTCTGCTGGAGTGAGTCAGCTGCTATTACCATCTTATAAGTCTCTGTAGGGGTGGTTCGAACCTGACGCTTCAACCACTTTGTAAAATGGAGTTCGGGTAGTGGTACAATTATTAATAGTAGTAGCAGTAGTAATACTAGTATTATACTTGCTGCAAGTCTGCTGCTGTGTTAAATAGCGGGACAAAAATATAATTTTGAAGCAATGCCATGTTAAGCAGCACACCGGTATAACATTAGCAGTAGTTGTAGTATTAGTAATTTCAGCACTGCTCACTGAACGCGTGTTTACGGGTTACTTGCAGTTTTGTATAATATGTCTCCGAAATACTATGTGTTTTCTGCAGCTCCACTCCCATGTCTTTAACGTCTCAGTTGGCTCTAGCAATATCCAAAGTCACAAGAAGTCATACAACTGTAAGATGATAAAATACCCATTTTAAAGCAATGCATCTCGCATTGGCAGCATTACAGGTTTGTTAAAGTCGGCTGGATTGCAATGCAAAGTGTTTGATGGCCGTCAGTTTAAAGTATTATCAAGCCTAAATTAACCTTTGAGGCGAGAAAGATAAAAAAAATGTTAAGGTTCACATAATGCATAAACAAATTCAGTTCATGGAAATACACAGTTTGTAATGTATTTAATAATTTCCTAGTTTGAAGATGAAACTAATTTACAAAACATGTACTTCTCATCCACATACATAATGGTTGTATACTAAACCCAAATGAGGGCATGGAAATAAACAGAATATTTCAAGTGTGGTCAAATTCTGGTTAACCAGATTTTCATACATGTTACCTTTCTATGAGGTTTCTGACCTCGCGATTATAGAGCTAAAATCCTAGGTTAGATTGGTGTAGAGTATATTCCGAATAATAATTTTGTATTTCCGTTAACGTCTGTTATTTATTTTATTAAAGTCCATTGCAGGAAAGTAAACCAAAATTAATATGAAAGATCATTTTCAATTAAGGAGTGTATCATGCAGAGGTATGTGCATGCTTCAGTTAAGTTACAACAGTTCTGTGTCACGCGTAATGGCACCATATTAATTATGATTAAGTTAAGACTTGAAAGTTTTGCCAGTTTTGTACCTAAATTCGTAGTGAAGAAAGCACGGTGGTATATTTGATGCAATTTTAATTGCACATAAGACTGAAAACGTAAGAAAGTTAAAAGACGTCCCTAATAATATTCAAAGACATTTTGCTGTTGAATATAAGCACTGACTCTGACGTGTGCATTTCAATTATAACATTTTAAAAGTTATCATCATTGTTCGAAGCTTCGAGCATATGTGCTTGTCCATATAGAAGAACAACAAATAAAGGGATTGCCAGGACTAATAACAATAGCATGTGCTCTTTGTAAACAAAATAGCTCAGTCAATGGATAGAACACTACAGTCAAATTCCATAAGACAGGTGTCAGCTAATAGATGATTCACACTTAAGTGGTAAATGCTGCACTGTGGTTAATTCATACATTTTGAAGTGCAGGACTAAAGCGTTGTCAACATCTTAAAATATATTAAATAAAATATATTGCAGTACACCCAAAACTTAATTAACTCAGATATGTTTATCACAGTCTGAACATTCTTTTCTTGAAACATAAGCGGCACGGCCAAGCAAGTTACAGCAAATGATGATACAGTGAAAAAGTTCTAAAATTGTGGTATATCGATTTTTGTCCACCTTCGCTTACATCCATTGCAATATTTTGCTCCTATTGCTTAGAGAAAAGTGCTAAACAATTTCAATATTTCCTCACCATATAAGTTCTAATTTTGCTACTAGCCATAAAGGCGAATACACATTAGAAAAAAAAACGAATAACACGATTCCAATGTTTAAGTAATTATTGATATATCTACCTGAAATAAATGTTTACAAAAATATGATTTCTTTACTCCAAAATATTAAACATATTTTATCAGTACCGAAAACATCAACCTCTTATAACAATATACATACATTTATGATTGATCTACTTTTTAATTAAAGTCGCTGCTTTTAGATTCATTATTGTTGAACAACATATGAAATAGCAAATTAAACAATGTTAAGAGAATACTGACGCTGTAGAATACGTAAATAATGGACTAGACGTAGTAAAACTGACGAAAACCATTCCCTGTCAGGTTTAGAAAGTGCTGTTATAAATGTGTCAGTGGTAAAGTTTAGTATACAATTTCTTTGAATTTATATGTGCCCGCATATATATATTGACATTGCGTGTACATAACGAATGAGGGTAGGTAGTTACTGTGGTGTCCCACTATTGGTCGTGGAAATAACAATACATGTTGCTGGTTTGGCAGTTAGGAAATTGTTAAGGTTTTTCTTCGTTTTTTCTTGGTATAACTCAAAACAGTAAGAAAGATAGGATATTTAATTATTGATAACCATTGCTGAACAAATAAACTGACAATGCATATATATATATATATATATATATATATATATATATATATATATATATATATATATATATATATATATATATATATATATATATATAAAGAGCGACACATACATGTTTTGAAACCGCGGGTGTGTGTATGAGAGAGAGATGTGATATAAGAGAGATAGTGTGTTTTTCTTCAAGACTACCTGAATACCCAGCACAATCTCGAATGGTAAAACGTATGTCTATTCCTTATTGAGAATGATTAATGTCACGTCTAGTAATTTCGACCACAACAGTGATATGATGTAGCCAGATTAAATCTCTATATACACTATAAATGTATTTCAAGGTTTGATCATTATATGCCACTTAAAGATCACTTGGTAGAAAGGAAATTACTACTCCATTTGGCGTCAGCTACATACATCTACACTACTGTATGTTCACCCTAAGACTTTGCATCTACCAGTACATTGTGTATGTGTCTTTTGTCCAGTAGCTACCAATATATGTACCCATGTCGTCTGTGAAACACAGAACCTGTACGGTAGAAAAAGCCAATCAAGGCACAAGTGAGTGGTAGGTTATCCTTAGAACAGCTGATACTTTCTGGAGTTTAATGTTGCTTATATCTTTGACGCTGTTTATGATTCCCTTTGTTTGAGTCTCAAAATATCATTGGTGTATAATTCAATCGAATGAATTGAACAAAATGATGCGCACCAATTTAAATAAAGGATATAATGAAAATGATATCGTTCATCACTGGAACGAATACTAACATTTATTGAAAAGTGGTCATTAACGCGAATTATAAATAAAGTATATTAACTTAGGGATCTGTCACCTTGAATAATCAGATGTTTATATATTAAACACGTCTAATAAATAGTGCTGTATCTGGCACCAAGGTTATCAAACTATGAAGTATTAAATGACGATTGTTCACGAAGGATGAAAATAGGACGGAATGTGTACACATACAAAATAGGTATGTGTATGTGATTTTCACTCAAATGGTGATACTGAAAACATTTTGGATTTCCACTCAAATAGTGATACTGATACAAATTCAAAACCGGAATATAACTCGTGGCGTTTAGTCGACGAACCAAATTATTTTTAGTGCCATCGCTCTGTCGGATGATCAATGACCACGCATGTTCCACCCCTCGCAGTCTAACTAAAGGTCCCTCGAGAACACCCTTGTTCGCTGAAGAATGGTTGTTTCTCAAAGCTGTTTTCCATCACAACTAGAGAACCTCAAAGCCATCCTGACCACTTAAAAAGGAACATATGTTATACAAAACTCCAACGAGGGCAAAAACTACACATAAAAGAAAGCAAAGCCAAAACCACACCTCCAAATTCACCCCCCCCCCCCCCCAACAAAAAATAAATAGACACAGTCTCATTCAGAAATACAAATTGAGACAATTGAAAATATAATGACCAAAGTAGAGTAGTAAATGAAACACGGTCAAGTACAAATGCAATAATTAACGTCACGCATTCGCACGTGACGTTACTTGTTCCAAAAGTTATTTTATAGGAATTACTGTTCAAGAGAAGTATTAAAAGGACCTGGTTCGAATCTGCACCGGATAAGAATAATCTTATAGAACTCAAGCTTGAACATTTTCTCATCCGTTAATATGTTTAACATTGAAACTGGTATAATTTGTCTGTTCTTTTATAGGATGGATATCTTGAAAACAGACTATAGCATGTAACATGTCGTTATATATCATATGGCTGACTGTCTGTATGTGTATATGTGTGTGTGTGTGTGATTTTGATTTTTAACGTAGCTTAAACAATGTTTCCGTCATATCGCTAGGACGTATGCTGTGTGGCAATTTAGAGTTAAGTCTAGCACTTGGGTATCATGCCGCTGACATGTATCACGATGTCCCATCCAGTAGAAGAGGAATGTAACAGTGGTAGCTGCACTAGCAGTAGTAGTCTTAACATCAATATAGGCCGATTGTAACAGTGATAGCAGTACATGTAGTAGTAATGTTAACAGAAGTACTATTAATAGTACCAGCAGCTGCAAAAAATAACAGTAGTAGCTACGTCATCATCAATACAGACCCGTGTCAGGTCTCACTATACCTGTTGTTCATCATTTACATTGGCAGTAAAATTAAACTGGAGTTGTTGTGGCAGTACTAGTAGTACTAGTAATCGTATTAGCAGTAACAGTATTAGTGATATTGCAGTAGAGTAGTAACAGTAGTTGGAGTAGTAGCACATGTTTTGCAGGTTCGCTATTGAGATGCTAAATATGATATTTCACAAGTCCACACATCTTGGTAAAGGCCATGCACAAATTTTGAACATGTGTTATGCTAGGCATCATTCATATCACACCGATGCACACTTAGTAGTAGTTTAATTATAGTAGTAACAGTAGTAGTAGCAGCAGCAGCAAGTAGTGACAGCAGGAGACATCGATTGTAGTAATGGTGTTATTACTTATAGTAGTAAAAATACTTACAGTAGTAATATTACTTGTAGTAGTAATTGTAGTAAGAATAGTAACCAAAACAGAAGTAGATAGTAGTTATACAACTGATACGATATTGGTAGTTGTTAGTTTTGTTCTTTTGGGTTTGACCCTATTTCTCAAAGCAATTGATGGAGGAAGAAATAAACGAAAATCACCGTAAGAACCACGGACCCACTGGAATCAACTGGCAAAATTTCTTACCTACACACAATGACCGAGCCTGAGATTCGAACTCACTCGGACAGAGGTGAGATGGCAATGAACGGTAGAGGCGACTGCTTTTGGACCAATCGACCACCTGGAATCCCAATTAACTGTAGTAGTAGTAGAAATGTGAGTGTTTTTCATTGGAACAATGAAAGAAGGCTCACAGGTGTCCTGCAGCGTTTTGTCCTATGTCTCTTACATCTTGACAAATGTACTCCTCCAGTGGGAACACTTCATGGTTTGAATACAACTCAAATGCAGCTTTTGGTAAGAAAAATTCCATCCCTTTCTCTGTTTGCGCTAGCAAAGACTATATTTACAAAGACGTTAAAACGCTGTAACGTGGCCACGAATATCAGTTTTAAAGTAATATATTTGGCAAAGAAATCATTCAAGGTTTTGTATTAGTTAGCCTATTTGGAATGTAAATTGCATGGTATTTTTGGGTTAAAGTCACCCCAGCGACAACAATGATTTAATTTATAAAGCTGAAACAATGACCAAAGATACTTATGTTATGCAAATACATAAACTGCCATTTAATGAATGTTTTGTTAGTCTGGAAATTAAAGCAATTTATTATATATAACATACAAGAGGTTTTTGCTACAACTGAATTAGAGCTTAACCACGAACGGAAAATACTGCACGTTTTTTTTTTTTTTCTTCTTGTTAGCCAGATGTTCAAACAATTAACATTTCCATGTTATTCGAGCACATAAGACTAAGAACATTGCAATGATTTTCATGGAAAATATGATAGCAAGGTTAAAACTACAAATGTAATGTGGTATACACGTTGCAACCCACAACATTACCTAATTTTGTATAGCACTATTTGTACACTCCTAACAATTACTTTCTTTTGTTCATTTAAAAAGTTGCGTATCCCCCAACGGTGGAGGGTGAATAAGAGAGTGCGCTGTCTTTTGTTAGACTGGGAGCAACACTGATTGTAACAGTATTAGTAGTAGCATTAGCAAGAAAAGAATTAGAGTATATTAAAGATGATAGTAACAAGCAAAAGTAGCAGTTGTAGTACTACTAGTAAAACATTAGTTCTACCCCCATCAACAATGTTATTCGTAGTAAACAAAAAACAGCACAAGCCGTCGTAATAGCAATAGTAGTAGTATCAGTAGTAGTTATTGAATTAGTAACATATGTTAATATATTATTTGGCAAACATCTATCAATGAGATCTTACACATGTTATACACGTTGTAAACTTTATCTAGACGATGCTGAAATATAAGCATTCCTTGGAGACTTGTCCACGTTGTGATCGGTACACAGAAAGTTCTAAATGGTAAAGAAAATAATTAATAAATCTATACCCAACCAATAATCCAGCAAGTGGTCGAGAAAATTATCTTACCAATTCAAATAAAATATAATCAACAATTTTGTGGTGTTCATTTCTAATAATGTACTCTAACATCAGTCAATACATGTAATCACCATATAATATATTCTCCGTGTCATGTATACCATGATATGTGATATGGCTAGGTTCCTGAGTTTCGTTGGCATTCCATTTTAACTCGAATTGACTTTTCTTACTTATCGTACTAGTAATTATTATTAAATTTGTTAAATCCCATTGCAGTAAATGTACCACATTGAAAATATGAAATATGATCATCAAACAACTAGTGTGTGTGTGTGTGTATATATATATATATATATATATATATATATATATATATATATATATATATATATATATATATATATATATATATATGTGTGTGTGTGTGTGTGTGTGTGTGTGTGTGTGTGTGTGTGAAATGCGCCTAACCGATTGAAATTACAATGACAATTTCATAAGTATGACTAATTAGTGGCTTGAAAGTGTTAGCAACTTGTACACGACTTCGTACTAGACACAATGTAATCTATGTAATGCCCATGAAATTAAAAATGTGGCATATAACATTATTCAGTTGAAAATGAGCAATATCCCGGTGTTCCCAATATATATGTATTTCTTATTTATTTTCCTACGTTTTATAGCAATATTGTTAAGGCAGATATTCATAACCTAAGCCAATCAAGCTAATATGCAGAAATGTACGCTTGATCAACTGTTGAAGCAAAGATATGGTTATATTCATAATCAGTAGTGCTGAGAACGATATTACACCGTAAATCACCGTGTTTTAATAATGCATTACTGCAGTGGACCAGCCGTGATAATGCAAGACATAATCTGTTTAGACACATTTGGACAGTTAAGTTAGATTGTGCAGCTCTTGGTAAAAAAAAGTAATGTATCATTTGATTTAATTTAAATGTACCAGCAGATAGCGTCACTGGTAGCATACACTGTAAGAATGTTCATAAGGATTGTACTTGTGAGCTATTGGTAGTAGGATAGTGATACATGGTGGTTGTTTAGTTATTCAAATTCGGTAACATGTTTAATCTTTAAGCGATTTCTAAACATTCAAAAAAAAGGATATTACATTACGGTTAACAGTGGGGAAGAAATAGACTTAGTATTCACAGGGGGAGAGACAAAAAGAGAGGTACGTACAGAGAGAGAGAGAGAGAGAGAGAGAGTATTTTACCTCAGGTCTACTTGATTTTCATGAACGATCTAATATGTTAGAAATGATGGGAACCTTTCGCTCTTTATAAAGAACGTTTTATCACTTAATCGACAGAAATTACGTAATCGGATGCAACCTGACCAACTATTTACGTAATATGTAACAACAATAACTATATTTAATTCAGTAAGTTCAGCCTTACGTACAAATATTTCAAGAGCTTCTCAATATATTCCACTTAGTACTTCGTAGACGTGATGCAGTTATGTAGTCACGTAGTTGACGTCAGACACATTACTGTTTGTTCGCCAGAAAACCTTGAAATTACTGGTACTCTGTCGGTGTGCTTGTGTGGTTGTGCCTTTTTCCCAAACCTTATTTCATTATCTTTATTCCAAGGAGCTGTAACTAAGCTGTGATGGAAAGAGTACGCATGTTAAAAACAAAAAAATATTGTACGAGTGAATGAATATTATCTTTTGAATTACCTATACTCTATACCTTTTAATGTTGCTTGTTATGCTTTTTTCTTTGCTGATGTTCTGATTTGCGTTTCTGGCACTCAAAACTACATTTAGAACAACATTAACTTTGAGGAGCGTGTGATTTACTCACAGAGAGAACGAGAGATAGAGAGAATTCATTTTAATATGTTTACGTCTTATCTAAGTAATCTTCAAAAGAACCAGGAAGAGTGTGTTAAGCAAAGCAGAACGTCTAAAATGTTCAATTAAAGTATTAACAAATATGTACAGATGCAATGCAGTTGATATGATCTCCAATAGATGATTGTATCAAAGTAGGTGCTTGACGTGATTGTTCTTAGTATTATGATGATTTGATTCCAGTTTCAAGTAGGCTGGTTCCACCTCAAAAGGCATATAATCCACACATAGGTTTTGAAGACTTCTCTAATGTAAACTTAACACCTTTGACTTGGTCTGCACGTTATACTGATTAGTTTACCGACAACATTAATGGTGCTTTGAGGTCTATTTCAAAAAGTACGTTTCCTTAGTTTATATAAACTCCGTGCTATTGTTATATGTTGGCAAAAGCATGATATTCAGTTTTGAACTTCCTTATTAGTTATTGAAGACTTTTATCATACCATCATCTCCTTATATACTATACGGCAACATCTGAACACTGAATCCAATAGCTTTATTGAGTTACTTATCGAAATCATTGAAATCTTCGAGGAAAAAAAGTTTAAATCCTGCCTGCCTGAAATGCAGATAATAATTTATGAAGCCAACGCAATGCTCTACAAAGTTAATATTTTAAATTGTTTGGATTATTGGTTTTTACAGCACATTTAACACCGTGTGGGCTATATAATTGGTGCTAAATGGTTTATATAAATGCACAAAGTAAGCAAGTGGCGGGTATCTTTGGCAGGTATCAAAGCAATGACACTTACATTGCGAGTTCGTCTATCTAACAACTGCTCCAAACGCTTTTGAATATATTAGTGGAATACCTTTTCACAGGACAAGATAATTAAGATGATATCATTAAAGTCAAATTAAAGTGATGCAAATTAGAAATACACGTTACCCATCTATTCAATCTTGTAAAAAGAGGTAAATTCAACTCGAGATTATTTTTTTTGGTACAAAATAAGTCATCGTATTATATAAAAAAGAATGCCGTATGTTATAAAGAAGATTTGAGAAAATTATATTTATCATCTGCCTGGTGTTTGACGAGAGACATAAGCGAAAATAAAAATATCCACCTACTGATGAAACATTGTAAATTCAACTATTTTCGAGGAGTGTGACATGCAAATTCAAGAGAATTTCTAGTTCGAGTGGTGAGAGTTTCATGTGAATCCTTTCTTGCAAGGCACAATTACGTTGCAATGATATCATATATAGAGCTTCGTCATGGAGATGCCATTCTGAAGTTGTGTGCTGAAATTCGTTGCATGTTTAGACATTAGACAGAAATACATTATCATGCAGTATCGTTCATTATTCACTCTGAGGAACACTTTATTTTGAAAATGAACGAGGAAATATGCTAAAGTATATTGTATATTCAGTCCATTGCATGTTAATTATTTTTTTACAATCATCAGTGATAATATATTGAAATTAACCAAGCCATATTTCATTACTGGTGTCAGGTGATAAATTATCAGCCGTTGGATGTTAAACTGCATAATCCGCACCTTTTGCGAATAAAGTATGATGTGCACCAGCAATCACAATTCAATAACGCATTCCATATTTAATTACTGAATGATAGTTAGTGCAAAGTAAAAGCAATTAGAGTCATCTATCTGCATTCTATAAATGGGAAATAAATTGCTAAATTGAAATGGGAGCTTAGAAGGTTCAACTTTACTATGTAATTGTTTGCTCGTACACGATCGCCTCAGTCCCTGTTTGCAGTTCCTTTGATTATTTTTTTTTTAATATCTGTATAAATCCTCCTCTCTATGTCGAGTCACTATTCAATTAGTCTCGGCATTCGTTCCTCCTGGGTAAGGGAGGCTGAGCCAACTTCAGCGTTTTTATTCTCTTCATATTGTCTTCGAATTGCTGGCATGCTGTTAAACAAAAAACGCGCATATCTTATTGGGTAACACATCTCTAAATAAAATAATTGCCTACCATTTACTTATCGTTAAGATTGATGTTACAGGCCTGGGTCTTTTTCTGTTCCCAAGCAACCAGTCTTTGCATTGTTTCACTACCTTTGTGTGTGTACGTTGTAGCGCTCTCTGATGCCATAAGTCCACACCACAGACACAACGTTATACCTCAACTATATAGTCAATGTAATATAAAAATCTAGACTTTACTTTTTTTATGTAAGTCACACTTTCATTCAACCGTTCTCATGGATTACCGAGCATTCAAAGGCTACATTTTTTGTTCCCTCCTGATTTCATTTACGCAAGGAATCATCGTTTCCTTCTGGTCGGCTTTAAGATAAAGCACACTTTTTGCATGAGGTCAAGTGTACATAAACGATATCTGATCTGTTCTAAGAAATAGTGTTCGAAGGCATAAGATTGTAAAACACTTGGTATCATACACCCCGTAGTTATTTATTTTTTTGGACCAATTAGACATGTTACAAATCCGTCTCGTGCAAATCCATGTCCATATGACGTTACAGTATGTAGGAGTGGCGATACAAGTATGATGGTGATGGCTACGTTGCAACCATCATAAATGTCAGAATGGAATAATTGTAATTGAAACCATTTTGGTATCATTGAAAGTTTTTTTAATGAAACCTCCATTTTGAAGTAATCAATTGATGGGTCACTCAGGAAGAATAACGAAAACAACCTTTGGATATCCAAGCAGTGTCGATATATTTTAGGACCGATGAGACAATGGAAATTCTTCGAAATAAAACTTATGTCGATGTAACGTTCCCTTAGTGATGGGTAGCTGCAAGAGGATCTTTCTGATAGCTGCCATTAATAACCATCTTGAACATCTGACAGGCACAATGTTCATGTAGGACCAACTTCAGATCAACAACAAGTTTCTTTTTTATATTGAAAACACCGTGTTTTATTACCATCCATTTAGGAGAAATAATGATCTAGTTCTCAAAGGAGTTAGTGTAGAGGCCTTATTGGACATGTTATCATAGCTAGTATCATTTCAAACTAAACAGGTATTTGGTTAAAAGATCAGTAAACTTCATATCAATACATTAGGTAGTTCTTTGGAGGAGTAAAGCACATATGCTACCATAAGAATTATCGTCCGATGACGGACAACAGACGATTCCATGCATTATTCTACAGTTTTATTGGAAAGGTTTCCTTGAATTTCAGAGTTGAGATGTTAATATTCTGAACAGATGTAGGATTGACACATAGCTTAATAATCCAGCAAAATAAAATATCACTTTATATAAACGTCTATAAGCATACCAGTGTACTTTATGGGGGTACATTCAACTGAATCTAGTTTCAAGGTTTTATGTTATATGGAATGTTCAGATATTCAAATGAAACCACCAACAGGACAATGGTGTATGGCATTGAGAAATCCACGACTTGAAGGAGTGGCATGCTAACCAACAAAACATCAATAGGCGGCTTTTAGTATACAACAATTGTGCTATCAGTAATGATTAAAATTAACAATAGGAATCCTAAGCATAGCATTTTATTAAGGCAAGAAAACAATAGCTTTCTTTAGGTATCGTATTTAATACCGCCAATTTACCAAAGGCACGAAAAATAGTGAATACAATTATCCAGTAACCTCGTATGAGTAATCACAACAACATTATCGTAAGTAATGTTAAATTGTAGGTTATTATGCCATCCAGTTGACATAGTCAGCGAATGAAACCCATGGAATTCATAATTAGCCAACAAGCCATAATCATACAAAGTACCATAACACTTGCGAAAGATTAATACTACAATGAAACTGTTCAAAAAAAAACGCTAGTAAGTTATTTTCGCAGTTATTTGAGAGCTATTGACAACATGCAATCTTCTTGCAAGTCTCTTATTCAATACTTATTCTCTTATATTTCAGGATGTTTAAAATTGACTGTGTACAATTTAGCCATCACAGCTTACGGGAAGATTTAGCGAAAGAATGTCGACTGGTATGAGGCAAACTGGGAGAAGCCCGTGAATTAGGCAAAGAGGAAAGCCCTCCTGGCATACAAGGCTGCACGTAGCCCCAGAACACTACAAGCCCTCAGGATTGCAAGGAACAATGCCCAGAAGACCCCCGACCGATGTGCCAACACCTACTGGCTGAACCTTTTCAACAGTATACAGACAGCTGCCGACACCGGGGATACAAGAGGAATGTATGAGGGTATCAAAAAGGCGACAAGTCCCCCAAGCTACAAGATCGCCCCCTCAAGTCTAAGACAGGTGAAGTCATCACAGACCAGGGGAAACAACTGCAGCGATTGGTTGAGCACTATCTTGAGCTATATGCAATCCAAAACAATGTCACTGGAACTGCCCTGGATGCCATTCAGACCTGCCTGTCATGGAGGAGCTAGTCCTCAAGAGCGGAAAACTAGTACTGCTCCAGCCCCTACACATACTCCTCTGCCTTAGCTTGGAACAGGGATACATCCCACAGGACATACGTGACCCCAACATCGTCACTTTGTACAAAAACAAAGGAGATCGTAGCGACTGCAACAGCTATCGGGGCATCTCCCTCCTCAGCATTGTCGGAAAGGCTTTCGCCCGTGTTGCCTTGGCGCGCTTGCAGCTCCTAGCCTCCCGCATCTACCCAGAGTCCCAGTGTGGATTTCGAGCTGGCAGGTCAACTGTAGACATGATCTTCTCACTACGTCAGCTGCAGGAGAAGTGTCGCGAGCAGCAGATGCCCCTCTACATTGCCTCCGTAGTCCTGACGAAGGAATTTGACCTGGTTAGTCGGAGTGGACTCTTCAGACTCCTGCAGAAGATCGGCTGCCCCCCACGTCTATTTGCTGTCATCATGTCGTTCCACGAGAACATGCACAGCACAGTGTGCTTCATTGGCGCAACATCTGAAGCATTCCCAGTCATCGCTTGAGTCAAACAAGGCTGTGTCCTTGCACCGACGCTCTTTGCCATCTTCTTCTCCATGCTTCTCGAGTACGCATTCAAGGACTGCAGCGAGGGAGTGTACATCCATACCAGGGCTGACGGCAAGCTGTTCAACATCGCCCGTCTCGGTGCTAAGACTAAAGTTACAGAGGTACTCATCCGTGAATTGCTCTTTGCCGATGATGCAGCCTTGACATCACACACGGAAGATGGATTGCAGCAGCTGGCATGCCGCCTCTCCCATGCATGTAAGGAATTTGGACTGACCATTAGTTTGAAGAAAACGAATGTCATGGCACAGGACACAGACTCCCCTCCCTCTGTCACCATCGATGGGTACAATTTGGAAGTTGTCGAGAACTTCACATACCTCCGGTCTAACATCTCCAGTTCACTCTCCATTGATTCTGAGGTGAACGGTAGGATTGCCAAGACAGCAACAGCAGAGGGTCTGGAACAACTCCAGCCTCACAGAGAAGACCAAACTGCATGTCTACCAAGCCTGCGTGCTCAGCTCACATCTCAACAGAAGTGAAACATGGACCTCCTATGCAAGACACGAGAGGAAACTCAACAGCTTCAACCTGAAATATCTTCGGCGCATTCTGAACATCCAGTGGCAGGACAAAGTACCCAACACAGAGGTTCTGGAACGCGCCAACATGAACGGCATGTTCTCCATTCTCAGCGAGAGGCGCCTTCGCTGGCTTGGCTATGTCAAGAGAATGGACCCAGGCCGCATTCCCAAGGACATGTTGTATGGGGAGTTAGCATAAAGTGCGCGACCAACTGGACGACCACATCTGCACTACAAAATTGTCTGCAAGAAGGATATGAAGACGGCAAACATCAATGTCAACGACTGGGAGAGCTGTGCAAACAACCGTTCCAGCTGGCGTCTAGGTGTCAGGCAGGGAGTACCAAATGTAGAGGAAGAGAGAAAAATAAAACAAGCTGAAAAGAGAGCTAAAAAGAAGGATAAACAAAAGCTTACTTTGGAGCTACGCCATCGTCTACTGTAGACGGACGGATGACAAGATCCTATATTTCAGGATGTTTAGGAACCTGATCGAATGAATTACTGAACGTAATTATCGTTACAAATGATATGAAGAGTTATGGACGTCATATCTCTTTTGCATCTGTCGCCAGCACCAAAATAATGTTTTAAATTTGACTGCGTTGAATATATTCTTTATTAGAACTGATCAGGAGACTGTTATTGTGAAAGAGCAAAACAATCGTGGTCGAAATTTTATTGTACTTGAAACGGATTCGTGTATTACACCATTAGTCTGCAATATGCATGCATAATGATCGCCATGAACTAATACTTTGCACCTTTTTAGCATATATGCAAAATTTGTATGACGACAATCCTTCCATGTGACCATGCCAAAAACATACATAGTCATCCCGTTACGGTTCCTAACATACAAATCCCACCCACTCCAAAATCTATGTGCAACGCATAACTGAGAACAAGATTTAACAATCTTTTATTGCAGGCACCATTTTGAAATAATTATTGTATTTTGATAACCCTGAACTGATATTGACAAATAACTCGGAGTCCATAATCATAAACATTTGCCAATATTTTAATCATTGGTGGTAGGTTTAATTAGGAATATAGCAAATATAATTACCATGTAATTTGGTGTATAAAGGTTCTTAACAAATGTTCACTGACATGTACTTTTGACGAATATATCATAACCGAGTAGCCGTGACTAAAGGACCACAATGAACGTTTGTTTAGACAAGGGCACTTTTTATAACATTTCAAATACAACCAATTGCTTGATATTCGGTGGCGTCGCCGGGCATAGTGTTATTTAAACCTTGAAAACAGTTTCAACCTACGAACTAACATGCCTCAATATACATAAATATTTTATGTATGCAATCTTGTATTTGATGTAGGTTGAAGACCATGAATGACATTTGCAAGCATAGGATATTTGAATGTTTTATGTTTGGCTTTTGGTGTATTTTTCCAAGAGAGAGCATCGTATTAACCTATTTCTTTGCAAGTGTAATAGTTCTGAGATACAATAATTGGTGCCGCCACCTGACGACATACTTTTGCGGCTGAGATTTACCTTTTTGGAGACATTCAAATTAACAAGTAGTGATACAGCTGAATGTGCGGTATGCATGCAATACAGTGTTGCTTTACGATTATAATTAGGGTCTTATTTAGATATAACGCCTCATGGGATAATAGCTAATGTTTCAACAATATCGGTTATAAATTCGATAACATCGTTATCTTCGTCCAGTAATCTTGCGTTTTCATTAAAATATTTAAGTACATCATAACATTGTCTATCATCAACTGATGGTGCTAGTAAATACAACTTATCCCGATTTAACCATCTCATTATCAGATTAAGTAATAATTGCGCCTTACCCGATCCAGATGGACATATTATTATCATTCTGTCGGAATTCGGTAGCGCAGGATGGTGTTTAAGTGGCTTTTGTGTTCGTGTCGTTGAGAAATCAATTATATCTATATTATAAATAATGTGAATTTATATTGTTTACGTTGTAGAGTTAAAACTCCAACTAATGATCTTTTATCCACAACAACAAACAATAAAAGAATAGCATACAGTGGAGATGCAATATGTAATAGGAAGAAATGTTCGTTTTTACCCAAAAGAGACGGTGGTGATATTGTTACATTAATGTCAAAGCTCCCAGGAACCCCATGGGCTAAATACCCTGGAGAAAAACGTCTACCAGGATATAATTAGTGTGGTCCTGGTACTCTATTTGATATCAGGCTTGACAATCAGGATCAATCAAAACCAGGTGAGTATCCCATAAATGATATTGATAAAGCATGTCACGTTCATGATGTGGCTTATAAAAATAAAGATCTACAACATAGGCATATTGCAGATGTGAAGTTGATTCATTCGCTAGATTCCATAAAAAATAAAAATATCAGAGAATCATTAGCTAATTGGTTAGTAAAATTTGCAACGAAAGGTAAACTCGTATTAGGAGCTGGTAATTGATTATAAATGTAATCAATTTGTTATAGTCCAAGAGGATACTGGAGGGGTAGAGCAGCAATTAATAAACTCGCCGATGCAGCAAAACTCAAATATTCTACTGCTAAAGCGTGGTTATCTCAACAAGCAATATGGCAAATTTACCTAACATCACCGAAACAAATTCAGTACGCACATTTCGATGTTAGCGTTCCTAATGAAGTTCATCAGGCTGATATTCTGTTTTTACCTCATGATACGATTAAAGCACGTAGAGGTCAAATAACATACAAATACGCGTTGACTGTCATTGACGTTGCAAGTGAATATAAAGAGGCAGAACCATTATTGACTAAAACATCATCTAAAGTTTTTTCTGCGTTTGAACGAATTTATCAACGAGGACCATTACGATGGCCACACCTATTACAGGTTGATCCTGGCAAGGAGTTTATTGGTGCAGTATCGTCGTTAATAAAGCAACATAATGTCAAATCAGACGAGGATATACTGCAATTCATCGTGATCAGGCAATTGTTGAACGATTCAATCGAACACTTGCTGAGCGGTTATTTGGCTATCAATACGCGAAGGAATTCATTCAAGATAAGAGATCTCGCGAATGGGTTGCAAGATTACCAAGTGAGATAGCTGCTTTAAATAACGAAATTACTCGAACAACCAACATGAAACCCATTAGCGCAGTCACAAAAAAAAAACAAAAAAAAACAACAAAAAAAACATATGGCCGTACAACGCCGTGATTTTTCACCGCAGCCAGTACTGGATAATACTACTGTAAGATATTTATATGAACCCGGTGAACTTGAAGGTGATAACAAAAGAGCGACTAATCCTAATTGGAATATTACGACACACAATATATCTACTATAGTGAGATATACTGGTAGACCCGCAATCTACAGACTGGATTCAACTGCTCCTCAACTTGGTTTTGCACGTGAACAATTGCAGGTGATTCCTGAGGATACACAATTACCACCGCAATCACATAATTAGCACCCCTACGTCGATTACATTCAAGACAGGTCAACATCGTGTTTCCTCGTGTATGGCCAAGACGATTATCTTTTCTACCTACGGTAAATTGTCTTGGATTATTACTCGAATACTGCCACATCATTATGCAATTACAACTCGCACAATGATTATTCTGCTGTTGTTTCAGCGCGCTGATAAAATCAGTGTCAAAATCGAAATCGCGTTTAATTTGATATCACACTTTTTATAACCAGCTAATTTTTTCTTATCATATCGTTGTCAATATCATCATCATGATCACTGACACGTTCATGATAATCCTTCGTAGTTGAGATATTCTTCTGACTTGAGACACTGCGAGATAAACTAAATTTGACCACTCGATACGATCCAAACAACTGTATCAGTAATAGTTAATCCATGAGGTAATCCTAGCGTCCACTGGGATTTATTTGTTTGTAGCGCATCCTCAACAACATTGACGTCAACTGTGACAATATCATTTACTACTAAATTATGTTTCTCGGTCTGTCGTGGTATATCAACATAAATATTCTGCCGCCGTGTATCAGCTGGTCGATAACATAACGGAACTGGCAACGATGGAAACTTTTCTTTATGTAACTGAAACAACCGCTGCTGAAGTGTGTCTCTCACCATCTTTCTACTTGCAACTATCAGATCGTTTGGTCACCACGTTTACAGAAAGTGTTTCATTGAAGTTTCTGAAATTATTCTACGCATTACTTCACATTTAATTTTATTCGGCTGTAGTCTGATTAATTTTTTAAACTCACTTAATTATGGATCAAGTGCTCCTTGATCATCAATTATCTCCGAGTAATAATCAACACAATCTTTCAGCCAATCATGTGGAGATGGTGCAACAAAATGTGGTGGTTGACCGTGATCGCCATACATTATCACAGCAGTATTTTGTGTTAATAGCCAATCAAGAAGAGTTTTAATGTTTATAACGGCACTGTACATATTTCATCCCAAACAATAATCCTTGGAATATATTTCTCTCACATCCTCGAAGAAGTCCATGCATCACCTTTCCATCGGAAGAAGCTGTGATAGGTACACGACTGCACACTCCTCGTTGTTTCATCTCTGGAGCGAGTCTATGTGAAGGCGTTAAAACAATCAGATCTGAATTCTGAAATAATTCGATTGCTCGAGTCGTCTTACCAGAACCTCCCGATCCGTTCAGATAAAACGTTTTATTTCTTATTATTGGATCGTACACCGACGGTGCAGGAGATAATTTTGATATCTGATTATTTATCAGGTAACTATCTTTAATCGTAACATCAGCGGATTCGGAATAATCGAGTATGTTTTCTTTTTTTATTCTCCACGAACCCAACTGAGCACAAGTATCGATATGTACTTGTCCTAGCAATCCTGAATATTTTTTATTGATATAAAACGAATCCGTAGCAACTCTGATAGCAAATTTAGAAACCTTATTTATCATCAATAATAGATTTATCAAAGCATATGCGAGCATTGAAGATCTTAAATGAGTAAACTGCGGTGACTCACCGTCCATATAGCTCATAGTTGTGCCATGTTTATTTCCATTTGGCAATAAAGCTATTTCTCGATTTACAAAGGTATTTCTTTTCGTTGTATCAGAGATTATAAAATCTAAGTCAGTATTGTCTTTGATCAATCTTGTACAATGTCATTTATGATCGTATGATCCTCCTTGAGTGAACTTGCCTATTATTTTCTGCCAAGATCTTTCGTAATTTTATTCTCCTAATTTGTTTTATCCGGGTTTTCATCATCAGAATACTGTTTTTGTTGTAGTAACGAAACTTCGGTTTGTTTCCGATATGATATAATTGCTTCGTTTAAAATCAACGATATTAACATCGCACAATCAAGCATACATCATATTACTATTGGTACCCACATTTGTTCTGAAAAATGTTTTCCAAACCAAACATAACAAATTGGATGAAGTCCTTCAGCAAACTCGAATGACTCGATACAAGCGAATCCGGTCAGGTCCAAATCCGGTAATGGTCCGTTTATCGATACACGTGTCATTTCGTGCGTCGGATGACCGAATCTTTTAAAGTATACAGAACAATCTCCCATCCGGAGAAAACTTCCGGGATAACACACGACCATATCAACCGAAATAACATCTCTGTGATCGTATTTAGTATTCCATAGTCCACCGTGTCCGTATTCGACACAAATGGATATTATGTCATTGAGAAAATCAAATCAAGTTCGTTTCCACGAATTTTTCTTTCTGGCAAAATGAGCCGCAACTGACGGAACTGTAAAACAGTTGCTCAATAGTTCGTCAGTATCATCAGTACATTGCAGTGCAAGATTTTTCATTTTCTCGTGGGGAAGATCTGTTTGATAAATAACGCTATTAGGTCGTACAAACTGATCAAATGTATTCGTTTCTTCCATACATGATTCGTCGTTAGAACTCTGAAATAACTATACTGACACAGGATCGTTTTTACTCATTTCGTTAATAAAATCAAACATGTCACCGCGATAGTATTTAACAGTTCGATTTCGTGGAAACACTTTTATTGCGCTGCTCCATGCATGCTCGTTATGATCAATAATTTTAAATCGAAGCTCCTTTTCATTTATATTTTGATTTATATAATATTTCTCCAGTTATCGTCGCTACGGTGATCGGGAACTTTAGTTTTTTCCTAACTCAGCCACATCTTTGATTGACACCCCGGAATCTTTAACTATTTTCTCCCCACGTGTTTATTATTTTACGTCTTTTATCCGTTTGACCGTTTCCACGAGTCGAAACGGTAAAATGTTATGTTACTCGTTCAGCCACACAGTTTATTTTTTTAAAATTTCATCAGTTTCAGATTATCAACGCTGGGTTTTTTCATTTATCGGATAGATTCCATAAATAACTGCTGTTACAGGATGCGCTCGCTCATATTACGTTTTGTCAATGCTAGTCAATAGACCTGGTTTGGAATCTTTACTTAATATGACAGTTTTTTTCACCCTTATGTACAGGTTCATATTTGTTACGGATAATCCAATAACCTGTTTATGCTAGCACAACACATTTTAGTCTGAAAATATATTTACGATTACCAATGTAGTTAATGATAGTTGCTGCTCGTTCGTCATTCATCGTAGCGTCGATGACACCGTTGGGTATAATCTTGAACGTTGACCAAAGATGAGATGCACCATCTGTGTGAAATTCTTTCTTGAGCCGCAAATTTTATTAATCAAAATTTTATTTTTCTGATCAACCAGATCTCGCATCGGTAGGTCGGGATATATTCAGTCAAGATTAAATTTATCTGATATCCAGGGCTTGATTCTGGATAATCTATCGATTTCGTTCATATTGTTTATCAAACAAGTATTTAAATTAAAATATTATATATAATGTCTCGATGCAAATGGTTGATGATCGGTTCATTAACTCCTTGTAATAAATCCTGCAGAAAGGAATTCTGCGGACAACATTTACAGAGAGTTCACCGTGGAAGCTTAGGACCAGTACCGTGCCTGCGATGTGGTGTTGAAGTACAACGAAAAACACAATTATGCGCAAATTGTGATGCAAACAATATTGCGAGTTTAAAAGATATTATGATAAAAATGTAATGACAGTGACAGATATATAAAATCCGTAGAGGACTATCTAAATAGATTTTCAGGAAAATTATGATTTAAGCAAATACTATTATTTTATAAACGGAGCAAAATATGAACGAGTTTATAAAGCATCCTACAATAATAAACTACGAATCAAATCGTGATGGTGCTATCAGAAATTGCATTTTGAAAAAAACCAGTTGGTGTTGTTAGTAATGCTGGTTATCTAAGATTTACTGATGGGAAGATAATTTATCATCGTCATATATCTATTTTTTTAATCTTTCTTTGGGATGATTAAAAATGGTCCTGCGATTGATCATATTGATGAAAATAAACTTAATATCAATTTATACAATCTTCAGGCTATTACACAAAGTGAGAATTCTACACGAGGAGGGACTGTTAAATATAGGACAATTAGGAGGAGGAGGATTAAATCCTTCAATACAGAGACTAGTGAAGAGAGAACGATGCAATAAAAAAATTCAGCTGGCAAATACTTTGATATTCGCCCGTATTCAGTACAAAAAGTCGCGAAAATATAACCAAATCTGTTTTCTGTAAAACATATGATAAAAGAATCATCTTCCAACATCAATAATGGTGATAAATTGTCTAGCCATAAGTATTTACCTCAAATTATAATTATTAACTATTAATTTATTTATTAATTTTTTGATCAGAAATTCCCACTCACATACTACTTATTTTTCCGACTTGAGCGAAGGGAGATAATTCTGTAAACATATATTTCTCCGTAGATTGTGACTTTTACGGGCGTAATTAGTCAATTACCCATCTGCGTCGTAATTAATGCCAGTAATGTAACAAGCAGAAGGATATTTATGGTTTCTAACTTACAAAATGGAAGAATAACGTATTTAACAATGTACAATATAGCGAGTTATTTTTAGAACTGTTACGAGAACAAGCTGTTTTTTAGTGCAGATATTTTACGATCTATCCAGAAACAGCTGTTTTAATGCATAAATATTTACAATCGATTTAGAAACCGCTGTTTTAATGCAGAAATATTTACGATCTATTTAGGAACCTCTGTTTTAATGCAGATATTGTACGATCTATTCATAAACCGCTGCTTTAGTGCAGATATCTTACGATCTATTTAGAAACCGTAACTACATAATAACTTCTGAAACGTATATATTGGATGCTTCCGTAGCTCATTGCGAATGCATCGAGCTATGAAACTCGAGGTCTGGGGATCGCGTACCATGACTGACAACTGTCGGTGGTTACGCTAATTTGCGATTTTTATAATTAATTGGGGGCTCCGCTTAAAATCCTCGAAACTCAACAGAAAAAGACCCTCCCACCACGTACCCAGTGGTGGATACATGTTTTGTATCACCCACGGGCTGATTATTGGGGCTGGGGTGGGTGTCAAAATCTGTTGAGTGTAGAGAAGGCCCCCGTATACGTTTGTACTCTCCTTCATGTTTGTGTCTAACCTTAATTAAGATTTATGTTCGTTCTGTCCATCATTCATTCATTCATTATACATGTTGTGCTGTCCTTGAAACACGCCCTCTTAAGCTCGCTAGAACACTCGACTAGGGGCTCGCATGGTTTATTTTTTTGTTTCGTATACACTTTGAACTTGCTAGAACACTCGACTAGGGGTCCATAAGGGGATTATATGTTGTGCTGTCCTTGAAACATCCTCCTGAACTCGCTAGAACACTCCACTAGGTGTTCACGTGGGGAGTATAGGTTGTGTCATCATTCATTCATTAATTATATATGTTGTGTATCCTTTGAACTCGCTAGAACACATGGAGATATGGTTTTCACGCTATTTATATATATATATATATATATATATATATATATATATATATATATATATATATATATATATATATATATACATACATATTGTACAATGAATCATGAAAATATCAATGATATTAGTATTAAAAAATGAGAAGAAAAACACGGCATTAATATATCTGATGAGCTGAATCCTGACTAAATAATTTCTGATTTTGAAATTTTTGAAGAACGTAAAAATCAAGGAATGTACACACTATCATCTGAGTACAAGTTCGTAAAACAGGTCCAGACGGCAATGTTTCAGTTAATAGCTACTGTAGAAGATGATGAGGTGAGCACCTTTTTTCTGAATAAATAAAATATTTCTGTATAAAATATTTCAGATTCTAATAATTATTTCAGATTATTTGCAAAATTGATTTATTTACACGATTTTGAGTATCATTTACCCCATCAAAATCAACAATGTGATTGATTTTCACAGTTCTGAGTACCATTTACCCCATCACAATTAACTGATTGATTCGCATGATTTTTAGTACCATTTACCCTGTCAATTTCTGAATAAATAATAAATTTCAGAATAAAATATTTCAGATTATAATAATTATTTCATGTTATTTGCAAAACGGATTGATTTACACGATTTTACCCCATCACAATTAACAAACTGATTGATCTGCATGATTTTGAGTACCATTTACCCCGTCAATTTCTGATTGAATAAAATATTTCAGAATAAAATATTTCAGATTATAATAATTATTTCAGAATAAAATATTTCAGATTATACTAATTATTTCAGATTATTTGCAAAACTGATTGATTTACACGATTTTACCCCATCATAATCAACAATCGCTTTGATCTGCATGATTCTGAGCACCATTTACCCCATCAAAATTAACAAACTGGTTGATATGCATGATTTTGAGTACCAACCACCCCAACAGAATTAACAAACTGATCGATTTGTATAATTTTGAGTACCAATCCTCCCAATACATTTCTGAAGAATAATAAACTATTTCTGAATTAATACAATATTTCAGAATAATAATAATATATGTCTGATCACGATAAAAATCTACGATTTCACATACAGATTCACAATTAATTCCTCTCCTCGCAGTTTAATTAAGTGTACAAGGTGGTCAGTTAGTTTAAAATTTATTCGTGTTAACATATTAGTATGACACCGCAGTTAAACAGGATTGGTTGGTACTTGCACAGTCAAATCCCCAGGGAAAACTTGTGGTGTTCACGTGTATAAAATGTATCCTTGTTGAGCCTGATTTGATTTTCCAAGATCTATTTGATAACTGCCATCGATCACATAACAAAATAGATTAACGGCGATTGTCGATGTTATATGAACGATTCCGGGGGTACATGTCTACCCCCGCCGTATGGATCATTGTCATGTTTAAGAAGCGATGCTGGTGGGAATATTTTTCTCCATTACTCAACAATTTTAGGAAAGATCTCATTGATAATATCGGTGGGTGATTTTACTAGTTCGTCGACATTAAACCCTTGTATTACAAATGGTGGCAATTGTTATTCAGTTATTTTGTAATGATTGAGAAACAACCGTTTATGGGTCATTGTTGTATCTTCACCGTAGTAAATCATATTCCAAATTATAGTTTTACTGATGTATCTAAGATCTGATATAACCTGATTTAGATGTTTTATCGTGTCAACGATGTGTTGTTTCACACCATAAATTTAGTATTTTGTGATGTCAGAAAAGAAATTTCGTAGTTTGTTGATTGATTGTCTAAATTCAGAATTAACAGGTTCGAAATATGACTGACGTAGGTAGGTGAAAATCGATATTACTCACATGCATACGAAAATTGGACTGACAATTGATTTATAGTAGGGTTATAATATTTGCGAGTGAAATGTTCATATTATGGTACTGTGATTTTGCTGGTAACAATTGGTGTAGCACCATACCGGCGTTTAATTGCTGACATCTAATCATTACACTCTTGAGTCACAACATCATACACATCGGGAATACCAGGTGGTCAAACATTTCAATTCCTGCATGTATTTGTTACAGTTTTTATGGTTCTTCCTTATTCCTCTTTAAAAAATTGTATGTAGATTGTGTCCATGCATTAGCAAATTCATCTGTATCATCACTTTTGATTGGAATTATTAGAGATAATTACATTTGCAAGAATGTACATTATTGCTAGACTATAAAAACTGTAAAATATTTTTATAAACTCGGCATATGTTAGGTCATCGAAAAATAATATAATAATGTTATCATTGTATGAAATATTTTGCAAGAAATAGGTTACTTAAACAACTTTGAAACATCTTGTAGCAAATTCATACAGCTAAATAGTGGATTGAAATGAAATTATAAGAAGACGTTTAATATTGATATTTAGAACATCATTATAAAGCAATGATTTTACCATTTACTTAGCTACTCATTTTATCCAGATAGAATGCTACCATGATATATAATGATGCGGTATTGTACATGTTACATCAAATTATGTGATACGGTATTTATCTCACATCATCAAGAGGGGATGTTACCTCTTATGCCACGTGTCAATCTGTTATCCAGACATATTGTAATGGCCCTGACCTTACAATATTTTATGATGTAAGTGGAAAACTAAACTATGTTCTGAGTTGGATAAGTTTGTAATTTAAAGACGAGAATCGACCTTCCATTTATATTTTTATTTCACCTTACGACTGGAAATATAGAATCGTTTGGTACTAAGGGAGGCTTTTAACGGGCTCAACTTTTATTACATCTTCATTTAAATTAGTTTACTTTTCTCTCCTATTTTATCCACAATGTTTGTTTTGAATGCCGTGTTTGTTTATTGTTTACATAAATGTCAACATTCCTGTATAAACCTTTTACATTTGAAGTTTTTAGTGCATAATACTATCACAGTCTATATTCCCTTCAATATCTTTTATTGTGTTACTTACCTGGCCTAAGGCCACGTGAACTAATGGTATGGCTCTTGTTATATTGTGTGCTGTCAGTCCTTTCTTGACTATATGCTGCCATGGTTTGTCCAAAAACAGTTTATTGTGAACAAGATAGGAGCTTAACGTCTAATCAGATTATGACCTTTCATGTGTTTGATTTAGAGTAACATATATAACTACTTATTGCGGTTGATCTTAAATAACATTTATTAAACCTGAATACATTCTTGCGTGGTTGTGTGCTTTATTTGTCGACAATTTATATGTTTCGTATGTTATTTTCATTTGAGATTATTCATTTTTTTCAATGAGAAATTTGTACGTATTCATACAAATAGTTTCCTAAATTTTCCTCTGAAATTCACTTTTATTAAGCTTGTACAGTCCATTTATTTAAGGCAGAAATATAATACAATACAAGGCGAATTAAGTGAATGGCTTTGATAAATATGTCATCCTTCGACACTCCTTTGGAAAAGAGAAAATTAAATTTCCTGCTCGCATTTGAAATTATTTTACGTTTCAGTCTGCTATTCACTTAACACCAGCAATGCATGTACCTCGGTTGTGTCTCCGCAAGCGGTGCATAAAGGTAAGCAGCTCAGCAAGATTTAACTATCCAATATCCCCATGTTATCAACTAGGACGGTGGTCAACAAAGATTTGTGATCTTCATTCTCCTGCTGAACGTCTTGGTGTTTTAAAATAGTTCCATGTGTTCTGGTACAAAACTACATTTTTCTGAAATACACTGCGTCATTTAAACACACCCCCAGTCTGTTTGATATTAAACAATGGTGCAGAATTTCTACACTTTTTGGGATTGAATATATTAATAGTATTCATTACACTTCAGATTGTCCGTGCTACTGTGAATTACGAACGCTGATATTAATAATTGTTCCTTTCAAATTTCTGTAATATTGCTATTTTCATTCATTTTGCAACTTTTTGTTTTACTAGGATGTATTTGAAGAGGAAAACGTTCACATTAGTATCACTTACTAGAACATATATCAATATGATTATTTCCTCCTAGTCTTACTTTCTCAGTAAGCATGAGTCTGATCAAAGGGTATAATTGAACACGTAAACACATACGTTTTCGTTTACAAAACTAAAAGTTGTATCACATAGAAGGTACACGAATACAAGATTTTCACATTAAAAATACTGGTTATGATGAAACGTTAACTTCGGAAAAAAAATGGAACAATGACTCACGTTTCCTGAAAGTAAGAAGTCTAAAAACAATTCCACGAACCCACAATCGACCATTATTACGTATGATTCAATTTTTGCAAAAAGGATAATAAAGTAATGAACCTGGTTTCAGTTTAGACTTTTCGTGACTATCTCAGTCAGACTGTTTATGTATGCAGACTGATTACTCTATATAAGAACAAAAACATCATATCTGTGTCTAAAGCATAACTACATCAAAACAATGGCTTTTCAAATTGTCTAAATAAGTAAACGTTCAATATCAATTATCAGTAAACTACGTTAAAAGCAGCAAACGATATTTTTGTATCCTGGCACATGTTAATGTCTCTGTTTCAGTGTCAGATGGGCAGTTATGGTTGTAAATACTGAATTAATTACTATCGGTCTTTAATTTATGTTATGAACTTTTGCGTAATGATTTAGTAATTAACTTGAAATAAGGAATTCATAACAATCATATTTGATATGATATGCTTGATTTGGCTTTCAATGCAGCTGTGTAATAAGTACTTCTGCATTACAGACCCAGATCGGAATTACGTTTTACGTGATTTCGTTGATGTCCCACAAAGTCGTAGCATATCGACCGTTTAAAAAAATATCAGATCGTTCTCGACGTATTCCACTTAGACGCTGTATGTTCCAAGTTTTGACTCCCAAGTTTATAAATATAAATTCATTTTCTATTTTACTCATACGGTAGTAATGAAAATACTATTTTAAAAGTACATGAAGAGATATATAATAAATAATAAACTGTGTTTGTAGTTTGTTGCGAGTCGGTGAAAACAATTAATTAAACATGACTTATGAATGAACAAATTTGGAGCTGACATCTGTGATGTATCCTTACGCCTTGTCAAATATTTTATTTATGCGCTTACACCTCTGTGTGTCGAAATGCAAGCATCTGTTCCAAAATAGTCACGCATTCCTAGCTGTAAGTTTTAGGTGAACTTGACACAGCATGTTGAGGTCATTTAGAAGATCTGAATATTAAGATGGATGAAAAACAGTCCCTATCTTTTAAACATAGGCATCTTTCAATACTCTTTAACATTAGTACACGATATGATCACTTGTATTGTACGAAAATTTAGCACAAATCTTCATATGTGAGCTGTGGCCAACTAATTGTGCGGGGGATTGGATCATACATTCGTACCTCTTTTTCAAGTAAGCATTTTTGGCAGTGGTTAATTTAATAGTTCGCTACTGATTAATGTCGTCATTTAAGTAAATGACTGAGTAGTTTGAATGCGCTTATAATAATTTGAAATCGAGATTCACGGCCTCTGTTTATTGATGCTTATAAAACAGCCATGTTGCCTACCTTCTTGATATGATTCAATACAAATGTTTTACTGAATCACAGATCCGCTTTAGCCGTTCAGTCTATGTATCAATTTTATGAACAATTGTGCACATTTGAAGTCGTATAATCTGTTGAATTCAGTATTTGTCACACAATGGTCTTATACATAAATTGTATCTGGTGAAGGGGAGGTAAGTCGAATAGACTGTCTTTAACTTTTGTCTTCATAGTCATTCGCCGCTTTGCGAATTCGTTCCTAGTAGACTACATTGACTTGTTATTAAATCATTTCAGATTTTCATATACTATTATTAATGGAAATTAATCGATATTGCAGTGAGAAATTAGTCATGGAAGTATTCCTTTTCACTAATTAGTATTTATTCAAAACCATGTAAACATTAAATGACGTCATATTATCATTGGCTGTCAATTTTTTTATATCTCACATTTTCCTCAAACGAGGAAAATTACCTATCATTCAGACAGCAGAATTCAAACACTTTCTTTTTGTTTTGTAAACAGAAGTTCAAATTGGTAAAACAGCGATATTTTTGTTACATTTTATGTCTTGACGGTCTCATTCAGACTGGAGATATACATAATTATACATAAATAAACTGGTTACTAATGCAGAACGCTTACTGTTCTTCAAGAGTAATAACACCATGAAGATGATAATTAATGTGGACAATTGGTTAATAATGGTCTAAATGATTTATCTGTTCGAACTTTCAATATACACACACTTATTGTAATAAAGGATAATTTGGTATCTTGGTTCTGTCAACAATATTTATTCATTTATAATGGTGAAATGTAGGATTCATGACTTTAACTAGTTACCAAATTTCCACAAAACGACAAAAGTGCTTCCTCCCTGAAAGAACTAACGTATAACGTTGTGTGTGGGGAAGAAATATTTCCACAACAAGGCATAGAGCCTGAGTATCTTCATACTTATATGCCAATGCCAAGAAATACATACTATTAAGAGACCGTTATTATCTTTTCCGTGCTGTGATTGTTAGGTCCACAAGTCATAGACAATAATAACGTATGGATGGTCCCATGAATGTATCAGTCTATTGTCGTCTAATGTCTGTAATCCTTTTATCCGTGGTGCCATCTTGAAAATCTGTCTATGAGTACTTTTCATGAATATATTGTCATATTAACACGGAACATTCACAAAAAAAAAACATTTATTGTACTTGGTATGTATCAAATGTAATTTTTACTGAGCTCAAAACGGCCGACTCCTCCCCAATGAAAAGTCATATTAAAATCAGGTTTTCCCAAAATACTTCATGCTGTATTTTGTTGGATCTGAATTCTTGAACTAAAATCATAATCAATCTGAGTCTTTTTAATATACTTAGGTCTTTGGAATTGCCATGGTTCCAATCTGATCCCAACATGGCTGTTGTAATGTTTATTGATATATGTCCTAGACAGATGGCCATGTCGACATTATGTTTTCACGTAAAGAATTAAGATGATGATTTGCCGCCTTACAACATTAAGAGATCTCGTTGGTATGAATATGCACGACATTAATTAATAACGATGAGAGGAACATGACTCTGTTCTGGTTGAGCTTGTGAATAATATATCGAAAATATGTAGAAACAAATTTTAATCAGACATGCTATGTAATTTTGAGTTTCAATGTCAGGGAGATCAAAGCCTAAGAATCAGAATAGGTTCGAATAGTAAAGTGAGAATCAAAACCGGAACCTTCTTGTAATGCATCCAACTCCATCACAACTGAACTACATCAGATCTAAATGGTGTTCAGTTATGACTAACGGGGTCTTGGCCCATATTATTATGAAATAACCCATACATTCACAGTATATGATGAATCGTATACCTATAATAATGCCATTTAAGTGAATCTGTTTTAATTCTGGGATTGTCAACAGTTGATGAGTGACGAATCACGGCCTAATACGCTGTGGCAAGAAAAATATAGGCATATTTTTAGATGAAGTTCTTTTGCATGTTACGCCTATATATATATATATATATATTACCTAGGATGTGCTCAGAGCTTGATGCTGCTCGATTCAACAGGAGTGTAGATATGTCCGTAAGACAAAGATATATCTCCAATGTTGTAAGTGTTTATGCTTTGACCGTATATTGCAATAGTTAAACAATATCAGTAATGAATGATTTTCAGGAAGATAAAGATATAATAGTAGAAACATTCATTATCAGTGTTTTGTTTACAAGACTTGGAAGATGACAGTTATATTCAATTGTTCTTGTAAATGATAGGTGAAGTAACCATGTCAACACTTAGGATATTGATAACATCAAAAGCAAAGCTACTACATTATCTGGACTGTTCTTTATTGCCAACAATTTGATTCGTTGTACCTACACAGTTTTATTAGCAAATTTGATCCCACAAATTCTGTATTCGTGCCACACACAACGTACACATTCGCAAAATGTTTTAGTCGATAAAGGTTCCAGAAGTCTAAGGCGACAAACATTACTCATGTAGTGGAAGGAAAGAGCTACACTTTGTCAAATATTTACTAATTGAATGTCCCCTCGTGTTTGCTCAGATGACAGTTTAGACCATTCACGTCTAACTATTGATGGACTTACTTACAAAATCTTGATAATTTTCCTGTAATTCCTGAAGCCTAATTATGTCCTGATCATTACAGGTAAATCATACTCTAGTGTAAACCAAAAAGGTCAACCATAATTAGCAATTGTGTATATATTATATAACCAAGTAAAATGTATGTGTAACATATATTTCGAACATTATGATTCCTTTCCAGATGATATAAAAATGTAAGTAGTGTTCCTAGTATTGTGAGCAGAAACATCATACTAATCAACAATTAAACTGAGGGTGTACATAACATGACTGAAGGAATACCAAAACATAACCTTATTAAACATTTTTGTGATGTTTAAGACTTCTATCACAATAATGAACTTCCATTTTCTGCCCATTTCGCGCATCACGTCATAAACAGCAATGCTAAAAACCAATCTGTGTTCCTGTTTACGTATGGAAACTAAAATATCGATATCAAAGTCTCATAGAAAGGAATGTGTGGAACACCAAGCTGGGTCGCTGAAATATGTATTTCAAGGTAAGTTCGAAATAGATTGACAAATATTGATCAGCAGTAATACAATTTGTATTATTACTTTTATTAGCTATACTAAGAAATTTAAATAATCTGATTATAATATGATCTTCAAAGTTTCTATGTGCAGATCTGAAAGACAATGGAAATGGCGAAACGAGTGTTGCATTATATCATGTCACTAATGAACACGCTCTATACGTTTATCGATTTTACACTTATTGTACATAAAGCATTGGCGGATTCCAAACACCCCTACCCCTTAGGTCAAGGGTTCGATGTCCCCTTCCGCTTCATAAAAAAAGACTTATAAAAATGGTCCAAAATCAGCTTTGCTTGGCTCTCAGCATTACGGGTTTAGTGTTAGGAATGGTTGGCATGGTATCAGGAAAACGTGACTGGCTTGGACATTAAGCTAACTGCCTGCGGAATGAAGCCAACTACTCGTCCTCACTGTAAAATATCCAAACTTCAGACATCGTAGCGATATGAATAACACTGTTAAAGCTAATCGCTCTCTCTCTCTCTTACACACACACATGCACAAACATCCCATTATCAAACATTTCGGCTCTAATGCGAAATTATATTGACTGTATAAAACGTTTCGATAGTTCGACATTTCATGGCCGGCCAAAGATCTAGGGACACAGTAACATGATTACAGAATATAAAATATATTAGACAAATTTGTATTAATATTGTTTCGCTTATATATATAGCTAGTAGTTATTTGAACTACCACTGATTTGTAGACCCATAAATGAGTTATGTGTTATTAAGATATAATGATACAGTCAAAACAGTAAGTATTTTATATGACTGAATCAGTCCATCACACATTAGACTATTAGCAAATTACAAACTCAGATTTACAGTATAGCAAGTATATTTTCTTTCCCTGATATATTAAAAAGTGAATACATTATGGTAATGACTATCTTTCGAAATAGGTTAGTGAAGCGATTCGAAAATTATGGGGAGTTTCGAAAATATGTATTGAAAGGGTAAAAAAACAAATTATGATGTTAAAAGCAAAGAGTTTCTAGACGACGCGTTGATGTGTGGTATATCTGAACATGGACCCAAATGCTAGTTTACGAAGTTGTTTTGTATGGCGTTCATTTTAGTACAATAAAACACATTCAGAGGCATTGAAATTAGCTAACATATTTTGTTTTTGGGTAAATGTTTTTAAAAGTATAAATAATATAATCGAGTTACCAAGATGCAATATGTAACCGTATTCCGTTTCATTTTCAAACTAAATAACTGTTTAACGCTTCACGTGTAAAGGAATGTAACCCGGATCTGGATATCTTTGTTTTGACATTTCCAACGTAAGTTTGCATCTAAATTAATAACAGGAATTTTAGTTAACTACTAGACATCCCAAGTGTGTTAGATATTGCATATTTAAAAGTTTGAAGACTTCTACTTCCATGATCTAGCCACATGATGCATGTTCATAGAGTTATAAAATTTGCCAAATCGAAGTGAATTCAATTTAAATTTGTTTAATTTGTCCAATGCGACTGATGAAAAGACAATTGAAAGGCCATATGCTAACTTTGACACGACCAATTCACCCATAAGGTCTTTCTTTCTTACGTTGGGACGTATGGTTTTAATTCGCTGAGCATACTCCTAACCCATACTCGCCGAGTATTTCTATCAGTTATTCAGAATTCATGTTCAGCTTTCAATTTGTCTGAAAGATATATATATATATATATATATATATATATATATATATATATATATATATATATATATATATATATATATATATATATATATATATATCCATTTCGTAGTCCAGCTGATGATCAATAATAGGCTGCTTTCATATATGAATTTGATCATCATCGATATAAGGGACTATCTTGTCAATCGACTCTGATCTTACAAAAGACACGAATCACTTAAATTTATTAAATATTTGATAATAAGGAGTTGGTTCTATTGTAAGAAAACAAACCTGAATCGCTAGAAAGCATGACATTCAAACTTTTATTAGAGAAATATTACATTCTTCGCACACATACAGAGTTTTAGTCGGCATTTAGATTTTGTTAACATATCCAGTAAATGCATCTAATATTAAGGGAATCCTGGATTCATAAGAGCTTTCCAAAGGCATTCCACGCATGATCCACGCCATCTCGTGGCTCTGTCACGAATTGAATGCGATTGTATTCCGTTCACGTTTTTGAATCATATCATACCTTTTTAGTACGTGTCTGGCAACAGGTTGTTCTCATTTCATTTAAAGGATAAGATATGTGTCTTAAATTTATAAAAGGTAACGTGCATCAATTATAGCAAAAATGGTATAATTCGTTTTGACTAAAGCTCATTCCTTCGTGATACATTGGACTTATAGAGCATGCATATTTGGCAATGCCTTCAAAATGCATCTGCAATCACAATATAAGTGCAACATGTTACGTGTTGCCTTCTTATCTAAGATCTAAGTCTCCTTCTATTATACTATGTCATCACATGTTTCGTCGTGCTGTTCTAGAATTATGAAATATACACATTATATGCATAATGCGGACCTAGAAAAGTTAACCGTCTGATGATATCTGTTGCGAGCAATCTTTATCACTGTATAAACTGAAATGATCTAGCAGCTGTACTAACCAACTCTTTCCCAAATTGAAATTCCAAAACGGATCACTTGCATGTGCTGAAAATGGCAAGCTCTTTGGACTTAGCAATACATTTATTTGGAGCCTACATATTGAAAATATAATGTAACATACATCGGAATTGCAAAATATATTAAAGGATGCTTCACATACTATCTGATTAGATAGTCAATATTTATATTAGTCTTATCATTTGTTAGACCTCTGTTACAAAATAGACTCATTGTGATGGATGGTTTAACGTAGTCTCAAATAGATTAGAGAGAATACAGTTGGAGACTTCAGGGAGAGTTAAAGGTCCAACCAGAGGTGCCTACCCCTATGCAGTATTTGTGAGAAATGTGATGGATCCATCCTACAACTGAAGCAAATCCCACAACTGAAATGATTTTAACGATTGTTACAGTTATTTAAATCGTTTTTTATATGAAGTGAATTGCATGTTTGAATCGGGCGAAAAATAAAATCGGTAAAAATGAACGTTTCTTATTAGCTAAAATGAAAAACATAGTATGACCTTATTATACCTCAGATATTTCAAGTGATGACAAAAGTATGAGGTAAAACCGTGCTTACCGTGCATTGATTTTGTTTTATTATTTTGATACAATATTGTGTTTGAAACCCGATTGGATATGTGTTGCAAAACCATTTCTTATATTTGATCCAAGTTACGCATATGGGTATTAAGCAAACACTCGGCTAAATTACATATTTCCTAATCTCGTGTGACATTTTTTGCTCGAAATGTTGGCATATTTTCAATTACGTGGATGCTTATCAATAGCAAACTTGGAACCACGGATACAGCAACGATGACCAAATCAGTCTATTTGCACATTATTTCCTGCAATTTGAATTCTGTACAATTGATTTTGCAATATTCATAGACGTCATAATCACGTGATGTATTTAAAGATGTAAATCACAATGCCGTTGTAAGTTTTTCCATTTGACCTGTATCATGGTTAACAAAGTTAAAGTTTTATAGTGACGAGTTTTAAAGACATATATCTAATACATAAGGAGCTGCATTCAAACTATGAAATGTATGATATTGTTACCATGAGTCTAGGTGTCTCTTTCTCAAAAGAAGTGAGTTCTTTGTGATGAGAAAAATTAACGATGTGTGGTAAATGTTTAGAAAGTCGCGCATTTTGTTATTGCATGCACCTGAACAGTTTGTATATTATTAATATAAGTGTACAGAGTAAACGCTGTAATGGAAATAATTCATGTTTCATGTCTGCGCCACTTAAGCATCATGGTAAATCATTCGGACCTTCTGCGAAAGTGTATGAGTGTCAGATGTAGGATTAATGCTGATAGGTATTCGTCGCAGAAGAGACAGCAGGTTCCTTGAATCATTTTTTTTTTCTTCCTTAGTGTACATTTTTGCACTTTACCTTATTTGTTTTAAGTTAAATATATATGCACTAATTTTTATATTACACTCTACGACATGAAAGCTAGTGTTGTTTTAAATCAGTGCTACTCGAGGAGGGTACGTCCTAATAATGGCAATTTTAAACGTTCCGAATCAATTTTAAATCTGGATCAGTTCCAATTGATTTTCATGGGCGTTTAATATAGTATTAAACGTCAGAATCAGCGCGATACGGACACAGCCAAGCACAGTACAAACGCGTCCATATTCTGTACGCATCAATCACAGCTCTTGTTAATGGCATCCTGTAAGAATATATTGATGTAAAGGAATCAGTAAAATAATTAAATCAAGTAAGCACTTAATTCATTATTTATTGTTTTCTTTTCTTAATTAATACTAATTATTTTCTTATTTTAAAGGGTTATTATTTGTATTGCTGAATATTCAAACATGACATTCTTTGAGAGATTGCTTTGATGATGAAGGTTTAATTTTATTTAGAAGAGAATAAACATGCATTAAATCGGTCACGAAATAATTTAAACTGGGTGAAAGTAATGAACAATATAACTCTGAGTCTCTGCTTGCAACGACAAACAATGTTACGTGTGTCACGAAGGATATACACTTTCATCTTTCGAAAGAGACATTCCAAAGTATGTTTGGAAACATTTAGTGGAAAACACATTGACTTGCTTTGTGTGATATCCATGTCTTTAATTTGTTTATTAATTAGATTCATTTACATACATAATGTTTCATGCATTAAATGCACCATTTGAACACATTTGGTATTTTTGCTATCATATTTAATTCCTCCAAAGTGATTGTCAAGACTTACAATCACACTATAAGATTTACGTGAATTTAGTTGAAAATAAATGTAGCAATTTCCACATATCATGATACATAGCAGTAAGTATGCCAGTCAATACTTTGGAATATTAATGTACGTTATTTGACATATTGACACAAAGGATATATGCTTCACCTTTATTTTTGCAAGCATACCCTATCTGGTTAAAGCAAAAACCTTTATCCTCAAAAAATGCATTTTTTTATTCCTTATAATTGTTATTATTATTTGTATTATTATTATTATTATTATTATTATTATTATTATTATTATTAGTAGTAGTAGTAGTAGTAGTATCTAAATACGAAGAGATTAAAAAATATATTATGTAGTTTGCATTATCTTCGTCTAGGAGGTGTGCTTTTTGCGGTAGGTATTATTCCCGTAATCAGTAAGAGTAATAGCAGTAATACTACTATAGTAATAATATTAGCAGCAACACTAGCTTTTGTGTATTAATATTATTTGTAGTTGTTGCTGTTTACAAGCAGTATTAATACTGATAGTTGCAATAATAGTAGCGGTATCAATCATATTAGCACTATTTCTTGCTACAATCAGCAGAGGTAGTAGCAGTAGCACCATTAGTATTTGCGTTATAAACGTCTTAGTGAGAGCTGCGGAATTGTAGTACTATCTCCTGTTACTGTAGATAAATTAGAGGATGTTATATTTATAAACGTAATCCATGTTTATCCTGATGTTTCCTATATAATTAACTATGCAGAGCGTATATAAGCTATTAATTACAAGGTATTTTTCCAAATTACAAATTCACGAAAATCAAAACTTTGAAGCTTACCTAAGCACAACGGGTATAAAATAGTTAATACATTTTGGTTAACAAACAAGCCCATGTTTCTGTTATGGTACTTCCTACCACAACACTAGATGTACTTACGCTAAAAATGCAGACACGGATTAACATCAAGCATGTGTTCAGTGGAAGAAACAGGCAACAGTACACCCACAGCAAATAGTGATACTACTCACAGCCATCGGTCATTGGTTTGTGTCTAGCCTCGAGATTGACATTGCTTGGCTGCCGTTTGAAAAATAAATTACAATACATATATTTGACATTTAGGCATCAAACTATTTTTTGCACGTCGCTGTGTATAAACTTGTTATTATTAAAAATCTCCTCTAAACCGATCCTTTATAACCCGACTTTTGTAATTGACAACAACAAACCCACATAACATAAATCAAACCTCTATTACTGTCCTCATTATAAATAAAACCAGAAGGACGCTTTTTGTCAGAAAAGAGTTTTACTGTAGGCAGTAGCAATTTGGAAATGTTGGCAAACAAAATAATTAAAACACTTATTTCCGGGTCGTATCTCCCCTTAAGTGGACTGTCCACATCACTCACTCATGTTAGCCTAAAACAATATTTCTTGACACTCGCATGAGTTTGCTCATTGCGACCAAAATATTTATGCCTCGGCCATATCCTATTTTCATATGGAAACATTAAAGTGTTAAGAAATATCAGCATGTGACTCGATTTTACTGAGAATCATTAAATAGTGTGTATAAAGCTGCAAAAAGATTCGTGTAAATTAAGAAACGTTTTCTAAGAGTGGTCGGTTTCGATTGTATGGCTGTATAGATGGGGAACAAGCATTATACGCCTGATGTGTGTGTCGAGAAAGTAAATCAGTGTAACCGATGATATACGGATATAAATAACAGATGAACCATTATGATCTACAATGAGGGGTAAAATTTCAACTGCAATTATGTTTCATTTAGGAAATTAATGGAGTTAGGCATAGCCGTCAACTTTATATGTTTCATGATAATGGATCAATGGTAATATGCAGTATGAAACACTCATATGAACCATTTCCTCATAGAGCAACGCATTCAGTTATATAATCTCATCAGCGAGTCAAACATATGAAACATATGTTCCTAAGGAGACAAAGATTCGTGTAAAAATAATAGTCGACTGCGCTTGAACAACTGCAAGCATGAAAAATGAAAGAACATACATTGTTTATAGCTAGATAGCGCTGTGAAGACAGAGATGCCTTAGTCCAAATGACATTGATAAAGCAGTACCAAACACTGCGTTTAGTCCGTAAGGCTTGGATATCTAATAGTACCATATCTTCGTAACATGAAAGTTTAACTTAATGCAGACGGGTAGATGCCTCGTTTAGCATGTTTCGAAAGTTCACTTAGGATAGGGGATATTTACATCGTATGTGGGTAGAAAGGTGCGACGAGAAATCCCGATCGTGGCAGCCAGATGAATACAGAGCTCAGTCTCTTTCTGGGGGTAGTTCTCTCTGGTAGAAGAAACGGGGAAAACAAGTCGTACATACGTGTGTGACGCAGTTAGTTCTGGCAGAAGGTAGGTGTTTTACAATGCTAAAAGAAAATCTCAACCAGTTGCTTATGATTAGCAGGAAATACACATATAAACCAGATCAGCTACCTGCCAGAGTCTCCAGCAAAGCATATGTCATAACCAACGCAACAAGACAGCTGGTATCAATGATGAATGAGGTTCAACATGCCAACATTTAGATTGGGCATGGATGAATCTTAAACAATACAGATTGATCGAGAATGAGTAACATTTTAAAACTAAAACGGCTTACGGTTACCCAGGCAACTTTCCCAGGATAGAAGAATACGCCAACTATTTTAGGCAGTTGGAAAATTCATAACATGAAATGTTTTTCTAAGCAATGAATAATACATTGTCGTCAGCACACGTGCCTACATTCTCACATTTGAGCGCACGGTTGTTCGAACATGAATTATACATGGTTATCCCAATCCTTCTTAGATGCCACTTCAGCATGCTTTTAGCATGTTTCTTAATTAGCCTTACAAGTCGCACTGCCCACGAACACAGTAATTATATTTGCAGGCGCACTAGTGAAACAATATCCTCTTCCATTAATATTACACAAAGTGATACTTTTGAACCTCTTCACAATATCTTGCGCACATACAGTGTGAACTTTCAGTAGCTTGCGTAACAAAAGGCGCTCTAGCGTTTGAATTCATGACAAGATATTGGCGGTCCGGAAGCCTCTTTTGTAGTCAAGGGCTCAGACTCTTTGTAAAGTCGACGGTCAATGCAGACCGTACAAGAGGTATATCTGTTGTACCTTGTTCATGGGTGCAAAATCGATTTCTAGCAACGTTACGTACTGCTATCCCTGTCTTTCCCATACAAGGAAAACATGGATTTACGATGTGAGTGAAGATATTGACCCTCGAGGCATATTAACTCAACGATACCGTTTTATTGGATTCGTGGTAGCTGGATTCCTTGAACGTCTGCGCTTTATGTTTAAAATGTATTTTTCTTGCAGGTCAAGACCCATGATTTCATGCTTGTTTTAGGCTTCTTAGCACTTGTTTTATTAGTAATGTTTACTATTTGTTTCAACACCATCGCTCCACACTAGTGCTTTCCCAAGTGCCAACACAGATGATATTTCTGATCATGTATGTTGTATTGACAAATCTTTCAGCCAGATGATTTGCATTAGACTAGATGTTATATACGGATTTAAATGTGCGTGTAGCGCTACTTGAAATTTCACAAAATATACATAGTTCAACATGTTTGACTCCAGCTTGACAATCGTAACTTTCATGTTCCAACAATTCGGAACATTTACGAATTTGGTCATGTGTTATAAAGTACGTTTGCTCGAAAAAGTTTTACTGACTGTCATTCCTGTAATCACTGACCAAAAATGTCTTTATATCTTCCTGATGATAAATCGCGCATTTTTAGTTGATCTGTTTTGGTAACATTTAAAGCGTTTGCTAATGTTTAACCGACTGATTCAATTTTCGAGAAACCTCATGGATTGTAACAAAATGTGGATAAAATCATCTCAGAAAATATTATATCAAAATGTGTTACCTAAATTGTGTCGTTGTACATCACTTCGTGACCTACTAAAACAATTTTGGAATGTCCGGTTGTCATTTGATATTTTATGAGCAAAATCTTTCCTAGATATCCGTCTCGAAGGCCTGATCACGCATAAAGTACATCTTAAATTTAAGAAAACTGCGTCGTGAACATTTATTTTCAGTCTCAATTTTCATATGGTATAACTTCAGGGGACTATTTTATTAGGATAATCCATTTCATTAAAGCAACTGTTACTTTCGAAGTCGATGAATAGTAAAATATATTCGATCAACAGGTTCTGAGATAATAATGGTACAAATAATTATAATTTTGCTTGGTACATTTTGCACATTTACTTATCAAAATCGGATAAATATGTACTAATGCAAATCTTTAAAGAGTGTGGATACTTGCAATTCAGATTAAATATATTAATTTTGAAAGACAACAAAAAATTTAAGAAAAGGAAATGATTATTTAATCAAAATTTAAGTCCTTTAGAAGGACCTGATGATGATTATGGGTGGATCACATTATTCACTTAGCTTCATGTTTATTCCAAATACCTTTATATCTGATGCAAAGGTGTGGCAATGACACTAAATATATTTAAAACATGACGATGAAGATAGTATGTATACGGCTAATACAAAAATTGATTTCAGAATGGCAACAAATCACATACTGTCTTAAAGGGTTAAATATAATATAGACCTTGAATTAATAGCTAAAACCTGTATTTGTTCTTCAATATACTTCAAATACTTCGTAATACTGTTATTTTCCAGGCGGTTCTATCAGTGTATCTATAAAAAGGGAATTTGTGTTGGATGCTAATATATCAATAAGATATATATGTGTCTTTGATGTATCATATTTACCAGATAAAAAATTGTAATGTAACATCTAAACCGTTTAAATCAGAGAACCACGACCCACCCATGTGACTCATTGACAATTAGCTGAGTAGAACACCGTTTTAGGTGCAAGGTGAAGGTGATATCGGGTTTCAGCACCTATGAGAATGCAATTAAATTATACTCTTGTTCTGGACGAAAGGCTTGTATCATCTTGTACCAGCTTTGCTTTTAGCTAACCCCTTTTACCTGAAAACACATGAGCTATCAGCATATATCCATTTACTCTTCTGGAATGTGATGTACTTATTTTAGACTGGTTACAAAATTCCCAAAATAAACAAAGATTAACTGATTTAGAATATGACGCAAACTCATTTGGAATAAAAATACAGATGTCACCTATGTAACAATGGGATTGTTGATTATTTAAACAGGTGTCCATGGCGGACGACATCCATTGTGTTCAACTCTGCCATTATAAGCTCTGTTGCATGGGGAAAATGTGATAAATTTGTTGTCAAAACAATAGATCCACTCAGATAAAGCATTGCCTCCTCAAGTTCAGAACAACGGACGCTTAGTTATTTTGCAATAACAGTAAGCTTAATATTATGTAAAATATCTAATCATATTTACAGACGCTACTCATCCTGACGTGACTTTGATGTGTACCTGAGCAGACTTGTCGCCGAAGTAAACTTAGCCGAGTTTATCAGACGTGTTGTTGTTGATGTTAGCCCAGGTGATCTTGTGTTTTTCTAAATATTGAACTGCCGAACGTTAAAACGTCTGACATTGATATTCAATATTTTGTTAAGAGGTCACGAGACTCTGAAGTCGGATCGTTATTTAATTGCATCAAATACAACGTATACCTAAATACGATATCGAAAGTTAGAACATACTGGCAAAGAATTTCGAGAATTACTTGTCATGAATGATCCATGCAAGAGATGATGATCTCCATTATGTAACAAAATAATTTATGAACAAGACGTTCAGCGGTATCAAGGCCGTGGCTATGAACGCTTAATTTATTCAAAAACTAATTAGTGATAATAAACCAACCGAACAACTTACTAACAAAAAGGCATCAGATGTTCAAATTTATGCATATACATTTGAAGTGATCTTGTTTAAGATCATGTTATCTAAATATTTTTTTTTGGAAACAAATGATCCGCATTTCTTGCAGGTATAACAACGGGAACTGTGCTGAGTTTGCAATATTGTATCGATATATCATTATATTGACTATCTCCTAACAATTGTACACAAAGCTATGCATATGCTCTGTTTAGTTTACTTCCAGTTGGCCTATGGGACCAGAGTCAGATTATAATACACGTTTCTAGTCGGTCCATTGGCTAGTACTAGACAAAATTACGTTACCTCACGTCAAGCCTGAAACTGGGCTCTGCTATGTTTCGAAATATCATTTGTTTCCGACATATACCTTGCAAAGAATTTATATTGTGAATTTTCACTAGGTACAAACGGATTTTCGGGTGCCGTTTCATGAAGCGCGTTCACTTTATTGCCACTGTTTCAGCGTTCAAGTTGGCCTTTATTTTCAGAAGTTGGCCAACATGTCTATGATCAATTTCTCCCTCTGGTGACAAATTAATTCAGAGTAGTTTTCCTTCCCGGAATACAATCTCTAAGGGAATGGGGATGGTTACACTTCGAGTAAACTGTCAAGGTCATTCGGGCCAAAAAAAAAACCGCGAAGTGCACCATTTATATTGTTAGGTACTTGCTGATCGATGTTATGCATATATTATGCAATAGGAAATTCCCCTGTTTAGAAGAAATTAAGAATTGATTATTGTCACTAGCAGGAACGTTGTGTCAAGGAAACAATACAACTTTGAAAACAATTAGTGCATATTAGCTTTGGAATGTATTTGTACCAATAGCTGTGGTTCGTCCTATATATGAATCCTGACTCCAATTTAGGCATACCACTCTTAAATACTGTGAAGTACCTATTTGAGATCTCGTTTATGGATGGAACGTTAACATGATACATGATATACCTGTCAAAGACGAGAAGATATTATACTTTCTTAGCAGTGATTCTGTTTGTTGTCCATTTAAAAGCAACTAGTACAGTGGTAACTGGTAGTTCCATCACAGTCTGGACTTTATTCGAAATTATATTGTAGGGATGAATCTGTATCTGAGATGGTAAGACTGAAAATTAGGAATCAAAAGCATGTCTCCTTTTAGCAGACACGCATGACTCTGGAGGAGCTTTTCCGACATATAATCTGGTAAAGGTCACATCGATTAGTTGTTACCAACGATTGTTTTGTATATATAATACAAGAAAAGTTAAAACACTTTGAAATAATCAGAAACTGTTAGTTTGAAACTAAGCATAACGAGGCCAATTTAAGCACCTCTGCAAGTCCAAGAAGTATAAATATTATATACTGTATCTATTTTGTGTCATTAAAAACCAGCAGTGGATACGAGTACTGGATGCGTTTATGTGACCGAAGTTTCATGTTTCAGCCAATTAGTAACTCACCATTTACTTTCGTCCCCTTTTGAGTATTGAAATGACTAGGATAGACCTTTATCAAACCGTGGTACGGCGTAGATCTGACGATGTCATGCGAAACAATCGTTTAAACCAGACTATCACGAATACTGTCTTTTGAACTTTCATATTTAAAATGTATTATCGCACTTACGCATCCAATAATGTTTAACAGTGTTATATCTCTCTGTTGAGCATCTTCTAGCATCCTGACCGCTCCGGTGGCTTAGTGGTTAGAGCGTCCACCTCGGATGCGGGAGGTCGTGGGTTCAATCCTCGGCCTGGTCACATCAAATACTTTTGCAAATGATACTAACAGCCGCCTCGCTTGGTGCTCATTATTAAGAGTTAGTGTTAGAACAGGTCGTCCTGTTGTAAGGATCATGAGACTGGGCGGGACATCATGCAACATGTCTGCGGCATGATGCCCCAGCGCTAGGCATCACTCTAAACTGACACACTGCAGACATCGTAGCGATATGACTGAATTTTTTTAAAGCTACGTTAAAAAAAATCACACACACACACACTAACTTCTATCATCCTAGATTGATTCAAATGACAAACAATATTCATAATCTGGTACATATATAAATGAGAAAATATTCGGTATTGTTACCAATTATACTAAACAATCAGCTGACTGATGTTAGTGACGCAATGTCTTAAATTGAGTATTATCTAAAAAAGTGAAATTATTTCACGATTAACGTGGGAGCTGGGTTTTACTCTCAATCACAATTTTTTGGAATAGATTTGCTTAACACATACCTGTATGCGACTCCCTACTCAAATGCGTTGTCCGAAAAGATGCAACAAATGTTCCTCTTAATTGACAGTGTGAACCAAGTAACAAAATTTTCATAAGGGCTTGTTCGGTCGCAAAATGTTTCTTGTTGTTTAAAATGACGTCATATTATGTGTACCAATGCAGATTTGTTTGGGCTATTTCTCGTCATATCATGTCATCATTTAATTAATGACTCTCTCATACATAGTATATATAAATTTTATTTCAATACATAACTGCCTGCATTGCATTGTGGAGAAAACGGTTAAAGTCTTATTAATGGATGTAAGCACAGCATGAGGAATATAAAAATGTACCATACATCCGTAGGTACATCCATCCATCCATCCATCCATTCATCCATCTTTCCATGCATGCATCCATACATACATACACACACATACATGCATACATACATACATACATACATATATACATACATACATACATACATACATACATACATACATACATACATACATACATACATACATACATACATACATACATACATACATACATCATATGATCCATTTAAATGACCAAGAAATAAACCGAGAACAGATTTAACTTGTTATTTTACATAGCATTAATCTTCCTGACTTGATACGACTTAAAGAAACATTGGTAATGTGTACGATTCTTGCAGCATTATACATTTTGCCATCATTCAGTCTTTATTGCAGTGCTAACTATAACTGATTGGATGAACACCTTGCAGGAAAAACATTATAGTGAATCATGCATTTGTCATTTCTATTCCATTCACCATTCAGTGCAGTTCTAGCTGTGGTAGTAATTTCATTAGTTTTTTTTAAAGGTCCTAGCAGTATAAATAGTCACAATAATCACCGTCGCCGTTGTCCGCACCAATGGCAGAACGTAAATCCGATCAGTTCAAGAACATTATTCTGCTTTTCAAGTCTTAACTTCATTCTCTGGAATAACATGAATGGAATCTCGGTTTTAACATTTAGCTGTTCCTTGTATCCATATCAACCCACAATGCTGCACATGTGTACAGTCACATGTCAAACATATAACCCAATGTTACTTCCTCCCTGGAACCTTATCAGACAAAATTGATTGTGAAGCTATTTAATCCTACCATATTATTGGTGCTCCTGAACATTAATATACAATTTGCATAATACAAAAAATATAAGCATTATAAGCATGCAAGTTAGAGAAATTTTAATTCTTATTCTACGGAGATTCGAACCCAGGTCCGCGGACAAACGGCACCCATCATCTTGCCTGCACACACTAACTTATATCCCCTCACGACTGTGCAAGCATCACCAAACATTGATGATACTTAATCGGTGTTATATGAACTTGTGTGTAGCAGACATTCTCACATTACAACCTAGTAATTAATTATCGTCTATGTACACAGCCATGCCAGATTCCTATGACAGAAATCGATGTAGAAATAATTAATTATAGAGAATTATAGAGAATTATAATTATACACCAGGCAGAACGGGAAGTGCTATCCCTGGATTCTGTAGAAGAATGCTTAATAATAATAGGTATAATTAATATTTAGTACAAATAATACTATCATGCAGATTATAAAACTGTCACAGCAATTGGACACACTCTCTCCAATTGTCCAACGGCTAATATCAGACGTACCACATACCTGCTCATTTACGCTTTCATCAAATAGTTAAGATTCATCGGCAGCAATTTAAACAGAACGTCTACACATATGCGCCCTCTCTCCATTTCAAATTACAGATTTGTAATCAGCAAATATCACCAAAAATGTATTATAGCTTTATTTCATGAAATGTTTCCTTAGGAAGGGCAGATTCATTTAAAAAAAAATATAAATATTACTAATGTAGACTTAATCAAGCGCCTAATCTTTAGATCATCTAAGCCGATTACATATTAGATAACACAATATTACTTACAAAATGACGAGTTAATATTTTCTCATACAATTATAGTAACCATATTATTATAGACTTACCTTGTTTTGATACTGAAAGCCAAATAACTAGAGGTTCAGCAATACACATTAACTACACGAATCTGGTTTGGAATGGAGGGATTATGTTTTTCTACAACTAAGTTATGCTTGTCTAGTTGTGATTTTCTGTACATGTCTGTTACGTATCCTCCCTATGATGCTCATGCAACTGGAGATACAAGTACTAATGCAGCAGCACACGTGTTTCTGTTCTGTTATTGTTTGTTTCGAATGACAAACTGGGCAAAATGTAAATTATTTTTATTGAAGTTATCAACGTTACTCATAATTTAAATAGTATTGGCTATGGATATTGCATTTATTTCTTTTTTTATGCATTAAGGACAATGTGATTTCTGTTGGAAATGTAGTCAACGTTACAGTACAATATCGCGATGTGGATGAACTTTTGGCCGCTTGCGGAAATCTCTCTTCTTCGTCGTCTTGCTCTATACACAATGAGACTTTTGATTTTGTACCAGAACCCGCCATTTTTATTTGAAATATTGTTTGAGAATTTAGTGTTCGGAATGTTGTGTAAAATGCGAGGTTTCAGTGTTGCCTTAATATTCATGTCTATGCTATTTATGTAGACCCTTTGGAGCGTGGGTCTTAGTCTGAACCATTCGAGTAGCAAAGTAGTCTCAAAATATATAGGCATTTGAAAGACCGAAAATGTATTTCCAACATTTAAAATTATTTTATGGCTCATTTAACACATTCAATTCGCTACAATTATTGTCTCTACCTTCAAATGAACCGAACATAATATTCAGATCATCCACATACAAATAGAGTACAAAATGTAATCCGGAGAATACCAACATGAGTTTTTTTAAACTGACAATTAGATACGAACATACCATAACAATCTTAGACATAACTATCGTACAGCACGAAGCAATATGAACACTGCACGATTCTGCTAATATAAGCTTAAAGGAGTTAAAAGGAACATATAATAATATTAAGATATTTCATGCACGTTAAATATTCTGATATTCACGGTATTATACTAGTATGCATATTACTAACTTTGAAATACAAGTGTTTAAATGAAGTGCAAGTTCATGATAATGCTCCATAAGAGGAAAATATACTGTGCAATCACATTCAATCTATTCACTAGGTAAGTCCCGCCGTGTATATGCACAACATATTTTCTGCCAATGGAGCAATTATTAAAGTAAGTCTAAAAGTACATATGTGTCCTTGGATAACCACGATCTCTTACATTTTGTAGCTTAACTTACATTGTACTTGTTGTGTGTGTGCGTGATCTTGTGAATGATATAACCAGATGTTTCATTCTGTCAAAATATATTTCACCTGATACTTTCGGCAACGTTTCTTATGCTCAAATGGCAAATATTTGTCACTTTTAATGAATTAATGTATGCAAAACCTTTCAGTTTCGTCTGATACAAATATATATCATATTTATACGGATATGCAGTTCACGACTAACCTGTACTAAATAGGTTGATCATCATTACCGTAGTTCGATGTATGGTAACTTTATAATTTACAATTCATGAAATACTTCTTTCGGAATGTTACATCCAATTAAGAATATGTGAACAATGATGTCAAAGAGTATGGCAAGTCTACAAAATATTCGTATACAGTATGTGCCAGTAGAGTGAGTCGAAGCATTGCATTCTGTTTAAAATACCGTATGCAAACACCGAGTGTTATTCTGTTTAAGCCTGTATAGCTAGTACAAGGACAGCACAAGTAGAGAGTGTGCGTGTTAATTGTATGCGCAGGAGAGCATTAGGCAGCGTGACTGTACAAACCTGATTTGACCACATTCATTCAAAACAAAAAGAGGTCATATTAGAAAGACACTACATAATCATCACTGATTTAGACAAGTTGGCAGGACAAAGGAACACGTGTGTAGGAGACAGCAGCGACTCTTGAGGCGCCTTCTATACTCAAGAGTCTAAATTAAATCGAAGAAGCTATCATTTAATTTAGGTTTGCTTTGGTCAACGTGTGAGAGTGAGACAGTAATGAACAATTATAGGAGGCAAATAATGAAGTACAGGAAGTGGTACTCGATATCTAGTACCGATCCATGACGGAAAATTTGTGGTTTAAGAATTGATAAGAGGGATAATATGATTGATTTCCTGATGGCTGCAACTCTGAGAAACTCCTGAGTGACTAGCGTAGTTAAAAACATTCAGATTGGTAGTGCTCATATATTTGGATCGATATATAAGGGTGGTTGGTATAGGGTCACGACAGTTTGTAAATTCTTACGATACCTGCAAACACGAAAATTCTTTGCAAAAGTTACGTTTTGCAAACATCACAACGAGGTCAGAATTTTAAAATAATTTTAATAAAGGGATCAAATTTGAGTAGCACTAACCAGTTTGCTAAAGGTAATTCAGATCTACGCAAGGATTTGCAGTCTTATATAGTACAAATATAAAAAAGAAGCAATTTAAGTGAAGGATAGGCTTTCTTTATAGCTGAAAAGAACTGAAAGGATATATCTCACCCAAGGTGCAAGCATTGCACCTATTTTGGAATGCAGAACGAATCTCAATATATTGTGACTATCCTGAACGAATGCCTGTATTTGAGAAATAATTTATGCTGTTCATGTATTGAAAGAAAGACATTTTGTTTATTATTTTGTATAAAGTTGAATTTGAGCATACATTAGTTGTCACGAATATTTAAAGTGGGGATAGATTATCAGCTTTGATGTGCAGAAAAAAAAGAATTACAGAATAAATATTAAGATCAATGTTAAATGCTTACGTTTTTTAAAATCTATATCGTGTCGAAGAAATTTGTTTCTCTTGACGTTTGCGTTCTGATCTCAATATTCAGATAGTAATGGTGCATGTTAAACCAATAGACATCTCTGATATTAAGTTTTGCAGTTTTCCCAACGCAATGTTGAACCGTGAGACAAATGTTAAACATATGGCCCAATGTTAATTTACCTCTCTACTATTATCAGCCCATATTATTTGCAAAGTACTCTAATATTACCTCATTCCTTGTCCTCCAGAAGATCAAACTAAGTTTTGCACATATGACGTGTCAGTAATTGTCAACATGTTCATAGTTAATATATGGAGAAAAAAAAAAACAAACGCGTATCTATTGAAAATCAAACAGTCTAGCAGCGTTGCAGAGAATCGCATCAATTTAGAATCAATATTAGTTTGGGAAACTATGATAACCCCACGATAATATTATCAATGATATATAAAATGCCTGCCATTACATTAATTGTAACAATTCCTGGCCTACTGACAGTAAGGCTTAATGCATAATCAATCAAGCTTATATATGCAACGCTTCATAAGAGCATTGTAGAACACAGATTAATTCAAGATTAGTACATGAGTGTGGCTGATAGAGGTTAGTTGTTCATATGCCTCGGTAAAATGTATTTTTCATGTACACTAAAATCTTCCTAAAATGTGCAATGTGTTATTCCTAATTGTTTCCAGAGAGATATCAATCCTTTAGAAATCGAAAACGACATATTTGGTCCCAGTACAACTAGTAACAAGGAATAACCCCAAAACAGAGGATCCTAATATGGTATCGGTCTCCCCGAATAAACGTTTCATAGAGAACCTAATACGACACGATTAGAAGTAGCCACATTATACATGACCCAGATAAGTAACCGGTGTGCAGATACAGCCCGATTACAGACGACCCGGATATGTAATAACCAGCAGAACTAAAACATTTACCGATATTATAATATGCGTCAAGTTTGCATACTAATATAATTAAGAAGATGTTGATTTATAGAAAGTTTCACCGTTTTTACCACCAAAATGACAATATGTTGTTAATTGTAAAGAATCAAACAACTACAATGGCAGTAGTCAAAAAATGTTTTATGCCCAATGAAGTTAAAAGTATGTAATTATATGATATGCAACCGTGTGAAAAAAAGACTTTCTGTAAAGAGGATGCATGTGTAAGAAAATAAGTTATATTACCTACAGCAACACCTTCGGAGATGAAGAAGTAATGTATTTAAAAATGAACCAAGCAGCTGATTTATTTGCTTAGTTTAGTTTGGTGCATGAACTATTTAGCTACGAATAAAAATAGTATTCTAAATTATTAAACGCAGAGAATCTACTTTAACGGAAAATTTGTTGAACTCTATGTATATATATATATTTACCTACATAATGATCGTAAAGAAGGCATCCACCTGTACTATTTCGCTTATTTTGCAGGAAGATCAATTCACGCGTTCAACGGGGCAATTTAGATATCTGAAGGGGCAATCAAAAGGCTTGGTCAATCTTAATGAGAATGCTTACATATGGCAAAGATGACCGCGTGTACCAGGTATTTTGAAGCTAACGTCATCCGTTATATTTAAACAAGACATGAATGAGCTCTCGTCAAAACATATGCATACTATACAAACAATTAAACATAAAGGGGCGTTCAAAATTGTTTATCAACGTCCTTTCATTTTGGAAAGACAGCTGCTAGAAGGACAATGCAAAGCAAATTACAAGATTAGCTGAACATGATTTATTAATTATAACTTAAGAGGTTTTAATGTTTGGCACTCTTTACTAATGGGGATTTAAACTGACAAAAATGATTTTAATATCTGCGTTTTTCAAAATCCGTTCTATGGGAAAAATAATCAGATGAAGAGACAGTACAAAGTTTATAACATCAAATGAAGTGAAAATAATAATTCCTAAAAGAGGTAAAATTATACAAAAGAAACGACAAAACAGGAGAGTACAAATTGCATAAACTGCTACCAGTGCTAGCGAAATGAAAAACAAAAGTTTTTCCTTATTCAGTTAAGAGGAGTTTTTGATGCAGGACCTTGAATGCAAAGTGTGCCCAAAATGTACATTATGTCAAACGAACATGCGACGTAAGGAATCTCTCTATATCGAAAGGTAGATGCAGTAGTTCAGGCTTCAACTCATGTGACTCGCAATAAAATATTTCTAGCGCGATACCGAAGCAGGCGAGCACTAGTATATTCCCTATGTAATTGTTCAAATGCGTAAGGCGTAATGTGTCTTCACGCGTCTTCAAGGATACATTACATCAAACAAAGAAACTGTCCTGAAATTTACATTTGAATTTGACAAAAGGAGGGAATCTGAGTTAAATAGGAATTTACATATAACCAGATTCGGGATGTCTTGCTTGATAAATAGCTCATTTCATGTGGGAAACTAAATGTATACGGAATAGATGAAGAAGGAAAATAGGATTGATTTTCCAAAGTGATCCAACCACGTGAGGATAAACTTTGAAACGACTAACGTGACCACCATCATTCATTTTGGTGACGGTTATAGAGATAGTTGTTCTAGTAAGGTTGAGCAAGTGAGGATAGCTTCGAACATTTTCATGATACTATAAAACACGAGGAAGAGGTTAATTTCTCATAGTTTTAAATATTAGTTCAAATTTGAATAACAACAACTAGTTCATAAATATGATTAAATTTTGACCTTAAGTTTAACTATCTACTTGAGAACAAATACGCGAAAAAGAAGGACGCGATTTCTGCATTTCGTGAAACATTTTAGACATTTGTAAGAATTTTGTCAAGATTACTTTTGAATCATGGTTTCCGTGATGTTTGGAGAAAGATAGTGTTTATTGTTAAATTTGCCGCTGAAAGCAATCATAATAAGGTACGATTTTCACTGCACTCATACTGATTTGTAACCTTTCATCAAAAGTCGTTGCTTATGTCCTTCGAATCGCATTATAAGTTTAAAAACTGTTCGCGTTGGAGAAATGCAGACATGCCTGAATTGGATTAGCTAACCCTTTGGCGAAATTGTTATATCTTGATTTTGAAAGAATGAAAATGGTACTCTATCGATTGAAGACTCGTCTAAGAGTGTCTTTACAATTTGGTATTTGCTTGATGTTACACAATACGCATTGCAAATGTCTCGTTTTTCCGACTTTCTACCTTGCTCTAAGAACAATTTAATATAGTTGTATGTGTTTTGAGCTTTTGCATGTTCCATCAATCAGAAATATAGTACAAGATGATCCTTTAAAAAAGCACAATAAACATTAAACCATTAAAGTCAAAATTGAGTTAAAGAAGTCGGTTTCTTTATTTGCTACTAAAAGTGAGTTGTATGCATATGAAGCCATATCAATTCAATTCAACGCAGAACGCCTTAGATAAAAACTGAAATTAAATTTTGACTTATATAATGTGTTGTACTCATACATGTTAGTACTCATGCTTGTTAGTACTCATGCGTGTTGTGACTACAGAAAAAAATGCTCTTTTACGTTCGTCTCCTTGGTCCTCGTCTCGTTTTGCTGTAACTTTCAACATTCAATGTGCTTGTCTTTCTTTCCTCGTTGTCTTTGCTTCTCTGAGTTTCCATGGCAGAGAACGAATGACAACTTCTCCAAGTATTGCACTTTATTGATTGGGGTGATGATGTGAATATAATAAATGAGATTCGAACGAAACGTATTTAACTGACAATGTTATAATAGCCTTTTAATTAAATACAAGTGATTTCACATCGTGCCTTTTGTGGATGGAATGGTACATTTGATTCAAATAGCGTACACGATAGTAGGAATTTAACTTTATTTTTGAATAACTTAATGTATATGTATATATATATATATATATATATATATATATATATATATATATATATATATATATATATATATATATATATAGATAGATAGATAGATAGATAGATAGATAGATAGATAGATAGATAGATAGATAAATAGATGGATAGATAGATAGATAGATAGATAGATAGATAGATAGATAGATAAATAGATGGATAGATAGATAAATAGATTGATAGATAGATAGATAGATAGATAGATAGATAGATAGATAGATAGATAGATAGATAGATAGATAGATAGATAGATAGATAGATAGATAGATAGATAGAAAGATAGATATATATATAGATAGATATATATATAAATCGAACACTGAATGCTGACAGTAAATAACTGGTTGGCTGTTATATTTAGCTGGTTAGATGATAGTAAATCATTGGATGTTGATATAAGCCAATTATTGATGTTGACAGTAGATAGCTGATTAGTGGATAGTAAGTCAGTGTGTTCTTTATTGCAGATAATGGAGTGTACTTGATTATAAATGATTTGTTGATATTATACAGATAATTGGGTGTTGACAGTAAATGACTGTTATTAAATAGTACATAACTGAGTGGTGAACACCAGATAAGTATTTGTGGATAGTATATGTATGGGTGCAAGATATTTTTTATAGCGATGCATTGTAGGCAGCTTTACGGTAGATAACTTTATTGATATATCATACTATGAGGATAGTAGTCTTTTTATAAATAAACGGGGTAGACAATATAGTAGAATATTGTAATGACTTTAACTTTACACTAGGGATTTTAAGATGGTAGGGAGAAAAAGAAGTGTGTTCTGGTATTATGGAAAATAAAACATTCAGCCTAGATTTAATTCCCATATAAATATAACAAATTCCTACCGTCTTTTCCCGTATGGAAGACGCGTCTAATATAAAATTGTACTTACCCCGCGCCCTAAGTGCGTATTATATTCGTGGGCGTCTTATCTAAAAAAACTTTTTACAGAAACGAAAACTCAGTCAACAATTTTTATAATAAACATTTACTAAAAATACTGTTTTTATTGATTTAAACTGAATCTAGTCATCTTTATCTTCATCAGTTTCTGCTTGAAATCCATCGAAACATTCATCGAATTCAATCTCGTCGCCGAATACATCCATAGCCGCTTATAATCGATCCTCATTGGCGTCAGTGGTATCGGATGCAGCCGAGTCATCGTCCGATTAACTGATATCGGCGGCCGGTTCTGGAATTATCACACACTTTCTGAAGCCGTTGATGACTCTTGTTGCTTTCATTTTCTTTCATGCCCAGAGAACTCAATTATATACATCTACGTACGTTGCACGACGTTGTCGACCAGATGGCGTGAAGTTGTGCTTACTACTCGTCATCCAACGATCCCATTCCTCACGATCAAAATGTCTTACATGGAAGATTGACCGCAACAACCACGGGCTGTAGCTTACAAGTCAGACCACCTTGTATAATGGTTATGTGGGCTTCAGCATTGTCGATGTGTTTCTGCACAGTTGTCTCGTTTTGGGCAGCCATCGCGTCGAAAATCAGAAGATATAGCTTCTTGAAAAATCCGCCTCTTCTTGTTCTGAAGCACTTATCCGTCCAGGTCTGCATCACCTCTGTATTCATCCAGCCTTTTTATTGCAGACAACAACAGCTCTACCTGGCAAAGTTTATCTGGGCATGGTTATCCTTTTAAAGATAACCATGGGTTTCAGTTGTATTCATCCAGCTGTGCAGGCCTACACAACACTTACATTCCTTAGTTCGTGTCCCGTGGTATCACCCGCTACTGTCTTTACTTCTTTCTCTGTCACTGATCACCTAGATGGTATATCGAATTATACTCAAACCTCATCCATGTTGATGATGTCATCATCTGCTAACTTCATTTCAGTTATTTCCGTCTGAACAAAGGTGTTGAACACATCTAATGTATTATCCCATCGTCTGGAAGCTTCTGTCCAACAGTTGCACATGCCGGTACTGCAAGGTTGTTCCGTTTCATGAACTTGTAAACCTAGTTCGCAGTGCCAAGAATGTCCATGATCTTCATTTCTGTAGCAATACTTAGAGCCTAGAGTTTGATCGATATCACTGAAACCGCACGGCCTCGAGGAAGATTAAGATCAAACGACAACCGTTGCGGCCCTGCGTCAAGCAATTATATGACCTCCAGTCAAAACGGTCAATGCATCCTTGTTTACATCAGGTGAGTGACCGATATATTGGAGATATTTGAGTTTATGATAAAGGAAAGTACCGGTAGCCACTTTGATGCAAGTGGTTTGAAAACGGATGTGTACCGGTACATATTTGCACAAAACAATACACATAATTATTCAAAAGATTCTATTAAACTTTATTGGAACAATAGTGTAATAGTACTTTAAAAAAATATTAGATACATATTAAAAAATCAACGGTATGCCATCTGCATTCAAGATAGGGTTTGCGCAGTTCGGCAGATTGCGAGTCCGAGTGCGTCTTATATTCTTGGGCGTCTTATATAAAATATTTGTTACACAAATCTTCAAAATCTGCATCTTATATATGGTTGCGTCTTATAATTAGGTGCGTCTAATATACGTGAAAATACGGTATTGTGAAACGCGTGAATCTATACGGCATTCAAGTTGTAGTGTATATCATCTACCTCAGCTGCTCTAATACGGAACATAACTTGGAATAACATGTGGAGGTGAGATATTAATTTCCCTCTTGTCCTTAGGATTATAACCAACTGACATGTTATACTACTGCATTGTTGTGTAATACATGTATACAGTATTTACCTTTTCATAATGCATGTGGTAGCAACTAGATACATACTTTATTGTTTATAATGCTACAAAACGTGGTCTAGTGGTGTTTAATTCTAATTTTCAAATTAAACCTAAATTATTGCCAGAAGAGCAGTTTTACAGTTTCGATCTGTGATATTCTCTAAATGAGATGTGAAAGAGCACACACCAAATAGAAGATAATGAGACATATATTCAAAATAATTATAGTACTGACCTGTAGGAGATGTACTTAATGTATTGACATACAACCTAATTCTACTATGAGAAATACGCTTCAAATAATATTTGCGTATATACGAATATTTAAATAAAAAGTCACTTTCTCTTTTGGTATGTTGGTGTCGGGTAGACAATGAACAACAAAGTTTGGTCGTCTGGGGTCGACTTAAATTACTTGTTGCACATGACTTGAACGAGGAAGTTTTAATAAATGTAAAACACACAGTGGTCAAATTAACAGAGCATGAGACGTTAAACTTGTAAACAGATAGTTATCTGATTTATTTCAGACAATATTTCAAGATATTGATGGACGGAATGATCAATCTTTTCTTTTTTATTCTGCTCACTTTCAAGATGGAAAAAAGGTGCCGCTGCATCTGGTAGTTATATATAGCTGTATCAGTTCTAAGCTTTGAATCATTTTTCCTATAAATGTATGTCTTTAGTCAACTATTTTACCAAATCTAACCAGTTGACGCTGTAGTGCAGAATTGCATATATTTGAATTAGAACCATTTTGCAGAAGAGGATTAAATGAGTTCTCATTTCATTGTCATGTTCTTTAATTTTATCTTTTTCTTATTCTTCTCCTTCTTCTTCTTCGCCTTTTTCTGGGAAAACGTAAACGTAAAAACGTCTGAGGTCATCTCTTTCTCTTTATATATTGATGTCCCTCTCGTTGTCTCTGTCTCTGAGTCGATTTATGATTATAAAAATGGTAGAAAACTATATTAGCTTGACCAACATAGAGTTAAAAAGTGAGAGGGACAGAGACAGAGATTGAGAAATAGAGAGTTTACTTCAGGCCTTAAACGTTTCTAAATGACCTTTTAAGCACTCTTTTTCATTCTCTCTCTCTCAATCTATAACGGTACAAATACAGTTTTCTTAATCCGTTTGTTGTATGATGAGAGTATGTTTAACTGGCATGTATATTAAAAGTGATTGTTTTATTTTACCAATTATTATCCTTTTTACTGGACACGGGTAGTTAAATTTTCGGAAGAATTTTCTCACCTAAAAATCACAGCCTTTTATGAATCATCACTAAATGAAATGATAGATTATGTTCAATATCGGTATATTCTAAGGCTGCAACGTCCACAAGAGCAAATGCACCTGTTAAGGCTACCGCCTGTACATGATCATATAATCGGTATTTGGGTAAATGGTAACAAACTATATTCTATGTACCTGGTCAGGACAAGTTTATCAATGCAATCATTGAACACGTATATGAAGTTGTTTGAAGCAATAACAATACCACAATTACCGACCAAATCAGACAGCGGCAATTGGAGCTAAGTGCCCTACTGAAGGACAAACTGAGGCAACCGAATATTCTAAGTCACATGTCCGATGCTCTACTGCCTTTTTAAATGCGCTTCCGACGCGGATTCGTTTTTAAGCTATACCTTAACCTAAAGTAATAGTGATGCTATGGTCACAAGAAGCATTACACTATTCGAGCAATGAAGATTGAATACAATTGTATCTAGACCGAAATCCTTTAGTATATTAGGAATTAGTGTATACCGCTGAGTAACATAAATAAAATCAGTACTTTAATGTCTTCCTTGAGAAAATATTCTAGCTGGATTTGACTGTTTATCCGGCATCAAATCATCGTATACGACTAAACTATTGATAACTCCATCAATAGAATCAACTGACGGAGCTTCATCAGTATCGGTTATAAACTTGATAATATCATCACCGTGATCATTCAATAATCTTGCATTTTCATTAAAATCCTTTAATATCTCGTAACAAAATAAAACTTATCCCATTTTAGCCACCTTATTATCAAATTAAGTAACAGCTGTGTTTTTCCACTACCAGATGGACCTATTAGCATCATTCTAATACAATTCGGCAACGCGGCATGGTGTTTAACTGTTGTTGTTTTTTTTTTTTTCCTTTTTGTTGCTGAAAAATCAATTACATTCATGATATAATTATATTCATGAATCTATATTGTGTAAAATGCAAGGATCGTACTCAGACAACTACAGTCACAACACGCAATAACAGATCAGCTGCTACAGGTAAATGTACGAAGTGCGGTACAAAGAAATTTAGATTTATTTCTACAGGTCAGAAAAAAACAACAACAAAGTTAGTTTAAAAAAAGAATGCAACACGGAGGTTATATTACAGCAAAATTATCAAAATTACCAGGAATTCGCTGGGCAAAATACCCCGGAGAAAAACATGATCCAGGATACAATGACTGCGACTTGATATGAGACTTGACAACGAAAATCAACCACGATCAAATGGAGAACCAGTAAACGTTATTGATCGGGCGTGTCTTACTCATGATATTGCTTATCGAAGTAATGATCTATAATAAAAGACATCTCGCGGATGTGAATTTAATTCACACAATATATTCCATCATTAGTAAATCCCTCAGTGAAAAAATAACAAGTTGGTTGATAAAATCCGCGATGAAAGGTAAATTAGCGCTAGGTGCTGGTAATATATAAATATGGAATCGATTTATTATTCCCCAGCTTGATTTTGGAAAGGTAAAACAGTAATTAATAAACTCGCCAAGGCTGCGAAAGTAAACAATTCTACTGCTAAATTATGGTTATCAAAACAAGCAGTACGGCAAATTTATTTACCACCGCCTAAACGAATTTATTTTGCACATTTTGATGTTAGTGTTCCTAACGAAGTTCATCAAACTGATATTATGTTTTTACCTCATGACATTATTAATAAAAAAAAAACATACAAATGTGTACTAACAACAGTTGATATTGCAAATAGATATAAAGAAGCAGAAACATTATCAACAAAAACCGCCGTTGATGTAGCGAGTGCATTTAATACAATTTATTAGCGAGGACCTCTTCAGTGGCCAAATTTATTACAAATTGATCCTGGCAGAGAGTTTTTAGGTACAGTATAATTCTTGATGAAACAAAATACGACGAGGACACACTGGAATTATGATTGGGTTTAGAGATTACCAAATGATATAACCGCATTAAATAACGAAACAACTCGAGCAATAAATATGAGTCCGGCCATCGCGATGACAAATAAAATTATACCAATACAACGACGTGATTTTTCAATACAACCGGTATTAGGTAGCATCATCGTGAGATATTTGTATAAACCAGGTGAACTTAAAGGCGGTAGAAAAAGAGCTACTGATCCTATTTGCAGCATTACAACACATACAATATATACTGTGATAAGATCAACTGGTATACCAGCAATTTATATACTTGATTCACTTGCTCCTCAATGCGGATTTACTCGCGAAGAACTACAAGTAATTCCTGTGGATAATCAGTTACCACCTAAATCACTCAAGTGACAGTCTTTATCGATTGATTTATTTAAAACAATTGTTCTCAAATGATATATTTTTCTAACTCGAGATACAGCGCGATAAACGAAATTTGACCATTCGATGCGATCATCGACAATCCAAACAAATATATCAGAAATAGTTAATCCCTGAGATGAAGGAATCGTCATTGCGTATCCAAGTGTCCACGGGGATTTATCGGCATTTAACGCGTCTTTAACATAATCAATATCAACTGTAACAATATCATTTAACACGAGATTTTGTTTTTCTCGTCCCGGTACATCAACGTCAATACTTTGTCGTCGTGTATATGCTGGTCGATAACACAAAGGAACTGGCAACGTTGAAATTTGTCTCGTTGTAAACTGAAATAACTCGTTGAAGTGTAGCACGGATTATTTTTCTACTTGCAACTATCAAATCATTTGGTTTCCATGATTCTAAAAAGTCTTTCATGGATGTTTCTAAAATTATTTTACTCATTACCGTGCACCGAGATCCTTTGCTGCTTTTTCATCATGCGAGTTTTGTGTTGGTAACCAAACACTGATTTATGTTTGATATGACATAATCGCTTCACTAAACACCAACGACGTTAACATCAAATAATCAAGCATATGTCTCAATAACACTATTGGAACCCAACTTTGCTCCGAGAAGTGTCCACCAAACCAAATATAACAAATCCCATTGAGATTTCTAGCAAACTCAAATGATACTACACGAGCGTATCCTGTCAGAGGAAAATCCAGTAACCGACCATTAATTGATACTCGTGTAAATTCGCGTCTGGGGTGTCCGACATTTTTAAAGTACTCAGCGCATTCGCCGATCCCTAAAAAAACTTCCTGGATAACACGCGACCATGTCAGCTGATATCATATCGCTGTAATTATATTAAGCATTCCACAAACCACCGTGTCCGTCTTCAACACAACTGTCCTGAATATTTTCTAGGAACTCGGCACGTGTTCGTTTTCACGAGTTTTTTCTCGAGCAACATGAGCAGCAAGTGGTGGAACCGTAAAAATATACTTATAATTGTTCGTTCATGGAATAGTTTTCTGCAAGTTTTTTTTTTTTTATCTCATCATGTAATGATTCATTTCTGTATGAACCACCATTAGGTCTTACAAACTGATCCTGCTCGTTTTCGGAGCTTTTAAATAACCACACTGACACAGGATCGGATTTACTTATTTCGTAAATGATATTAAATATATTCTCATTAGAATTATCTAACGAATATATTTTGACAACACGATTTCGAAAAAATATTGTTACCGCGGAAGTCCACGCGTGTGAATTATGATCAAAAATTGTAATAGGTGTTCCTCTTGATTTACTTACTCATTCGTATAAAATTTCGCCTGAAAATGTTTTCACTAGCACATGCAATTTTAATTTACTCGATAACTCAGCAACATCATTTACTGATGCTCCTTTATCAGCAACTGATTCGGCCCATGTGATTACTTTTTGCGTCTAAAATCCGTTAAACCGGTTCCACGCTTCGTATTTGCGAAATATTCCATTACTCGTTCGGCCACACAATTTAGCAAATAATATTTTATCGGAGCACGATTTTCAACACCTGTTGTATCAATAAGCTGATAAATTCCATAAACAACAGCTGTTACGGGATACGATCGCTCGTAATATGGTTTGTCAATTCCAGTTAATAGACCGGGTTTAGAATCACCACACACAACAACAGTTTTTTCCTCTAACTATAATATCACGTTGATCACGAACAATCCATACATCAGGATCTGTCATTTGCACCATAAATTTTATTCTAAATATATTTTTTTTACCACGATGACGAACACCAATAGAATTGATTATTTTTTCGCTCGCACATTATTCACCGTGTCATCAATAACACCATCGATTTGCATAATTTTCCACGTGGACCACACATGAGATGCTCCATCATCATAACACTCTTTTTTGGCGTTATTTACTTCGGTTAAATCGTGTTCAACATTATCAAGATCAAATAAAGGCTTAGTTGTAGTCATATTATATTTTATACAAATATCTAATATAATAATGAATCAGTGCAAATGGTTATTGATCGGTTCGTTGACTTCTTGTGGAAAAGCCTGCAAAAAAGAACTCTGCGTGCAGCATCTACAGTGTATTCGTCGCGGTTGCTCGGGACCAACTCCGTGCATGCGCTGTGGTGTTGCAATCAGAGGGAAAAAGATATGTGCAGAATGCGGCGGAAAACGCTACAGAGAACATAAACGATATTACGACCCCAAAAAATCACCAATGACAATGCTATTAAATCCGAGATGGATTATCTAAATAAGTTCTCAGACAACTATGATTTAGACAAATAGTATTTACTATATGAATAAAATATTCACGAAGCATCCAAACGTTGAAAACTAGGAAGCATATTGCGAAGGTACAGTCAGACACTGCAGATTAAAAGAACCAGTTGGTAACATCGACATATTTGGTTATCTTAGATTAAACACCGGAACAAAAATGTATTCATGTCACCGTTTCGTTTACGAATGTTTCCTTGGAGTAATCAGAGACGGCATTGTAATCGACCAGGTTGATGGGAACAAACTAAATAATACTTTATCTAACTTACAGGATGTTACTCAAAGCGAGGATTGTGCAAGAGGAAAACCGGTCGGTTTAAGACCTTTGGGAAGAGAATGGATAAATCCATAACTATCGAGACTGGCGAAGAAATACTATTTCAGTTAATGAAAACGGCCGGAAAATATGTTGATATTAATTCAGCTTCGGTCCAGCATGTTGCAGAAAAAATAATCAAATCAACTTTTTTATACCGGTTCGGGAGTTGCACTTCATTTTTATTATTCCTCTAGTATTAGATTGAGATTATATAACCTATCGTTTTACTCAAATTATATATTTTTAACTGAAGAAATATTGTTTAGAAATATGATATTTGGTATAATGAACTACGATAATATCAACAACAGAATTGATGCTGCTGAAAAAGTAATAAATAACAAAAAAAAAAATATGTGAAGAATGAACTCCTGAAAAAATTATCTCTGACTTTGAAACACTACAACAAAATAAATACAAAGAGATAAATATTATATCGTCCGAGTATAGATTTATAAAGAAAATTCAGTCGGCGATGTATCAATCACTGGCTGCCGTGAATGAAGCACACATAAGGGAGTTATCTCGAGGAATTGAAAAAAAATTAGATCAGAATTATCTCACCAGTACGAAGCCAAAAAAAAAAATAATACTCGTGTGAGGCAATTAAGAAAAATATTAGATAGCGAGGAAAAGTGATAATTAAAAAATATTTTGTTATTTTTTAATGATTATTTTTTACGACTAGAGATTGGAAATATTTATGATTTCAAAAGTAAATTGATACTTAGTACTTCGTTTCTCAAATCCAATAAATTTACATCTTGATCTGTTAATCTGAAATTCATTTTTGATTATGACAACGCAGACAAACCGGATTGATTGGTGCCAGTACGATTAAATACCCATGTGGTTCTTTTGGTGAAAATAAGTAAAGAATAAATCTTTGCTGAGCCTGACTTGATACTGCTGTCTTAGTGTTATAGCTACCGTCAACGATATCGCATGTAAGATTAACTGCGACTACGGTTGTGATATTCAATATTTCTGGTGAAATATGCCTACCACTGCGCCCGGATGGATCATTATTGTGTATGAGGTAATGATTTTCTCCACGCGGCTAATATTTCAGGAAGTAACTCATCAATTATATCATTGACGGATTTTCTTAATTTGGTACGTTATAAATGGGAAATTTAAAATTTGGCAGCAATTCCCTTGTCAGCGAATAGGCGGTTAAAAATGGTTGCTTTCTGACTAACCTTTCATCAACTATTACATGAATTATTCGCTTGTTAAAATATTCCATGTCGGATGCGAACTGATTTCGTATTTCCACGTGTTTGATAATCTCGCTACATGAACTTGATGTATTAAAAACACACGCCTGAAAATAATGTCTTAGTAGCTGTGGTTGTCGTTTATGCTCTTGATTAATTTCTTCGAAGACTCTGGTAATATTACTTAGTTCAAAAACATACATTTTCTTGTTGTCGTTGCTGTGCTAACAACAAAATTCAATAATATATCTTTTTATTTCGGAAGATAAAATTAATTTCTAATGTATCATTTTTTTATCCCAAGTAAATTTTGTTTGTCACTTGGATTAATATCATGATATAATTGCCTGTCCGTGATATAATCGGATTTCTTAGGTTCTGGCGGTGCTGGTGGTGTTGGTGGTTGAATTTCAGGCCATTCTAGAACTGTTCTTATCGTAGACATACATATCCACAACATAATTAGGTGATTCTATTTCAATGACCGAAGTTACTGTTCGTTCATGAGCAGATATTTTTTATTTTAGGTTCTTCTCCCGTGATATTTTTTATTCTGCGTAATAACTCATCATTGATCACTTCGATTTGAAAACTACCAATTGGAATACCAACAACAGTGCAATCAGGAGTACTGTCTGGTTTATTTTTATTTGCGAACACAAGCGAATTATTTGATAATAATCCACCAAATGATTTTGATCTAATGCTTGGCCAGCTGTGATATACTCGTAATTGTGCTAGCGCGATTTCGTCAACGGGAATTGCAGTTGAAAAATTATGCTAAATTCTGGTTTATTTGAACATGCCGAAATCATCGTGGTCCTGTGCGGGATTGTGTTTGTCGCGATCCGTAGTTCCGTCATTATTATTATTTTCATCTTAAATATCAGCTTGATCATAAATTGGTATCATCGATGAAAACTCTAAATCGGATATAACCCCGTCGCTGAGACTCGGAGATAACAACGAAGACAATTTTGAATACGCGACCGTTGCTGTGTGCAATTTTATCATGCTCGCAGGTAATTTTTTACTTGTGCAATAAACATAATTTTTCGCAATTATATTAAGAACACCAGCAATTGTTGTCGCTGCTGAAATACAAACCGTGACAGCTACTGGTGCCATCATTGTCACCGCGGATAATATTACTCCGGTTCCGGTAACAGCGGCTGATATTGAATAAACAATTACATCAGCAATAACTGGTCGTCGCCGATATTTTTTTACTTTTCTCATGTACGTGTCGATGATATATTTTTAATGATGCTTGCCACTCACATGCTTGATTATATCTGTATTGAAACGCATCATTGACTGAGGTGCTCATTAATATTTTTTTAATGTAAATAATTGAGGTGTTTTGGCTACAAATTCCATACACCACCAATATTGTGCTGTAACCACTACCTTGTCATCAGGTGGTCTTAGTGTAAACTCTTATTCGGTCCTGCTATTTAATAACATGGATATAAACCCGATAAATCTATCGGAGGAGTGTCTCCAGGTGTATTTTGCTGTAGTTATTCTGAATCTTACAGAACTAAATACAGACAACCTGCATACACCCGTAACTGCAGCAGTGAATTTAAAATTATTTTTTTGTGACCATGTTGCAGATCCCGATGATATTGTTGATACAATATTGCTGACCTCTGATGAAATTATCAGTGGAATTTTAATAAGATCAGTGTTTCCAATAATTTCAGGAATTAGTACTCGAATTCCTTCGAACAGATCAATATTGGTTTTAATATCAGCGAGTTTTGTACTAATTTTATTAATATTTTCATAGTTTTTTCTAATATTTTCCTGGAAATTTGTAAAATCAGTCACGTGAGTGTTATACTCGGTCCGTCGAGTTATATCATTTAGTTTGATATTGCTTGTTTTTAATTTTCCGTGCTGGTCTTAAAAAATAACAACCTCATCCGGATCTATTCTGGATAGTGCTAAAAGATTATTAATTTCGTCCTTTCTTGAAAATTTGACAATTCCCCTTCGGTTTTTCGCGATAAGAGGGGTCTTCCTTAAATATCAACCATTAATTATTAGTGATTGATTTAATTTATCAGCGGTTTATTCGTAAACAACTTTATGATGTAGTTTGTTTAATTTTGATATTGCACCAACAACGTTAATTGCTTCACTGCCACCTATTGATGGATCAGTTAGTGTTTGTGTTGGAAACGTCGAATACCAAATTGGATCGTTTAATTGTTGTGCATAATTTAGAAACTCCCTTGGTGGTCCTACTCCATACAAGTCAAAATAAATAATGTCACGTGGATTTATCGCCTAAGCGACCGAGTGAGTTCCTCGACCAGACTTTTTATCGAGATATATGATACCGGTTTCATCATGATTCAGTTGTTCCGGTAACTGATCTCGCATAAAAACACCTCGAAATAATTTTATTTTTAGTTTTTTAGCTCCATCAATTAAATCGAAATTAGATATGGGTGTGAGTTTCGTTACGTTGGGAAACGTTTTGGGTACCACGATGCTGGTGTTCCTGGTAGTCTCAGGCCGCGTCCGTACCACGATGGCGGGGTTCCAGGTAGTCTTAATCCGCTTCCCTTTTTGATAGGTTCCTCCTGTAATTGTTTCTGCTACATTACTACAGGCATATATAGCAGCGCCTAATGCAGTCGACTTCCCTACGACCGGAGCAACAGCGGCTATTTTTGCAATTAACACTGGTAATAAATAGAAGTTGGAAGAAACCACATATCTTAATCATATCTTAAATAGTGCTTGGAGAATGATCAAATTGAATTCTCGTTGTTGCTGATTTCGTCTCATTAAAATGTTTTAACTGGGTACTGGCTACTGATAATTTATTTCGACCACTACAGAAAATTTGATTATGTTTTAATGTTATTTTTGTTCCACAGATTTTTGTTGTTTTTGATTGAAGTTTTGTTCTCCTTACCCGGAGTCAGAGTAACACTAACATGACTGTATGGCATTTTTATAATGAAAATGATTTTTTTAAATGAATCTCATATTTGTTTCCACTGGATCATCAATGACTCATTCGTTTACTAATACCCTCAAGAAGCATTGTCCTATCGCTAAATATAACAGCAATTTCTCTACAATTATCAGCGTGTGGATTAGCTATTCTGGCTTTGAAGTGTATATCAACGACGGAATGTTTTACTAAATCAATATGTTCTAGTGAAAAAAAATAAATCGATACAAATTTATAAAATCTAATTTTGATATTTGTAAATAAGTATCAACATTTTGATATCGTCCCATATAACCCACTAAACGATAATATACACGTGCCAATGAATTAGTATCGTCAGCAAAATCCAATGATATCTCCTCAGATGGTCATTGATGTCCGTTTATTCTCAATGATACTTCAGTGACACCAAATTTGTCAATTACCATTGAATTATGTGCTTGATTATTTAATCGAACAGCCCCTTGAAAAGCAATAAAGATATGTCTTTGTGCAGAAACACCTTGCTGTGATGATATATGCCAAGTAAAAGTACCATTGATGGTAATATTAATACTATCAGTAATTGTTGTTACCCATGATATTATTGATATACGGCCTTGATCCATACAAGAAAGCATTTTCTGTTCTTCAGCATTTGATGGGGTCATTACCGGCATCCATAGTGTTAGTTTAGATAATACCACTTTATCATCAGCAGCGGCAGCAGCTCTCCAGATAACATCATTACTATTACCTTTTCGATAACGAACAAATGTGTGTTTGGCTCCAAAAATTAACTTTTCGGACATTTATACAGAATCTAAATATGTGATTTAATGGAATCGCACATGATAATCTTCTACGAACACCTCTTAATATCTGTTTACGCGTGTGAAATCCTAAATTAAAGTTGGGTTTGGAATTATACGGCATTAAAAAATCAGCACCTGGTCTAATTATTCCAACAGATTCTGGGTCAACCGCGGTATCTTGTGGCACTAGGATACGACTAAATGGATCAATATCAGAGGGATCAGAATTATCCTTGGCAAACATTATAGTCGGACCAGCTGGTCTAGTAAATTCATCTGAACACCTCGCCAGGCCTATACATGTTGCAGCAACATCAACATTATCATGAATTGATTCAATTTCTTATCCATCAATCATGTATATTGCACTTTTAAATAACGCCATAATACCGTTCTAACAAGACCAACTATATCACCGGCTGCGTATGCTGTATTAGCGGCGACGTTTGTTACAACTTCAAACGCAACCTCAGTAAATCATTCACAGGGCAAAAATTATCTACTTGTATCATGAACCCATAGTTCAATTCGTCTTTCTTAATTTGGATCTATTGCATCATATGAATAATGTTAATAATCGCGTATTGATTCATCTTTACTCGTCGATTCATCCATATTAAAAGCTGAGTCGGACGTTCGTTTAAACATCTTATTATAAATTTGTTATCTTCTAAAATGAAGACCACTTCCCGATATCAGACTCGTATTTATATGTTCGGTTCCTTGATTTATCAACTATGCCAGTTTCTGATCTACTGCATCAGTTATCACTTTTCTAACATCACTGGGCATCACCAAGGTGCTAGGCAATTTGACTGGTTGTTTTTTTTTTGTTTTTTTTTTCTACGTATCAATTTTTCTATTCTGTCCTTGACCCGCATGAAACTCTTTACCAGCACCATCACCAATAGCAGCAATGACTTTGTCACGAATAAAATCCATCGCCTTCATTGATAATTGTTTTGCTATATGTCATGCTTTAGGAGCTATCCTCGTGATAAAAGCTTTAACATCATCACCGAATCCACTTCCATAAGTAATTATATATACTGGTAACCGCGAGTTTATTACTCGAATACGTATAGGCTTGCGATGGTTTTTGTGTACGATTATTTTATTTAAATATCTATTTATTAACAACTAATCGCTGTAATCATCAACAATTTCATCAATGAGATTTCGATAAACACTAATACTCATGATACCACCTTGAAATAATCTGCGGCAATTATAATTTGGTTCAGTAATTATTTCTTATGAGTTATCTCCGGCTCGTTTTCCTCCAATAAGAACTTCACATCGTGTTACGTCATTGATAATATTATCGGGACATACGTAATTATTTCCTAAACCACTACCGGTAGCACCAGGTGCATCTTCTTCGGGAGATTCTGGCCGTTGATGTTGTCTCCTTATTTCATTTACATCATTTTTAAATTGTTTAAACCCTGGATTACTTAAACTAACACTTAAATTTTTAGAAGCAAAATATAATGCAGGCATCCAATTATTATGTGCTATCATGTCAATATATTTTGGTTTTAGATATTTTTTTTTTTACCATCATAACCAAAGGCAGCAATATTAAATAATTCATCATGATTCTTAAAAGTAACAAGATCATTGCCAGTAAACATCGCTGTAGGGTTTCGTGGTAATACTTTATTAGGTTGTTCTTTTTGTTGTTGTGGAGGAGGATGTGGTAAAGAAGATTGTTGTTGTTCTATTTGTTGCAAATGTGTAGGAAGGTGATATGAAGATTCTTGTTTTTCTGGCTTACTTTTCATTTTCTCCCCTACTTTTTGTTTAAGTTCTATTTTTTCTTCTCTCTCCTTTTCCTTATTTTCTAGATCATCTTTTCCTGTAATCTTATTCCTTCATTAAAAGTATCATAAATATTATCCTTTTTATTCGGATAATATTCATTTTTACTTTATACAACCAATGACTCCATGTCTTGTGGGTATTAACATTTTTAAGATAATCGGGATTTAAATTTTTATCGTGTTTGTATTTTTTGTCTAACAGAATCTCTCTCGTGAAGATATTTCTTTATTGCTTCTAGTCGCTCTAGTGCTAATTTAACCGAATGTGGTTCTCCAACATCCATTATTATTGATATGTTAATAATTTTAATTTGTCATCATAAATTTATACGATCCTCGAACACGATATCGAATCGGACTTGATAAAATATTTGGCTGATGCAGAAGGCGCGCTTTCCTTTGAGGAAGCAATTTTCCCGTGACCAAACGAACATTAAATCACCGCGAGGCTTTAGTGTTTTGGTATAAGGCTTCGTGGTAATTTATTCCGCAGGAGGTTTTCTTTTCACGATCGAACAAATTTTATTTTTAAGCAAATCAATTAGAGAATGTTTCAACATTTTTTAGTAGTGCTTTTTGATAATTTTCCCAGGAAGCTTAATTTTGCTGATTTGACAGATTAGATTTTAAACAAATCAGTTAGAGACTATCCAGCCTCTCTGTTGCTAACGAACACGCTACAAACGTGCTTGGCAAATTTCTTCTTTATGACGATGCATTTGCTCAGACAGACTGCGACACCATACGTGGATACATGCATAATTTATGTTTTCATAAAACGTATGTATGTTGGCAAGCGCGTGCATTTGTGTGTTTGGATGTTCGGTCGACATCTCAAATGTTAGGTTCATAGGTCGTTCGGATGTTACATTTTGCTTCCTTTGTTATCATGTTGTAGGCATATCGTCGCCGTGCAATATGTAGTTTTGTTTGTGTAAATGAGTATATGTGCTAAATGTATTTTTGAGGAATAGGACATATCTATCTAGCTATCTATATATCAATCTATCTATCTATCTATCTATCTATCTATCTATATATATATATATATATATATATATATATATATATATATATATATATATATATATATATATATATATATATATATATATATATATATATATATATATATATATATATATATATATATATATATATATATATACATATATATATACATACATATATATATATTAATCTATCTCTCTATATTTATCTATATATCTATCTATCCAACTATCTATCTATCTATCTGTATATCTATCTATCTATCTATCTATCTATCTATCTATCTATCTATCTATCTATCTATCTATCTATCTATCTATCTATCTATCTATCTATCTATCTATCTATCTATCCATCTATCTATCTATACATGTACTTGTATATTTTATTATTACTCATGAGTGCATCAAAGAGACCCTACCAACGAAAATGCATGCTCGTCTTATGAGTATTATTGACCGTCATTTGTTGGATAATTAAACTTGTTTACATAGCTAAGTTACCTTTAGAATCTGTAGTTGACGTACGTATTTTTGCGCTAGTGATAGTTGAATATCTATCCATAGATAAGGCTCATTTCGTAGAAGAAAAAATGGATATAAGGACATTGAAACTAACTGTCAATAACATAATAGCGAAATACATATTTTAAAAAATAATCCTTATATTGAACTTGCTAATACTGTTACACTTTTTTATCAAACACAGAATGCAGACTGCATGTCGGTGAGTTGTTTTTTCAGCATGACACAACTGTTGAAATATTATCTCTTATCCTCAGTAGGAATCACTGTGGTCGGTTTACGGCAGGCCGTAAATTGTTAAAGATTTCCCTACGATTTTCCCACTTTAGTTTGTCTTTATGATTTTCGTTAATGTGTCACCTTTATGGAAATATAACAGTACACAATCAGTTCCTTTTCGTTACTAAATAAGGGGAAATTCTGCAATAAATCATTCTGATTCGTGCAGGCAACTAGATATAAAATAACATAGGCTAATGATCAAATAGTATCAAGCCGCGCAGTAAGCGTTGGCTTTCCAAAAGCTGAGATATCGCAATCAAGATTTATGTATGGCTATAGTTGAATTCATATGTATATCCTACTGATAACACACCCATTAACTATATGCCATCGTAAATAAATCTCCCTTTCAGCCGGTTTTAAAATAATGTATAAGTCGAATTCCTAACTCATTAGCAAATTTATTGACCCACCTATGTACTAACTAAATATATTGTTTTGCACAAAAAAAAACAAATTCCATGCAAGAATTATATATATATATATATATATATATATATATATATATATATATATATATATATATATATATATATATATATATATATATATATATATATATATGTATATATATATATGTATATATATATATATATATATATATATATATATATATATATATATATATATATATATATATATATATATATATATATATACAAACACACAAACATGTATGTGTATATATATATATATATATATATATATATATATATATATATATATATATGCAGAAAGTGCAACAGGGAGAAGGATAGAACGATGAAGAGAGACACGGACATAGATTGATAGATGGATATATCGATATAAATCATTGGATTCCCTCATGAGCCGAATGATTAAACGTGCGTGCATGGTGTACGTATATCGCAGTAACCTTATATACGTTGATGTTGAAATGTTTATACTTATATAAATGAACTTCCCACACATTAACGTGTAATGCAGATATATTTCAAGGGTTCATATACACTGTTGACAAGTTACCTAAATATGGAGATACATGATACTGCAAATGAACGAAGAAAAAATAGCATACAATTATCTAGGACATATTGGTTTGGTTACAAAATTGGGATCTTTTCATATGCTTAGGCAGTGTTGTCATACTACTTGCCTGCAATATACCACTGAAGTTTATGAGAACACTTACAATATGTAAGAGATTTAAATTACCCACTCTAATATGTCATAAAAAGTGGATATGTTTGAGCACTTGTTTTATGTCGATACTGGTACAATTTGTGGTCTTGTATCTTGTTACTCTGATTCAGTTTCAATCTTCTGAAATGGACCACCTTTCTGTTTTGGTTATTATTCCTTATTGTTCTCGCTAAATATTTGAGTTTTCAAACAAATTGTTTATTGGTGTAATACTAAATTGTGTAGTTAGTTGCAAGTAGCTTTTTTCGGTTAATGAGATCGTTTCTTTTAACGTTGGAAAAATAATACGGTATCGGCCAATAGTCTTTCCGCTGTTTATTGCATGAAAAGTATACAAAATATGAATATTAGATCCACCAAATTTACTGTTTTAATTGAAATAATGCACCAATCAAACGGTTGATTTAATTTGGAATTTGTCGTTCTCAAAGCTTATTCCTGATTACATTTATTCAGAAAACAAACATGCATAAAATAGATAATAAATATATCTAGATTTTTTCGAACATATATAATGCCGAAAACTGACGCTTAATAGGTGCATACACTCATTATGCGGGAAGTGATCGATCACGTGAACAAGGAACATTAGTAATTACATCGAATTGACGAGCAATAAAGTCCAGACGAATTTGAACAGCTACCGGATGAATGGGAATGAAAACAAAACATGCTTCATCATTGTTCAGTCAATATATCGCGCTCATATCATCCGATGGGAATAATATCACATTCTATAAACCACCACGGCTCATGCGTACACGTTCTTTTGGGGCTTTGGCTTTTTAGAGGAGTGGCAGTCGGCCCACCCACTCATCGTGGTGTCCAAGAAGCGTAGGGATAAAACATTTGGCAGAGAAATTGTTATTCAACATGAACGCTCCCAAATGCCTGGGATGTACTTGACATCAAATGGTTTGCCCATTTATCTATCATGGCCTATTCCTAATTATCAATTTAGTATTAGCCACTTTCTTTATTAGAGACTAGCCTTTTAGTCGTACATTTTCCTATGTTCAAAAAAAAAAGAAATTTGACTGCAAAGTGTACATACCATTCCAGAATAGTTTACGCTCTGGAGGCAAATTGACTATTTTATAATTTTGATGTTATGGCCATTGATTTAAGGACGATTTTGACGATGTTCAAATGGAATGTATTGAATTTTACAAAGGATTGTCATGATGGGTTCTTTTGCCAGATACAAAACCTAGGTAAGGCAATTTGTTGCATTTGTTACTTCTTAAAAAATATATTTTATTCTTCCTGGGGACGTACGTGTACGAGATATGAAAGCGGTTCATATAATCTTGTTGTTTCAGGGGTCCCGGATCCTGACGGTCAGCTAATATCCATTAGCTTTTAGGGTGCGGGTATGAAATTGGTGATGTTCTTAGTGCATGATGTTTGAATATTTCCAAGCATATTACAGCTGCCATACTTACTGGACACGCACAAACCAGTTAATCCTTCTTCGTTTAGTCTTTCCCGGCGCCTTGGTTTGTTTGTTCCCCCTTCATGTATACTAGCTCTTTTATTATCCACTAAACGCATAAGTCCTTAATGAAGATGGTAGCGTCTACTGCATCGTTCCTCAAAAGGTTCAGATAAAATCCCGTGGCGAGTTTGTAAACTAAATCTTGGTGTGGTACTCCCTAGCTGGGTCTGCACTGGATACTCCCTCTGTTAGTGTACTCTTCCACCACTATGACCGGGCCCTTCCATTAATTTTATGACGATACAGCACTTTTCACGAAATTGAGGGTACAGGAAAAAAGGCAAAGGCTTTAATGATGGATTCGTCGATGGTCGAAACAAAATTAAAGAAGGACACAGTTTAGTGCTCATTGATAGATAGCTAGAAATAAATTTGTTGAACCTAATGTATATCAATTAAATATCAGCAACAACACTTTCCATTTGACATATGCTGTTGGCAATTACAAAACTATAATCGAAAAAGCCAGACTCTACGCGCGCCGTATGGAAGTACCAGATTGGGAAACGATGCCAGTCATGATATGAGTAGACGAAAAATGAACATCCTATACAACGTGTTGAAGTGAATACTTTTACCATTGTAACAGGATTCCAACCTAAGATCGAAGATCACCTTTCCAAAGAAGTTAGCTAAACGTTTTAAACATTAAGTAATGCAGCCTTAAAAGGAGACATTTCTTAAAATATGTTAGAGTTTCATCACTAGAAGTGTTGAAGATGGAAGCCAGTTGAGATGATCAGACGCTGTGTACCATACCCTTTGACCCGAAGTTGGACAAGAATAATTACTTGAGATCTTGACCCCTGTATGAAGTCACGGGACATTTAGTATTAACACCAGCCACATCATTTCTTACTACGATTTTGGATGTTATACATTGTGTGCTTTTGATTTAACTCCATACTAAGGCAGCGACGAGGGACATTTCCACCGAATAAACTCCGTTCGTGTTCGTGTATAATTTATGTTGTTTGCAAAATTTGACAATACTATGTAAATCAACAACTTGAGAATAGTGATTATATACTATTAGATGCTACGAAAGGATATATACCTTCTTTGGAAAATGGATTGACTTTTGAAACAGAAAACTAGGATGTCATTGAACCAGAATAAGAAATGGAAAAATACAAAGAGACAAGTATGATGTCGAGATAGCCAGAATAAAAAGAACATTTAATTTCCAGTTTTGCAAAGCATCTTGCTGAAAAAGTTACAGCTATTACCCACGAACGTACTTGTGGATGTCAAAGCGGTTATCCCAGTATAATTTAACAGGAAAAATATATGATGATGAGACAATAAGGGAAATTGGAATGGTATATGTATGACTCTTAGGGCCTTATCTCCTAAAAGAAAGTGTTTAGCCTCGGTCGTATAAAGACGTGCGTGAATATTCCTTGCCTCCATTGACCTTTGGAGATCCGACATAACTCGCATATCATAGACCGCAGCAAAAAAAGCAGCGATCAACATAATAGTGTAGTTAGATTCGGATATGGTTTCAATAGAGACGTTAAACGCATACAATGCACTAAATAGTTGACGTGAGCTACTTAATTATTCTCTACAGGATTATTGCCCTTATCGAGAAACTTTACGTTCTGGTACAAGTAACTGCTATTCAAAATCGATGAAATCTTCGGTCTGACCATTGAAATCAAATTTGATAGGGGCTGAGGCTATGAAAAATGAGATGGTATGATACCAATGAGATTCCTGCATCGTCATTATGGTAGAGGGATATAAATCGATATATTTCTTACTTGGATCATTTGCAAAAATCTAGGCCTGTTGATTTTCGTTAGTAGTCGAAGACGTCTAATTATCTTGCTGTTCTCCATTCCTTCGGTGTCTCTTTCTGCATAGTCATTACTGTGTCGTGGGTGAGGAAGGAATTCCCTACACAGCATCATGCAGCGCATTTATGGCGACCTCTCCTGGAGTCAAAATGTCTTTTCCAGTTTGATGCAAGGCATTTTGGCTGCTCTTAATGAAACTACTTTTGGATTTTGTTTGTCGGCGATAACATTTTGGACAAACAATTTTCCTTGCGTTAGATTGGCATCTTCCAAAGACTTCTCGCGTCAACATCGGTTTTAGGATGGTGGACAGCAAAGGAAAAGCAGATTTGAGAATATCTTTTAAACCATATCCTCAGTACATATGATACAAGCAGCTTGAGATTCTTTTTGGAAAACGTAGTTTCATCGTAAAATTCCTTTTGAGAATGGAATTTTTGCACTAGATCTTCTTTCATACCAATGTTGACACTCTCGACAAATGACTTACTAACAGGCAAATAATGAGGATGTACAATTTCACGGTGTAATTGATACGTGCTTCCACCCTCGTCGTAATTGGTGATGGCAGAATTGACTTTGAAACGAATGGCTCCCAGTACTTGCGGCCTTATTTCCAGCCACGTTGTACTCGACGACATAATAGTACTCAAAGATAAAATTAATTCCTCCGTTCACTTTCATCACATAACGAAAGTACTTGTAAGATCGATCGCTGTTTACGTCATGGGATTCGGGTCACCTTTGATGTGTCATCCCAGAATATACAAACAAGTGAGAGATAATGTGATGTAAATTGCATCCAAACATTTATATGCAGACCACGAAATATGTTGTGCTACTAGATCAATACCCTGCGTTTAATTTTATGAAACACTTTGCCAGACTGAGCGTCGAAAATAGCGGCTATCGTTTCCAACAGATATTGAGCGTTAAAATAATAGTCTGCAGAAATTGTACTGGTATATATTCCAGTGAAGAATGGCTAGCTCTGGTCCTTTGAATTTGAAAAAAAGAGGGATCGTTTTTATCTATATTTTGCTTCACTTGGTTCTGGATTTTTGCGGTAAACCAGGTTTGATTCCCTCTTCCATACTAGACTTGTGTGGTTTTATTGTTTTCTATCAAAGCGACTTTCTAAAGTACAATTTTGACGTAACAAGATTATAGGAGGAAGTAAAAATATTTTGAAGACCTAATAATCTTCCAGATCGATGGATCGTAAACCCTATTCACGTCACATGGCACCCAATGGTCATACGTATACACTGCCATCGCTATGTTATGGTAAATGACCACAATTTCTCGGGATACGATTGAAATTATATTTTGAAATACTATTTAGAACAAGGCGCAAAATGCTCCCAAATCCTAACATATCTGAATCATGCCCGATACCACTCTAAACATCATAATCATTCAAACAAAATAATTTATCAAACGTCGATACTCTATCAAATCAGAGCCCTGTTTACTTTACTTGAGGGTAAAAGATGCAAAAAGGATCCGACATGCCCAAAACGGAGGATTCTAAGATACAGTTAGACAATATTCGGTAGACAACGAGGACTTAGAAGACCCCAAATGGTCTAAAATTTAATTGAAACTTTTTTCACGGATGACTGACCTATTATTCTGAGTCTCAGTCGTAAAACGAATTATTTTGCAACACCATGGAAGAGTTGTAAAAGAAAACTGAACAACGACGCCTGTAGTGAGACGAACACATATACTAAGTTATTGAAATGTTTGAAAACCGGTCCCGAGTTTAAGCGCGTTTTGGAACGTTGCAACGTTTTGGATGATCTTGACCCGAGCAATAATTTATGTGGAGAAGGAACGAATGCCATATTAGTGGTGTACCACGCCGACGAGAAGAAAGGAGAAAACAAAATACCTGTACATGTGTTCGCTGTATCACTGGGTGTATAAACATTGTCACTTTCCAAACACACATCCTCATTTGATAACAGAAGAGATTGACGTAAAAAACATTCGTGAATACAGACTTATTCAGAATGCAAAGTCTTCCATTCGTTGACTTGTACGGTCAACTTTTACCTTACGATTGAGAAAAAAAACCGATGTTTCCTTTTTGCCGTACCTGTGCCGAAACCTATAAATGATACCGCTATGTTAATACCCAGGACAAATGTGCTTTGACACAAGCATGGGTCAGCGTATAATGGTTTCGTGCTCTGGATCTTCGATATCAACTGTTAGAAGTGTACGAAATTTAACACTGTCACAAAATATAAATATACGAAAAGATAACGACACCCAAAAAAGAATTTTCTCGTGATATGTCTTTCTGAAACTTAAACAAAAAGTCAGCAGCTATTCTTCCTCGTTCCAGACTCATGGAGACCAATATAAAATCAAAAAGGAGCACAATTTCAAACAAGGCATTACTTTGGACTACGTCGAAAAAAACTAAAACAAAGGAAGTTGCTCGTTTGTCAAAGTATAGCTGAATTGCTTGTGGGGGAAAGTCACATAACGTCCGTTTTTATCCAAGATGGATTACTTGGCAGATACCTCCCGCTACTGTGACGAATTTAAGACATATATATGAAACACGTTGGCAACGTTGATGAAGAGCTGATCCTAGTTAATTACGAAGAAGAGTGTATACTGGACGTTGACTGTGGAAACGCCATAATTACTGTCTACGTGATCGCTTAAAGTTGTAAGAGGCCTTATAAATGATGAGAGATTGTGTCCTGAACTTTGACACATCTATACTCATTTCCCTGATTATCATCACCTGAACATCGTAGGAGACCGTTTTGCAAGAGGTGGCCCTAAACATTACGGATACAAATGCCAAGACTAACAAGGAGAATTGCACACCGACTTCAAAGTCACAGGATTGACGCTGTACCACCAAACGAATCAAGTATTCTACTTTTGTGTGCTGAATCAAGCTTTGCAGTCTGGAAAAGATCAAGATTTTAGAGTGATATCCTAGGAGTTGCAATAATGTACATTTACTATCTCACACTAAAGATCAGTCCCCTTTGGAAACAAATGAATCAAATCGACTACCAAAAGCGAGAGCAACGTCCATGCCACATGTGCATGTACCTTACTGTTCTACATGCCACTCATTAACGTCCTCCTTGTCTCGTTACTGGTTTTCAAAAGCAAAGTGATGCCGTGCCTGTACCACCCTACTGAACTCATACATTCCTGTGCAAATAGCATTGACTGGCTACTGCTACTTTGGAAGCCGAGAAATTGGCCTAAATATCTGGATGGACATACATCCGAACAATTAGCCAGAGCTGGATTTATCTACCTGGGTAAAGAAGACAAAGTCAAGAGTGTTAGTTGTGGTGTGTCACTCCATGAGTGGTAGCAGAAATATTCGTTTTACCTGGATCGTACACGATCGTCTCCATGCTGTCACTACCACCCTTTGGTGCGATCCAAGTAATATATTGATGGATACTCTAGACGAGAACATTCGTAGGTTTCCTCTGCAACAGAGAGGATGCATTCACAAAATGTTTGTCAAGATACAAGTGAAATACAAACAAAAGTCATTCATCTAGATTTATAATATTGTTATTTCAGCTGCCATTTAATAATGATGTTTGGACGACTTTATTTATAATACCGATATGAAACTGATTATGCAAGCGTACCACGATGTCGCGACCTTTATCAGTAGTGTTAAACTCATGTTTTGTGAGGAAGTCAATGACAGCTGAATTATGTAAGCATTGCACAGGAACTGTTTATAATGCGTTTGGGAAGACACGTAGCTTATGCCTTTGTGATTGTGTCTTCAGCATTTCGTTTACCCGCTGATTCATTGTGGACTATTTAGGAACAGTTACTTCAAAATCATCTTGACCTTACCAATTGCATCGCTACTAATACATCACCATTTTAACTTTATATTTAAGAACGGTACCTTCAAAGATATAATTTATACTCTATATGTTCTCGAGAGGCTAGATCAATTAAAACGCACTGTGCTTTCATAACGATAACTTAATCTGAGTGAAAGCAAAGATCATTGTCTCTTTATCGAAACTGGATGCTTTTGAAGATGTGTGTGTAGATTTTGTCCTACTCCAAAACTGGAGAGATGTGCGTGATCTGAAAAGCTATTGCATTGATGCTTGGACTAAACAATTGGCCGGCTATCCCTAAAACATTAATACTTTCTACAAGATAAAACGTATGGTGAGGAAGATGATACGAATTACTGACAAATTAGTGGGAACAAATTCCAGTATAACAAGTTGTTTTCCAGGTGATTCTCGATAGTGATTTACGCTACTGAAAGACATCACCACAGCTATGCACACCAGCACTAACCTGCCAAAAAAGGCAAAATGCATGGACTACCTCCTCGTTTCGGCCAACATTGGAACTTGCTGTCTGTACTGACGAAAGCTGGTCCACCAATGCGAAAACATTCCATTCATTAGTCTGAAAGAAATGTAAATGTACCGTTTGAGAATGTTGTTTGAATGACTATAACTGAACAGTACCATTGTCCAATCACAACAACGAGCACTAATGAAACCATCAGAATGTTCTCTGGCAAAAGGTCCTACAGAAAATGCCCATCAGTCAAAAGAAGAAAAGATAATGGTGCAATGTGGAGAAATTCTAATAACATGCTGATATGACCTTTGGTCATGGGAGCTACTTCTCCGATGCTTAGAGGTATTATTGGACAAGTTTCAGCATGCATAAAAGATACGGAGGAGAAAGAAGATAAAATGACCCCTTTTCTTGAATGATTTTGTTCGTAATCATTGGAATCATTTGGAAAGAATGAAGGCAGGCATTATCGATATAATTTTATCGTTTGCATAAACAATGGACCTCTCATTTACTTTCCAAAAAACAAATCTGGACTAGATTTCACAATTACAACACGGAACACAATCAATGGTGGATCGTATCGTTTAGTCAGAAATGGAAAAAAAAAACAATATTACGGTCAAATCTTGCAACTTATTTAACATTTCGCCAGAAAGCTTTATATAAAACAACTACACCAACTCTGGATGATTTCAAGGCTATGATAGAAAGCCGGCCGCCCCAAGTGGCCACGACAGAGACAGCGACTGGGATGAGAGTGAAATTAGAAGAAGAGTTTCAAACTCCACCAGAACATTTGAGCAAGTTAACAATATCACCTACATCAAGACCTGGTTTTAATTAAAATATGATGGCAACCGTTTCCTCGCCAAAAGATAAAAGGAAAAAAGTGAGTTTAGAGGTCAAAAAGGAACTGATTAACCATGTCCGAGCATCATCCTCGAAACATATTGCTCGTCGGACAATTAAAGCATTATGGTCCCATATTACGCGAAGCAAAATGTAGCATTAATGAATAGTGTGTAAGTTTTTGAAGAAAGACCTTAACCTTTTACTGGCATTTACTAAAATCGTGCCCTCATCGGCTTACTAAGGAGTTAAAAATTATACCGTTTTCCGAAACTAAACTGAAAGTTGTACTCTTACCAAAGTTGCAACAATGCGTACAAGACCAAACCACATACACGTTGCACGTACCCATTCGACGATAAATTCCCCGAATATAACTAAATTAGAGCACATCGATCATCAATAGCAAACCGATTTAGTCGATGCCTCTCATTTGGCAAAGGAACATTAGTGACTACAAATATTTGTTTTGTGTCAAGGACGTCTTAAAAAATTGCCTTTGTAGTTCCTTTGACTTCCAATGCGTGCCTTAAAACTGTGTTGAAACAAGCGAGCGTGATCCGCGCCGACGGCAAACAGACAATCTTTCGAAAAAGATCGAGAATTCACGATGTTAGCCAGCGTCGTGAAATGTTTTTAACCCACTTAAGCGAACGCATGTGGAAATACATTACGCATCAACACACGCTCATCTACATCAACGTCTTACAGTGTCTGATCATAGCTTACATTCAATCGTTCCATTGTAGCATCATATGTGCCTTCGATGATGTGACCTTGCACGAGCGTCCGTTTGGAAAGTCATGCCCTTCAACACATTAGCGAGACTGCTCCTTCTCACAGTTCATCTCTTCAAAATCTATAAAAAGTAACCATGTGGGTGTGATACGGGTAACGTGTGCTTGTAACGCAACTTGTCTTATTCTGCCAAATATATGTGGTGCATTTTGCCATCGGCGCTACCATCGCCAAGTGTGAAACAAAGAAACATAATATATTGTGTAACATTTCACTCAGTAACTTCAACTATTTTCTACCCAATCCTTCCCAGACATTTTCCAGTAACTAAAGGAGACGTCAAACGCCATTCACCTGAAGAATATTAGCAACAGTCCTCTTTTGGTACCTCCTTTGACATCGAGTAACTCATCGAAAAGCAGAGCCCTCAAAGTATGACTAACCAATTGTATTTAGTTGTAAACGGTGAAAGTTCAATCGATGTTTCCCATCAACAACTTTTACGGTATAGGTTCATGGATGCACTTTTTGCACGCTCGATGAGCCAAGCAAAAATTAGGAGTTTGAATGCCGGTCTCGTGCATCAATTTAAGTTAAATTGATGAAATTGTATTTCCTTTTGTTTCGATTTACAATTTTGGTTCCGAGTCCATCATTTGATGTCAAATACGACATAGATTCTTTCCGGACAAACGTGCTCTCTATATTTATTGGTGGGGATGAGACCTCCACAAGTACAGCATAGTCATAGGAGATGGCAAATACGTTTCTGTTGTGAACATTGCACCACGAGAGTTGGTAACATGTAGGAAGGATAACATTATTTAGGCAGGCTGAGTATTGAATTGGTTCTTGTCCTTCGGGAAGGCAGGATTTAGAGGGCTAAATCACCCAGACATTTCTCCACATTGAACGTGTTTCTCCGGATTCGCAAACCCAATGTCACATTTTTCACAATACTGAGTGTATCCAATTACTTTGGTGACACTGCACATAAATGTTCTTCGCGATGGTCTACGTGAAGGTATTTTCTTTATTGGGAATCGGGTCCTTGAAACACCAAAATTCCGCTTGAGGATAATCACTGAACTTGTGGAGTGGAGCCAAGACTTCCTGCAGTTGGAGCATTTCAGGAATGACACCGACCATTATCAAATGCTCTCCCAGGCAAATTTCCATGATGCAGTGTTGTTCGCGCAAGCTAGCGTGCGACTACGAAAAAGGTTGGGGGTAAATCAATCTGGTCTTTGGCTTTGGACGAAGCTGCAATTGTTGCTGCTATGGTCGTTCGCCAATAACACTTGTCTGTGTTGTACACTCCTTTTCTGAGGGATACCTGGGACATGTATAGTGTAGCTTTGTATGAGGTGATATGAAATTGGTCGTTCGATTGCTGAACGTGTTGAATATTTTCGATGACTTTGGAAGGTGTCAGTTCATGCTGGGCTGCTAAACTGGATCCAGAATGATGACTTCGCGCTGTATTAATAAGCATGGTCTCAAAGGATCGTCATATTTGGCTTGGCATCGTCGTTTCAGTGTAGTTAACACGAAATCCCACAAATCGGCAATGAAACCTTCAACTTTCTTGAGCGTCACTTCATAAATGAATTCTTTAAACTTCACCTTATAAGTGTAAACCGTAGGAGCGTTTTTCTTTCTCTCTAATGTGGTGATACGTTTCAGGTAAAACTTATCGACAGTATATGGATGTAGACTCGTGGTCAAGGTGACACGTGGAATGCATTGATTCAGGCTCACTCGAGGGATTTGAGCCAACACTTAATCTCGTGCGCGAGGCGACATGTCACGTGCAGGCCTCTTACCACATTAGTCTCTCGAACTTAAATCCTGCGGTCGTTTAATAGTGAGTTAAAATTTAATTTGACTAGATTTTACACGGTGAGTATCCCCTATATAAAGGGCTTGCTTTTAGAGCTAGAGTAACATTCATTTCGCAATCAGTCAAGACGGCAGAAACTACATAGCACGAGATTGTGGTGCGAGTTTTGACAGGTGACATGCTCACGTTTACTTCAGACAAGTACAAGGACTACCCAGACTCTCTAGATGAAAGCGAAGATATTTGCTATATTTGTAAGTTATATAGACATTTGTCTAAAGTTTTCCAACTTCGTCCAGAAAAAGAGAGACAAAATTCAAGTTAAATGCTATCGTGGTTAGGACAAAGGATACTTGGCTTCAAATCGCCCTACGAAATAAGAGAGGTCAACACACAGGAGGAGATAAAAGACGAAATAAAGAAAAGATGAGGAAGAACTAGTAATTCTACTCCACCATGGTGATCAGAGTTGTATTAGCAACTACGAGGTTACGTCGTGGAATTACTTAGGCATTGTGTTATAATGATAATATTTTATCAATAATTGATTTATTCACTGAACAAATCATCGTAGATTGATGTAATAATTTGTTCCTTGACCAGCGGGTTATACGATCCCACTTGTGTATAATTGCTGTCAGATTGTTGTTACTTTGTTCATGACATGGTGGGCATTGTTGGCGGTGCGCTAGCTTCCAATAATTGTTTCTGATCAATCAACCTGACCATGAGCAATATCGATACACACCAGAGGGGTTCATTCGCTGCCGGCTGAAACATATGTTTCTGATGCGAATTTAGCAGATAATTGTTTGTCCGCCAACGCTGGCGGGAATAAATGTTGTTTCCAGCTGATTCTCATTTCATTTTGTTTGTCAAACTCTGCGTGGGAAACAGTGGGAGAAGAGGAAACTCACATCTCTTGTAAATCTAACCCAGATGGGATCATTTTTAGCCACCTGCCTTTTACCGATAAGCTTTGGATTAGAACATTTCCTCCGATCTTTGAGACAAATCTGGAACTTTAGTGGCATTAAATATTAACTTTGCATAATCGTTTCTGGTAAAAGCGAGTGCGTTTGCGAGAATTTTATAATGGGTAGTATTTTGTCGCAAATTATGTTTACCCCTAACTCATCCCTGGGTTCTTCGCTTGTTTCGTCACATAGTTTCGCTTGCTTATTCCTCTGTGGCACATCTGACTTTCCCTGGTATGTCCAATGCGCTGCTTCGGATTTCTCGAATGTTGCCAGGTAGTTAGTGTGGTGTCTGAGATATCTGTCTGGTTAACGCGATGATTTATTTCGTGTACCTTATCAGTGGTGCAAATGCCTGTTCGAATTCCGCGGTGAGATGTCGATGGGCTCTGGTAATTATCACTGTACTTTCGCCAATCACTTACTTGCAAATCGGTCTATACTGCTCATACTGATATATGATAAATGAGAAAGTTATAACAGCGCTTTGCACCACTAAGTATAACATGTCCCATTTTGAGCAGTTAAACAATGGTACATAACCTCTATTGGGATTTGTTTAAACATTAAATAAATAAGAAAAGAATTGTACGAGTCGCAGCAAGGTGAATGATATCCTATCAATGTTTAATTTGGCTATTTGAACTGAAGTGCGATAGCAAACCGGGTACTTGTCCTGCTAAAGCGATTTGGTGCATGTATAACTGGATGTATGATAGACGTAAATTGGTTACCGGGAAAAGGATTTGCTGCCAGTTTTTTGATCAATCATGGTGTGTTCCCCTTGATTTGTCAATAATGGTTTTCAAATGCATATGCGAATGTGACTGACACATGCTGTATCTTAAAAGTTTTCTTCCAACAAGTTTTCACTGACAAAGAAGGAAAGAAAGTGCAACATTATTTTCAGGTAATTCACACCTACTATAGATGTGACACAGTTTATAAGGAACACTTATAGGCAACCGTCCTATTTGACACACAAGTAATAGGATATAGCTCCCATAATGGTTGATTTTATGCTGCTTTTAAACAATAATTGAGCAAATAATTTATATAAATGAGAGATAAACGTAAATATATTCGCAGTATGATCAGCTAAAGGTACTTTTATCTAGCCAGTATGTAAGGGTTAATTAGTTGTTAGTGAGACATGTGCGTTGAGGATTGGCTTCATTATTCACTTTGTTGTTTGGAGGCGGAACATTTTACAAGCTAGACTGCATCTGTTTAACCATTTACCGTCCACTAACTAATCGACCTACAACTAAACCGACAATAATGCAATTTATGAATATATTTCCACGCCACTAACTAATTTTGACAACATTTTCTTTCTCTTACAAATACAGATCCTGTTTACAATAAGTTTCTACTGGTATCAGACTGGACACATGAAAGGATATATCAATTATCGCTAGATAGCAATGATGTCAAAGTATTGGACATCGACATGGTTACACATCCAACAGGAATTGCATATGATAATATAAGCAAAACGGTGGTATGGGGTTCGTCAAATGAACAGCAGATATTCAATGGATTAGATGAGACGGTCCTACTTACGACAGGAGGTACGTTTGTAGAACGAATAGAAATATAATTGAAACCAAACTATTCTAGGAAAACAATGACTGTTTGAAATGCAATTGAATGATAAACGAATCATTCTTGGTCGTACTAATATCATACAAATGTTGTCCGTTGTGAAGTCACATGTTATGAGGTCGCATCATAATGCGGTATTTGTTTGACGTTGTTTTATTCATATTAAGAGTAATGTGGTTCTTTATTGCTATTCATATATACAAAAAGGATGAATAGTGAATAAAATAGAAAACTAGGTTTCATATATATGATATAGTTGTGAAGAAAAAGCAGTGACATAACATTGATCTCACAGCAGTAGAGTTGAATAAACTAAAACAAAGCGAGCATGCAACAAAAAATCGTAAATTGAAACATCCCTTCATCAACTTTAGTTTGTACTTTGTCATCAATTTGTTTTGCAATTTCTGTATCAATGCTAATATTTAGTTCTTACATGGTATTAATCAATTATGATTTCGGTCTCTTGATCCCTTTGCTGTACTTGATTGTTCAAGTCGAAGATGTTTGGTCCATTTTAGATTCAATAGTACACTAATTTGAATTATTATATGTCTTTTTGATCCCGTTCAAAGAATATTCATTGGCAATTATAATCTGCTTTATTAATTGTCTATATGGTGTGATATTAGGTTCGCCATATTCAATTGCTCTAACTGTCTGCAATAAGTGAATGGCTGTATACAAATGTCAAACATCTGTCTGCATAATGAATATGCATCCACATTATATCATGCTGTTTTTTTATAACTGTGCATGTAGATACGATATTGTATTCACTAGGATATGATTGTGTTGTCAGGTTCTTAAATCCACAAATTGATATATATGACAAGTGTATCCCAGAGTATCTTATGTAATTGTTTACCATAACTTCTTAACACAAATTAATTCTTAGCTGAATGAAACAATTTTTGCAGGATCTGCTGGATTGACACTGGTTGTTTATTGGTTCGACTTATTTAACACCCATCTTAATGCCAATTTGTAAGCGAAAAACCTTACGATGGTCTCTCAAACTTATTAAAGTATGCTCCGCATCGATTCAGTCATTTTTTTGTTAAATCCATCGTCGCGAATTGATGACTGTAAGATGTTAGATAATTTAGTTCTAAGTTAGGTTATATGGATAACTAAATAATGATTATTATCCTTCAAACTCAATTGTTTGAATCGTTAATTAGATATATGTATTTGAGAATGTCTCGGGATTCTCTGTTTCGTTATTTTCTGGTGTATTTTAAATAGTATTTATTAAGTTTATCAAGGTAGCACATAGTGCTGAGGTAATCCTAATATGAGTGGCATTAATTGGTGTAATTGATAAAAATTGGTTAATGTAATCGTCTTTAAGTTCATTTGTTTTGTCGAAATGATAAACTGGAAGACACATCCTGATCATGGTTGCCACAATATAAAGCATGGCACATGATACTGATACATCATACTGACTTTGAAATTTCTGGCATCTCTAGCGCTGATATCTATTTCATATGTCTTCGTTATTGCGTGTATTCAGGGTATTTTAAATTTGCTTTTCAATTAAATATCAACACGTTGTTTTCTTGATCGTCCATTTGCAATGGCAGTGTTGTGTTTCTGTTTGAGCTCTTATATATGTTTAAGGTGGCGAAACGGTTTGAATAATATAAATATACTTATTATGAGAGGCGGAAAGGAGGTTTGTCAACCAGCTCTTTATTAAAACAAATCAGTTGTTTCTAGTTCTGGGAAATGATCGACCGTAAATGATTTCAAAAGTGTAGATTAAAAGTAACTGATTTGCCTACCTATGAGAAACGTATATGTTACAACAAATGCAGCTTATAACACAACCTATAGACCCCTACAAAAAGTTAATAACTTCATACAATCAATCAATGTCAAATATGACATATTTATGATACAAATCGATATTACGCAATCGTGTCCTGAGCTGGTAAGAAGTTAAGACTTAAAATGAGTAACATCATGGAAAGAAGGGAGGTTAATCATTCAGTGAAAGGCTATGCACCTATTAATAGGAACGTCAACTCAGTCGCTGTGTGAATACATAGGATGTTGACAATCAGAATACATCACCCATGAGATCTGGTTTGGGAAAGTATGATAGACATATAGATGTGATAAACATATTCATTGACGAGGGGCTACAATGTGTTAAACACGAAATGAGTTGCATGGTGAACACATATCAATGTTATTAAAATATTGAAAGGAATAATGGGACAGATACATAGTAATGTTAGGTACAAAGCTAAAATACTCAAATGAAAGTGAGTAACAATTGCTGCTTTAGTTACATCAGTAGGAAACATTGTATGAACAGTTGCTCTGATAAAAGCCATTGTGTGAAATATATTAGTTATCCAATCCTTCAAACAATTCATCTGAATTATTAATTTTATGCAAAACTAAACTAAGGGGGCATCCGAATGGGGGTACTAAATTTCACAAAGTGGTTTACAGATATTGCCATCGAATTTACTGGCATCTGTATGCATTGGGTTTGTTTTAGACGTACTGTCATAACTGGTTATTTCCAGTGAAACATGGTTTGGTACTGATGGATTGTCTATTTGCATTTCTGTCAGATGTACAGAGGCAACATGAAAGAGGATGAAACGTTAGTCAACCATCTCAATACTGTATAATCATAGCAAAATTTAACCAGAATTAAGTAAGCAAATATGTTTTGTAAAACTTGACAAATGTTTGATATCACCAGATGAAAAAGTTATGCACAATACCAAAAAAATCAAGTGTACTGATTGAAATTTAGGTCCACATATTTGGTGATGTGAGAGCCGCCTGCAAGCATCACAATGATATCGTTCTGAACTCATTCACATATATGCATTATAATCTCCTATTAATATTGTAGTGCAATGGGCATTTAAAAAAAAAATGATTAATCCAAACAAATATTATCTCTCAATTAATCTCGAAACACAGCTCTAAAAACATTTGCAGACTGATGTTTTGCAAGAATATAGTAAATACGAATGAAATAAAGCTGAACTGTACCCACTTATTTACAACAATATAACCATAAGACTTATTTATTCGTTATACGTCGCAATACCTCATGTGCTAAAACACCTACCTGACGTACCCTCACAAGCCAATGAGAAACTACTCCACACCTGAAGAAATGTCCAATATATAGGTTGAACTTAACTTTCATTTTGTTAATGAAAGTAACTGGGTTGTGACCACTGAATAACAAAATCAGAGAAGGAGTTGAACTAATATACACTTTAAAGTGTTGTAAGGCCAAAGGTAAAGTCATGCAATCCTTATTGATAGCGAAATCATATATCTTGTGCTCATTTGTTTTGCATAAATAGTACATTGGATGATTCACACAACTGTCGTCTTCTTCAGTTAGTATTCCATCAATGCAAACATCAATTGCATCAACATACATTTTAAATAATTAGTTGAAAAATGTTGCTAAAGGAACTAGAGTACTTTTAATTATGACCTCTAATTTATTGAATGACACCTCTGTTATGTCACACGAAGTAAACCTGGTTTTCATACTCAACTAAATGATTAGGGGTTGAGCACATCTAACCATCTGGAATTGCGAAAGTTGTAATTTCCTCTGCTCTATCATAAATTTAAATTTGCCACTATCCTTTCATCAGCTCAAACTTAGTATCATATTTTGCATATCCAATTTTGTCAAATCAGTCATCGATTCCTGGTAATGTTAATTAACCCGTTTTTGGTGGCACTGTTACTTTCCTATAATCAGTACATGTATGGAAAATAGTATTATGTTTCAGGAGATCAATACGCTGCAAAATCCAGTTAACTTTATTTGTTTATGATATATTTTATTGTTTGGGTTTGTAACATCTGAAATACGTTTTCATATGCACTGCTACTTTAGAGTATTATTTTCTTGTGGATACAAATGGGAACGTTTCTGGTCTGAATTGTTCAGTATATCTAAATTCCGAGGACTGGTTTCACCAAAGACACCACATACCGTTTGTATTCCATATTTTTAATACCTAGTGTCGGGACATGTACAACTAAATTGATTTTCTGAGTAAGAGAGCTATCGCTATCAACGTACTCTTTGAATATATTTATATGATAGAGATGATACAATATAATTAAATCACTTGCTTTCTTTTAACTGATTAAGGACCATGCCAGTAAACCTGAAGATATTTTTGAGGTATAGTAAGACCATTATGATCAAGCTTAAACATACTTTTCTTTGTAGCTTTGCCATCACTCACTTTCATGTCTGGTTAGGTATAGTGAAGATTATGTATTATTAAATCGCAAGACTTTGACAACTTACAGTTAAAGCCAGATATCGTTGATATAAATCTTTACACCCTTTGTATATGTCCTGTTTTCGATGCTTTATAGCACTCATTTGTCATTGTTTTAATACCATTATACAGCTGATTGTGTTAAAATGGTTGATGAGAGGAATTGTCAGCTTATGCAATTTGAAATATGGCACTCTGAAATTTCTCAAATTAAATGTGTGTGTAATTACTTACATCATATATGTGCTTATAACATTTTTCTTAAGGTTAGGGCTATACTTTTCTCTGTATTTGCAAACATTCAACAGTTGAATTCTACGTTTGGTTCTCTATAGCAAACATACCTTTAACATCCATTCGACACTTGCGAACATATTATCTCGTTCTATCGGCAATGTTGCTTTCAAGTAAATCTCACGAAATGACACCACAAAATCTCTTAAACTGTATATTTTTATGTTGCATAACGAGATGAAGTTAGTGTGCTCCATGCTAAAGTCAAATGCCTAAACGAAACAAAAATCAGCGAGTTGTTCATTTGTGTTATTAAGAAGTTATATCATTAGAATTCGATAATATGGATCCGTAACTAGTCTTAACCTGCGGTAAAACAAAATACTGTGGTGTACAGCCAAAATGCTTTCTTTAAAAAAATTGTCGAAGTTTTCTAATTCCGAGTCATACAAATGATGCTTTCAATTGTTATTTGGTTCTAGTTTTAATACTATTCAACTGGTTTGTGCGTATAAACCCTTGAGTGGGTACGGCGGAGGATAATTGAGTTATAAAGGGAAGGGATGTCAGTTTACATTAGAAATGACTGCAATACATCTTTGACTGGATCTATCAATAAATATATGCCTGGGTGTGGACATGACATGCTTTTTAGATAAAAATATCCATGATGCAATCTGAAACTGGTATGGCCTAATACATGGTATGAATTGTATCATGTTATTACTATAAGACATGAATTATGCAAATATAACTATGCTTGCACCATCTTGCCAAAACAATTGATCATATCTACTTCAGGAACTATACAGTTTGGTGCTCTCTTATTACTTCGTTTTTAACTTTGAAAACGGACACAGTTATGTTTAGACAAAATGATCGGATATGACTCGTATATGTGTGAAGTATGCGGATAGCTATGCTATGCTATGTTTGAGGTGAGGTGACATTGCATCACAAGAGCTCTGTATCACCACTATATGTCTTTTGTTGTGGCTGCAAATTTGGAGATTTGGACAAGAGGTGGGCGCCATACTTATGCTTCAACACTTGTGCATCAATTATTAGCCAGTGGTGGAATAGGAAATCTTTTGCAGTGTCAACTATTTGAAGAGAATCAACAGATCATGTTAGCAATCTTTACAGCTTCATGGTGCCCACTGTTGGAAAACCTGTGTCAAAGAAGAAAAAGAGGACAGCGTATTTTCGAACCTTTCTCTCAGCTATAATCCCAGTACCCAACGGAAAAAGACTGTCTGTTCCCGATGAACCAGAACCTATCTGACTAGAGTCAGACGAGAAACAGGAAGTGGATGAAACTTCTAGTCCTAAACATGTTTCATAACACATATTTGCTCCCATCCTCCTCTTGTGAACCACACCTCATTCCACGGGTGAACTGAATGACCTTATCTCTGATATGTAACTATCCAAGAGTAAGACTTGTTGTACACTAGACGATATCAGTGGAATATCCAGGCACATGATTTTAGGGTTTCCATGTTGTATGACCGTCAAAAGGAGTTTGTCCCAATTATATTGATGGAATTTGATTTTGTAGCCAGCAATAGCATCGATGGTGTGATGGCAGTCCTCAATATCATTTATGATCCGTATGAGTGGAGAATGTTAATTGATTCATTGAATATGAATATTAAATCTGTTTTGCTGCATAATGGCAATGTTTTGCTATTAATTACATTTGGTTATTCAGTCCATTTGAAACAATCCTATAAAAGCATGAAACAACCTTTGAGGTCCATAAACTGTGATCAACATCAGTGCCAGCTTTGTGGTGATTGGAATGTTCTTGATGATGTGCTTGGTATGCAGCCTGGATACACAAACTACTGTTGTTTTCTCTGCGAATGCTATAGTCTTGCAAGCAATTCCCACTTCATCAAGATAGACTGTCCACTCGGAAAGTCATTGGATCTTTGGAGGAAACTTGTTTAACATCCACCACATGTTGAATCATGAAAGATTATGTTACCAACTTTGCACATCAAGCTGGGTGTGATGAAGAACTTTGACAAGGCAATGGACAAAACACATGCAGCTTTCAAGTACCTATGTGGAAAGGTTTCAAGGTTATGTGAAGCTAAGCTAAAGGAAAGTGTCTTTGTTGGTCCTCAGATTCGTGAACATGGAAAGCCTTTCAGTTAGTGGCAAGAAATATTCCATGAAACAACAAGCCAGACCACTACAGGGAGTTGGTGGTAAACCGCCTAAAGTCATACAAAAGACTTTGATGCAATATATCACTAGATATTCACTCTTGCACTCTCATCTAGATTTTTTCCATTGACTCGCCTAGCAGAGACACTGATAAGAGATGCTCTATTTAATAAATATGAGTCAAGCCAGGAAACGCCGAGTAGACACTAAGGACCAAACTATGTACTTATATATATACAATAGTATTTTGCCTTTCGTTTCCTAGTACATTTTATTTATCCAACCATTTCAACGTTTTTAGAAGTGTTATATATTATCATGTAAATCAGCCATAAACAGACGAATAAAGACCTAGGTTAACATATTATAATTAAAACTACTATATACACAAGATATATAAATGTACAATGTAAAAACTTAAATATGTTGGAAGCAGTAGCCAATCGTTTCTTTTAACTGTCATATCTGAATTCAGCACATTTACATCCGTAATACATATCACATTTTATTTCTGAATCAGACGACTTCTAAAAAGGTTGTAGGCCAATGTTATTAATGACAACTGAGGTAAAAAGCAACAATATATACGTTGTCTAGCAGTTGCGTGTATATTTCGTTAATGACATATTAATGGCGGAAAGTATATACAATGATTAATATTGTCCAGTGAGTCGGGAAAAGGGTATGCTTTATCTTTAAACATATGAATTGTCCATGTATGTTCTCGTATATGATATGAAGATTTTCCTTCGGAACCTACGGATGAGCTTGTTTCTACATTGCAAAAGGATATATCTGTACGCCATGGATTAGATTAAATTAGTTCAAACGTTTTGCTGTTCTAAGATATTCAGAGTTTAACGACTACAACGTACTTATTTGATTTAGATTAAGAATCAATAAATTAATTCAATGCTTTCAAACAGTGAAAACAAAATAAAACACTCATGGTAAATTCCATTAACAGACTCATCTTATATGATTCGGAAAACTTTCTGCGAATTCATTAAAATAACTCCTAACGCACATTCTGCTTATATAGTTATATTTGTTATCTTATACTTAAATATGACGTGATTAAAGGAAGTAAAAAGTACAAACCAAGGAGACTACTGACTTGTAGATGAACACAACATAATGGTAACGAATGGTACATTTCATTTTAGTCAGACATCTCAGAATATACAATTCTGTTATGTTCAAACTGATTACAGTTTTCATATATTAGTCATATAGAATATGCAATTCGCAGAGAGAGAGAGAGAGAGAGAGAGAGAGAGAGAGATAGAGAGAGAGATAGAAAGACAGACAGGTAGAGAGAGAGAAAAAAAAAAACTACTGCAAATTACTGTTGTCGACACGCTGACATTACGTCGTCTTGATCTTGTTTTTCAGATAGGTACAATGCGTATCCTGAAAGGTTTGCTATTGACTTTTCAAGCAGAAACATTTACTGTACAGCGGTAAGTGTAAATGAAGGATACATCGCTGTCCTTTTAATTAGTCGTCTGCATAAAAGACTGATCACTGGCCTTGAACTACCCAGAGCTATCGTGCTTTATCCATCAAAAGGGTGAGTTGTTTTCATTGATCCACTGACGAATGTTAAATTAAAAAAGTAAATGTACGACTCATAATTTGGATTGAAAATCACATAAACAGATAAGGACAAGGATATGTCCACAACATAATTAAAATAAATATCTAAACAAAATTGTATCATGCTTGTTAAATAAGTTCATTTATTTATCGGCATGAATATTATTGACCTTATCTGATTAATTATTACACAATGTTAAACATAATAAACATTGTATTAATTGTTACAATACAATTGATAACACTATTTGCTACAAATGAAAATATGTTAGCCTCTGAATAGCTAGTTACAGTAATAATATTTTCGTTTAGTTCATAGTTTGAAATGATTGCTTCTAACGATTCTGCGACAACGAAAAAAAAAATTTAACAATCATCAATGAAATCACATTGGTTGTAGTTTGGGACTATTAATTAATACTAGTATATGTCTGTAATAGTTTCAGCCTCATGTTTTGGACTGATCATGGAGATAATCCTCACATTGGAAGAAGTGAAATGGATGGACAGGATAATATCAAAATTATCAACACTGGGATCACATGGCCCAATGGCTTAGCGTTAGATTACAAAAGTACATACATATATTTATAAGTCAATACTTTATGTATGTACGTTTCACATGTTTTCGATATACATGTAGCTCGAAAAAATTTCCGTTAAAATGTAACAGTATTCTAGTTTCTTGTACTTACCAGTAATGACTAATTAATATACACACCAACAATGGATATGCAAGATCAAAACGGCTCGACAATTGGAAAAGGAAGTCATAACGTTTCTGAGGACAAATGTCAAGTCATTTATATGTACGTGCGTTTTGTGGTTTTAGATATAGATTAAATTAAAACAGAAATAATCTAATAGTGTATCATCCAATTTATAAATTATGTTGATGATACAGTTATAAGATCATTTTCTGGAGAGTTTACAATTCGAATCAATATGCATTAATATCTGTAAATAATCCATATACAATGAAAGTTTGTTAGGTTGATTACATTTCATTGTTTATTTTATATTGTTTACATGTAAGCCAATAAAAACACCGAAAGAAAGCAAAGTAGACTCTTAAATAGAAGTCTTCGTAATCTTAATTATGTGAATTTAGCCAATCAAAAACTAAGTTCCGTTCCAAGTAGGATACACTTTATTATTATGTCGCATGCATACTAATATTATGCGGTATCCAGCTACAATTACGTCTGCTTTGTTTATCAATACATATAACTTACAATAATATGTTACATATGATTACTGTTATGTCTCATGATTCTGCAGTGACTGTTTATTTGCAAGAAACTTATATAATAATTCTCCAAACAATTTTCCATTATGCATGTATTCGTACGTGGTTCCGTTTTCTGGTGATTTGCAATTAGTCCAGAGAGAATGCAGTTATATGTCTGATTGTCAAGGCGAGGTGTTTTTCAAGAAACTACCGAAATCTGGTCCTATTCACATTTTGGATCTAATCATATCTCTGTTAAATGTTGGTATATTTTCTTTCGTTTTAGTTAACCGAATATATTGGACGGAGGGCCACACAAATAGAGTTGAATCCTGCTACATATCTCAGTAGTTTACATGGCCTTCGATGATACGAATACCATTCAGCCAATGTTGCATGCAGTATGCTTTTCACTATTGACATTGGAAAGCTTTGTGGGTATTGCTTATTTCTTATTTTAGAGTAGAATATGTAATATAAATTTCAATATTTAATAATAATATAAGAAAATATTGCTTGCGTAGAGAGACATAAAAGACCAAGCAAAACTGCAATTTAAAGTTGCTGGAACCTCTTACAGCTTAGCGGCAAGTGTTGACCGCAACAGTTAATTCAGCATTACCACGCTGAACAGGAAGGTCCTTGATCTATAACGTCCTTGATCTATAACTTCATCTGAGTCATTATAAATAAATTATGTTTGAATGCATAGGTGTATATTGTACAATAATTTTCTCAACTATTTGTATTGCCACTATGTTCAGTAGAAATTATTTCGTATACTACATGTTATTTCCATTGTTAATAATTTCCATTTCCTGAATAAATATTATTTTCTTTTTAATTGGAAGTTCTCCAGTTTTATAAATTTCGTTATAACCGTATTAATAAATATGTTTCAAATGGTCCTACATTTATCAAACTCGTTTTTATCCTAAGAGCTCTTACTTGTAGCACGTAGGTACTTGTTAGTTAAGAAAGTAGTTCCAAATCTGGTTTTTTGTGTTTATCTGCTGCTTCCCCAACTCACCCTACCACTTGTTTGTTATCTAATTATGTGATTACACTTTATTTAGTTTATTCTTTCTATTAGAGATCCACACGTTTGTATTGTGCAAGTGAATATTTGTTTATATACTATTGATACTATTGCACAGATTATAAAAGGTATAACTTAGATATTCATCAGAATGATTTCGGATTAGCAGTATTCTTAACGCTATGGAGTCTGCTAGATTCAAAACCTTATACGATTAGCAATTTTGAAACCAAGGCCTTAAGGAAGGAAATGCCTTTACAAAAAAGACCGTGCTAAAGCTCGACGTTTACATATTTGGTACAGGAGGAAATGTCGTCCTGTATGGTAAAAAGATCAAGTCAGTTCTAAACCTTCATCGCAGAACGGTCGCAATTTAATAAATCACGAGCAATCCTATGCAAACATGCTTTCAAGTCAAATTAATTTAGGATTTTCTCTCAATTATTTCTAAATATTTTGCCATAGTACTCAAGTACACTATTATCCTAGTAGAATATAGATATATTTATTGGTTATATGCTCAATTCCAAATTTGGTAATAAGGACATCTGAATAGAAATAACATTATTTTGGTAGCGTATTTGCTGATTATTTTAAGAATAATTTGTACAATGTTAAATACAAAATGACTTTTTATAGACAAAACTTTCAAAGAGAAACGAAAAATGGTCCATCTCATTCATATCAGAGTCCCATAATAACAAATCCATCCTGATTATATCACTCAAATCGATCCTCTCATATTACAGTGATCAGTGATTTGACTGTCGAAAAATAAGACATCATAATTTTAAATCTGTTTGTATCATAAACAATTTTAGGAGATGAAGAGAGGAACACATTAAGTAAAGAGAGTGTATATGGGTCTTTTGGTTCTATGCAAGATGTGTTGAATATGTTGGTCTCAAAATGTCTGATAATAATTTCGTTTGCTGTAGATCAAAATATGCAATAACTTGGTTCCGAATATATTCAATGGAATCCTTTCGTGAATTTTTAAAATAGAACAAAGATTATAAGATGGTATTAATTGCTCATTTTCAGTTGATGGATGTTGCTTGATAATACAGAAATAAATGTTGAAACACGAACAGGCCGCATACAGTGTATTCATTGAAGTAGCACAAATTATCAAAATCTAAGCAGATAAAAGATGAGCGAAGATCTTAGCGCAAGGTCCTCTGTTTTGTCATGGAATCTACATAAATCATGGCATGAACAATTCGGAAACTTAACTAAAAAAACTTGACATATCTTGTGCCGTTTATATCTCTTCCAGATTCATAACAAAACTGGATTTATCTCTGTCGATTCAAGTTGTACGTCTTTTCGAAAATCCGGAACTTGGTCGCTTGGACGATTTGGAGATCTTCACAGTAGATAGTCAAGCGCTACGTAAGTTTATTCTTTTTTTACTAAATCCGAATTGTTTCCACCTACCCATAATGCATCTCTTGTTAGATATTTGATTGGATGTCATAATATTACAATTTTTAAGTTACAAATACTTATATATTTGCCTATAAAAAAGTTTATACAGTACTTAATACAGCATTATAGTTCTTATATTAAGGATTCAATTCTTCGTCTAGCTCTTGCGATTGTTCAGATGTTTGCACTTAAGTGCTGATTTGATATAAAGGGTATTGTTATCTCCGTTAGATAATTGTGCGTTCAGACGTCCCGTTAGATAAAGTGACAATTTCTTTCCATTAAAGAGACGACACATATAATATAGCTTGTTGAAATGGCCATAATTCTTAATCTGAAAATGGAAGTTATTGTGTACTTTTATTTGCCAGCAAATGCCATTTGTTCGTACAACAATGGAAACTGTAGTTCTTTGTGCCTCCCTAACACGCATAGAAGGAGCTGCTCCTGTGAAGACGGTGATTTGTTGAAAGAAGACGGTACGACATGCTCATGTGAGTAAGCCACATATTTTTTTCTTGTTACTAGTAGATTGTTTCAATCACATTTTGTATGCTGTTTAAGTTGTATATTTGTGTATGTATCATTTGTTGACCATTTTTATATTAACATGTTGCATCATAATATATAACAATTAATTGGTATTTACAGCTGAAATCATAACGTCAAGGACCACATCTTCTCCACATCTTCAGGCCCCAGCAAATGACAATAATCGGACATCGATTGCCAGTGCTGTTGTTGTTCCGCTGCTAATCGTGATCGTGATATTTATTATCATCTTCATCATGTATAGATGGTATATGAGTTTCACTTGCATGGCATGTCTATATAAAGCTAATGGCCTGCTTAATTTTAAATTTATGAGTTCCTGCGATGTGAACGCTATTACAGGGCCTTTCATTTTCGTTCATTGCTTTAAGCAATACTTCCATCAAGAGTTAAAAGGAATAATGTTGAATGTAGCTCCAATGTTAGTGCGAAATTAGGGTTCGTTAATACGTCAATAGAAGCACATATTGTCGAGTTAATAAACCATCAGCTTATGGTTACGCGATAACTTATTTTTGTTATGCAAGAATGGATCGAATATGTTATATTTGTTTTAAGATTGTATGAAGTGTAAGTAACATATTGATATACACGATTATTGCTACGGCCATTTGCATAATTTTTTTCCTCGAATACATTGATGCAAATAAATAGTTCTACATTACATTGACGTTGAATAGCTATATTGAATTTAAGGAAAAATGCAATTATCTATTTTTTTACACACAAGAAGAGACAATATTCATAGACCAAGGCTGTAGCATGTATCAAATATGCATATAATAGATGGTGTTTATCGTATGCACCTTTTCAGACAGGTTGATTCAAATAAACGAAAGTACGCAGGCTTGAATTCAAAATACTTTTACACCTTTGAAAAATAATACGATTGCTATGAGTTCAGGCTGATTTTACCATTTATGGTAACGAAAATTATATATTAGTATGAACTATTCGCTGACTTCAATTTCAGGAATATGTGCAAACCAATACGACCATGCCAAAACATTGACGACCCCGAATTACCAGCCATGGCAACAGGATCAAACGGACCGGTGTTATCCGGTTCATCTCTTAATGATAATGATCCTGGATTTGCATCTGACTGGGTATCCTAATAAAATTAATGACGAGGACATCCCTAAAGTTGCTCGAGTTTTTCCAGATCGTTATTATACTGATTATATAATTTTATGGAAAACCAATATTTCATGTTAAGTACAAACAGCGGGTGGTACTACATGGCAGGTAATTCATTATGAAACCCTTGTACATAGGCCCAGCAAATACTTGCATATATATTGTAGAAATAGTAGATATACAATTTCGAAAACCAACTCATTGTGTGGGAAGCATCTTTATCAGTTAATGACGGATAGCCAATATGATGAGTGAAAAATCGAAACATCCTATTAGATCCTGAAAAATTGAATACTTGCACTATGTTTTTGAGAAGGCATGTAAGGACGCTGAAGAAAGTAAACAGACCAAAATATATCGAATCATTGGTAGCGCGAGACGAACTATAATAAATATGATTCTGATGATATCATTCACATATTTTTACCCACTCAGAGGTACAACAAATATAATTAGCGCCACGTGGTCTGAACTGATTCCTCTAAATCCTGACAGAATATTTCCTATACTATCGATTGTTATGTATATTTAGTTTAATTGTTTCTTTATTAGTTTTACACTTTTTTATTCCATTACACGCTATTGTAATTCAACATTGTTTACTGGATTTGATATTGTCCAGAATTGAAACAGTGTAACTAGTTGCTGACCTTCAAATTCAGTTACATTTCTCAGAGTAGGAATCAGGAAGTCGAGTCAAGGTCATGCATGGACAACGTTTCATTAAGCATATGTCAATTTGTAAACAAACATAGTTTTTCCAGCAGGATGAACTGTTGACCCCCATCTGGAAATCTATTTTGCATCTTACGTGTTTAACTGATGTTCTGTTTGAAGTTCTGATAAAGTGTCTATCAGTCGTGCTTTAACATCTGACACGTTAAGTTGTATTATGTTATGATCAGTGCCGGAAGAATTTTATTATTCTTCAAATTATTGATATTCAAGTGGTTGCTTTACCTGGAAATACATAAATGTTTTGATAATTCTTGGGCAAAGACATTTACTGGAATTTACAAATTTGTACCTTTCACGCTTAGACAGATACAGAAATTTTAATTTAAAAAAAATCAGTTGCAGCTTCAATAAGCATATTATGCCAAAACATATAGTTTTATATGGTAAAAACAGACATATTTAAACTTCAGCATGTCTGTTTTCTATAATTGTTCAGGCACACGTTGCTTTCATGCCGGAAATACATTTGCGTTCCTTCAAGAAACGAAATTTAATGGCTGATGGGCAATGCCTACACTTTGTTGATATTTATATATTTGGTCACTATCGACAATTCATTACAATATTCGAGAGAAAAATGATCCAGTTTGTAAAACTGAAAATTTACAGTTTGGAAGCTTTCACGCTTGGAAAAAATACATATACTTATATTTCTAAAAGAAAACATAAATTGCAGCTTAAAAGAGTATTAGTACTGATGTTTAATAAAAAAATCAAACCGCGTTTAATTATTTGTTTTTTGGCTAACATTGTGTGCCGAATTTAAAAATATATTTACATTCATCAATATTAATTATTACTTGCTTGCAATACGTATAGCAAATTCCATAAAAGCGAATCAGTTGTATTAATAATGAAAAATGACCAACATGTTGGCGTAGGCAAAGGATTTACAACGACGGCCTTCATATCTACTGGTCAGTTGTATTAATGAAGGGAGGCAACACAGATGTAACTACAATATTACCTTGTATAATAAGTATCTCACTTTGATAAGTAATTCGGGTGTTAAATACTGGAAACATTCGCTTTGAAAAGGTTCTTAAAAGAAAAGTCATCATAGTGTTCCTTAAATAAAATTAATTACCCTTAAAATGAAGTTTTTAAAAATCTTAATACAACTGGCGTTATGCACCGCATACATATAAAGGAATCGTAGCAGATTAAAGGCCGTTCAAATGGTAATGGTGAAATATAACATTAACATGTTGGTATCATTTTCATCACCATTCAAACCTTCACAGTTAGTTATATATACTACGATTTATGATATAGAGTAAACAATAATAACACAAATTTTACATGTGTGTATGACGAAGGTTTTAAATAGACCAGTTTCATGGTTCTGATAATGTACAGTTTGAGGACATGATCATAACAACTGATTAATGCCAGGAATATAGGAGACAAAACATGTAGCGTTATAGGGTACATACAGAAAACTTAAAGCTAGAGTTTCATAGAAGGTTTAGCCGATTTAGTATTCATCAATATTACTTGTACCATGATTGCATTTCGTGAATAAGATTCTTAAAATTGGTTATTCCTTTCATTCTTTTTCAAAATTTTGAAACGTGTTATTTAAATGTTTCAAACATTAAAATAATTTAGTTTGAAGAATACCACTCTAGGAATGAGGGTAGTATGTCTCTTTATCGTTGTTTGAAAAATAATCTAAAGGCGGTTAATTATTGTTGGACTTACTTTGTGCGTGGGATTTGAAAATATATTAACGTATGTACAAAATATGATCTTATATTAGAGTTTTATAAAATAGCAGTACAAATTTCGTTCCATACGGCATAAATATTAGGGAATGGAAACAAAATGTTGCGCAAGTTTGTAATGGGAAAGATACCATTAAAAATTATCTATCTTTGCAATCGTCATTCATAGATCTACATTTAGTTTATATACAATGTATGCTATGATACAGTGTTACAAATATAACACAGTTTTTAAACATATATATGATGCTGTTTTAAATAGACCAGCTTCATGTCTCTGACAATGTACTGCTTGATGACATAAACATAACCACTGATTAATGCCAGGCTTTGACAAGACAGAACATGTAGCGTTATAGGGTAAAAACAGAACATGTAATTATAATTTGTTATATATTTATCATATACGCTTAACAAAGTTATATCTAAAAACACAATTTATGTTCATGATATTGACGAATAGCAAGCATGCATTACCCATATTTTTGACACTGCTCACATGTTATATTGATGAAGGTATATTAAGATTAATTTATGTATAACTTTAGCATAGATTTTATATGTCATTCGCATTAGGGCTACAGAATATTATCAGGAAACACAATTTATTTACATAATATGGATTACTAAAATGTGTGCAAAGCACAAATGACTTTAAGTTATCGGCATAGTTTCAAGTGGTCCGACGGGACCGTCGATTGTGGCATATTCTGACTGTTCAATCCATACTCGTTCCTCGTCTGTATCTCCTCTACTTGTTTTAAATCATTCAAAAATGTAGTGGTTATCATAGACTGCTTTGTAATAATTGTTCAGTGATCTAGGAGCTCTGCTGAACAAAGGATTATGTACGCTTCATATAAAGACCATGCCTCACTGAAATGCTTTGTAGGAATTTCACCGACAGTATCAGTATACTTGTGGTCAGAAGTGTACGAATGTAGCATTTCGGACAACGATATATTTGTTAAATCTGGCCTCTCAGATTTATTGAGCAAGGAGATTTGGTGATTACGGACATAGTCTTTTTGATTAAAGTGTTTTACTGAATCGCAGAGATGATTTGAACATTCCAATATCTCTTGCAGGGAGAGTTCGATTGACATATCAATAAGAAATCGTGACAAAGTGAATTGCGAGAGTTCGTATTCATGTTAAAAAAATCAATTGAGCTGATGAAAACGTTTAAAATCACATATAAAACCCTCCCACTAAGCCGAAACGGTAGCGTAAGAAGTTTTTCAAATTATTTTATTTTTGGTGAACTAACAAACTCATCTTATAATGACAAATGATTCTTGAATATTTAAAGATAGCATATCATTTACTAGATGATAAACATTTCTACTTTGTCCCGATTTTTACTTTCTTTTTTCAAAAATGGTATATGAATAATTAACTCCTCAAAATGTTCTAATAACAAGAATTAAGAATATTTCACCAATATAGACTAAATAAAAGCAAAGAATCATTACTTCTTTATATTTATAATTTGTTTTCTTTCTGTCATATATATATATATATATATATATATATATATATATATATATATATATATATATATATATATATATATATATATATATATATATATATATATATATTAATATGTTTGTGTGTGTGTTTGTCTTTGTGTGTATGTGTGTGTGAGTAGCATCTTGCAACAATTGCCTTGAATGTTTTGTACACTATGGATTTAAATGTTTCATTGTTGGAGGCTGCAAGATAAAAGCAGCAAGAAAACAAAGTTCCAATGGTTGTTTTGTAGTTCCTTGCACGTGCTATATTATACAGAGCATTATTTTATTACCAATATACATAAAACCACAATAAATAAACAAATCATTGTAAAATTATTAATTCAGCATTTGTAAAAGTATATTTTTTGGGGGACAGTAAAAATATACTTTTACAAATGCTGAATGAATACTTCAACTTTCTCAATTAATACAAGTTAAATTTAAAATGCGTAGTACCAATATAAACATGTACAATATTTCGAGTCATAAATCTGAATATCAGCTTGTATCAGTTAGGGATTCTCATTTTAATATATTCCGCAATCATGGTGTTGTGATGAAAGTTTATTAATTTTGAAAAATAAATCTTTCCAAAATTCAACATCGTACAATATTCTTTTTAAAATCGTTCCTTTTTGAAGACCAAATGACAAAGTCACGAAAGTTTACTTCACAAAGTGCAATCTTTATCTGTGCCTAATATACATATGGCTACCCCCAGTTCATTTGTGTGCATAGTTGATAGTTGTAAGATACCTCATTAATTTGAAATAAGCTTTCTCACAGTACAAGCAGTAACCGTGTTTGTCCCATTTCCTAGCTCCTATTTCGTTTGAAGTGGTCATCACATGAATTGACGATAACGGTTTTCAGAGGATGATACAGTGATCTCCTCTGTGGAACCTACATAGTTATTTTTTACCGTTTGCGTTTTCCGTATGGTTTTCAGCCACAACAAGCATTGTTGTATTTTCTTATATGTGTCAAATGGCCGTGTCAGCCATGGTTACATCCTTTGGGCTGTCGTTTGCGGTATCAGTGTCCATATATTCGTTTTGGACCATATTATTTCAGATACAGTCGGTCTCTACTGTTGTACCCACATTCTCTTATGTTTCCAATTTTAGTCATTTCGTTAGCAAGGATACCCTTGCTTTGATTGTTACTGTTCTTGGTGTGGCCACTTGCAACACGGATGTCATATGATTTTGTGCCATCAGTTTCTTTCAACATCGTCTTTCTGTTTAACACAACTCACTGTCCCTGGTATATTTCTTAAGACTGAAAGAAAAATGAACACTGTTTATTACTATTTTCTCTATGTTTTTATTTTATTTGAACATTCTATTTCAAGTCGCATTAGTGCGGTTGTTAGCGCGTTGAACTTATAATATTAAAGCATTGTGCGACCAGAACAGCCAAAGTCAGCCGAAGTAGCTAGTTCTTCGCAAGACACTTCAGATTACCTTTAATGACAATATCCTACCTTCATGTGTGGTTATGTTACAGTCGCGACAAGCTGCGCGAAAAGACCTTGCAACAGGATTTAACAACATTTGCACCACTGATTCACTGATTTTGCGAACGTGCCGAGGACATTAAGAACACAAGATCAACCGTGGAACTGGTCGCTGCGCTAACTGGACTAGAAATAGAGCCTGGTCAAATTCGTAAAAAAGATTAACGCACCAAGGATATCAAGAAAACAACAACATCAACTGCAGAGACAATTACAAACGTGCTAAGGGAGATGAGTGAAGTCAAATAACATGTTGACATTGGAGACGCTGTTTGTATGCAAGAAAAAGACACCGTATTCTTGATGAAGCCGTTATCGATACAGTTGCCAAAATACCAAACGTGCCTCCCACGTACAAGCCGCAGATGCAAACATCGTTTCAATAGTTTTACAATGTCTCTCGTGAGATGTATGTGTGGGGGTTTGGTTTGTTAACGTAGCTTTAGCAATGTTTCGGCCATATCGCTAAGATATATGCAGGGTGCCAGTTTATAGTGATGTCCAGAACAAGGATATCATGTCGCAGACTTACAGTATTATAATCCACCCAGTTACATTATCCATGAACCAGACCGACTAGTCATAACACTAACCTCTTCATTGTAGTATATATCACTGATGTATATTTGAGACACTGGTAATAATTTCTGAGGCGCCTTTGTGCACAGTCAAAATATACGAAGCGACAGGTTGTCGTAAGTACAAACCAAAACGTTACCTCCATGTTCACAATCTCTTCAACAAAGCCAAAATTCAGTGGGAAGTTTTCTACGCCGGTTAGCCCTGGGAAATCATGCACACTTGAGATCGCGCTTCCGTCACAGTGAGTATATTACAGTTGTTATAATATCCAACTGAGTAGTGGTCTATCTGCGAACAACACATTTATATTTGCACAATATCGTGGAACATATATGGCTATGATAAAAGTTCGTACAGGATAGTATGATATTACTGCAATCAATGATGCGGTCTTACGAAGAATTAAGGTGTTGAAAGGTAACGACTCTCCATTTATATAGTGAACCTAAGGACACATATCTCCAACGACGCAATTGATTATCCACAAACCGTTCTTGGCTCGCCTAAAAATCTTCCCAAATTTGAACTTTTTTGCGTGCATAATCAACGGGACTGCACATCAAATGGCGCCTGACATAGTCAGATATATTTTGACAACGCAGATCACTTGTGACCCCATCAGATGTAGCTAAGAAAGCAGTTATGCAATACCAGTCATATCCTGTAAGTGTAGCGGCATTCGCAATATATTTTTTTAATTACTTTTTTATATTTATCTTCAAACTTCTTTTAAACTCATTCCCCCAGTTTTTTATTTATTTATTTTATTTTTTAATTCCCGTCCTAGGAAGGACAATCATAATAGTCAAGTAAAAACACCCACATTTGTCTTACTGTGAACTCCAGGCTGCCAAACAAGAGGTCGCGAGTTCGAAACGAGTGCCGGCATCACAATTCTTTCAAAACTTTATTTGTATTTGTATGTTGAAACTTTCTTTTTAAAAGTCGCTGATCCCAAAATAATTTACATTGTTTTTATTCCCGTCCAAGGACGGGCAATTGACCTATTGAATTAGAAATTCGCCGAAACACAGAAGGGGGGAATGATGGTAGGGGTTGGCGCATTTCCAGAAAGGGCAGTCAGACATACCTCTTGCAGTAGAAGAGAGGAGCTATAAGATATGAACTGCAAGGCTTCACCGTCAAGAATGGGGGGAAAGAAACATACTGAAAAACAATTTGACAAATAGAAAAGGAAAACCAATGGCTCAGGTACCCGAGTTGTCTAAGATGCTCGCCTTTAAAATCACAAAATATTCTCATCTCGCTCGTTATGGGTGACTCTGATTTCGGGCTAGAATTTAGGAAAACATAGCCAGCGTTAAGTCCGCCAACGCGTCGAATCAGATAAACAATAACAACAACAACAACAACAACAACAACAAATAAATAAACAAAGTACTTTAACATGCATTAATGCTCGGGGTTCCTTTCCTAACTGACTCTTGCATTATGTATGAGAGAAACATTTGTTACGTCAAAATACCATAACACTCAGATGTGATCTCCGATTTGTAACTTTGAAGAAATATAGAAATGGTATGAAGGGTTCTCAGCAGAGTTTAGACATCAATGGAGATACTCTCATTGTGTGTAAATTCCTAATTATCGACCATTCTGAAGTTACGAATGTTGTTGATTAACACACTTGGCCAACGTGTTTCTCATGTTATACACTACACCAATGTTAAATCTATGACCAAAATATAATGGGGAGGTCGGGGTTGGTGGGTGGATTATATGTTCTGTGTAAACTTTACTACAAACAGTCCAGTGGGTAAACTGGATGGACTTCCGTCAAAAAGAGATTCAACTCAAACTCGGATAGAAGGTGATGGGGTTAGAAGGTTTTGTGTTTAGGGTGGGGGACGTGATTATAAAAATCGATTATACCTAAACTCAATCCCTACTCGTACCTAATCATATTTCACTACACCCAAACCAAACCGGAGCAGACAAAGATGGTCATTACACGCGTCAAATATATATGGGTAAAACGTAATGAAATTATATTCAATGTTTGTCTTGATGCCTAGGTACTTCTATACAGAAATAATATCCATTGGACATGGTCATTAGGGAAGATATTTTGGAAATTATATTGTCTCTATCATCCAAAGATAATAATCGTATCGACATGTTTCTTTCTAACACGGCTGACATTAACAATACTTATGTATAGACTATTTCTTTGCTCATTGATTTTTATTTCCTCCATTAAGAGATTTTGCATCAGGTATCAAGTTAGGTACATGAGCAAAAAGTTTCATAGTTACATAAAGAATAGTTTCATGTATACGAAATATACACAGCACCTCCACGCACCAACAACAAACATTAACAAATAAACACAAGGCGCTTCCCTTTATACATATAGCTATCGGAGTGTACTTTTCAAACATACTCATAGGCCCCTAGTGGTCTAAAGCGCTAACCATTATGGATCACTGCATTACCACCTCTATCTGCGTGGGTTCGAGTCTCAGGTTCGGCCAATGTGGGTATGTGAGAAAGCTTGCCAGTAGCATCTCGTGGGTCGGTGATTCTTTCCAGGGTTCTCCCTTTACCATTAATACTGGCTGCAGTGTATAACCTCTCTTGTGCTGAAAAATGGCGTTAAACCCTACAACATCAACAACAACAACAAACCTACCCTGATGGTCTCTTTCATTTCCACAATCGCTATGATGCAATACGACCATCTGCAAGTGACCCTAGATGCATTTCCCCAAAGATCCGAAAACTGAATCAATTCAATTCTTATATATGAACATTCAACTGAAATTATTAGTATGATATATAATTGAATATATTATATATGTATAACAACAACAAATTGCTGTTCTTTTTATTGCTACTCGGATCAAAATTAAAGTCATATTTTCAAAGTTAGCTGGCTTGTTAGGACGCATTGGCTTTAAAATAAGTAACATAAAGAAGCAAAACCAACACAAGAACAACGCGCTAAATGGAATACTACCTTATCATTGGTCAACTGAAAATCAGTCATAAATAAATACAGGACAACATTTTATTTTAACCAATGAGGGGACATTATTCCATTCAGCCGGATCTCGCGGCCATGTCGCTCAGTAGCGTGGGGAAATGATTTGACATTTCTTAATGGTATGATATTAGGTCAAACGTTTGATAGGATACAGTCGACTGCCTAAACTAAATATCGGTATCAAATTTATTAAGCTAAACGTAGCTTGAAATATCAGCACTTAGGTTACGCGAGCAAGGAGACAAGTGTCATCTCTTGTAGTTATTATATAGTACACGTATCACAGGTCAATTGTAAGCAACGATACGAGCCCCTGTGGTGAAAACGAAATGTCCAGTTGCAACGATCCTTTTGTCATCTTCATGCGCATGAAATGCTTTATGTATACCACGCCCAACGAATAAGGTGCTAGTCCCTATATAATTATTAAATTTACATCATAAGTATATTGTCACTTTCTTTCGCAAAAATTTTACATTTCAGAATTAATTATGGGCCATTAAAACTAATATACTCCATGTTATAGTCACTCATTTCTAGACTGGTCCATAGTTATGCATATTATTAGTACCTGGAATCCAAAATACATGTATACCGGCTAATTGACATAATGTCAATTGGTAGAAATTGAATTTAAGTTTTTATAGTGACTGTAAAGTATAGATTCAGTTTGGATCTAAATAGGTTTTACATAAACAAGAAAACGTCTTAGCAGCATCTAAAAGCAGCTTTATGACTTTATTTTTGATTTGATGTAAACAATAATTTCGTGTCTCTTGTAATGAAAAGTGATAGGTTCGCAGATAAGGATGTGTGTGTGTGTGATTTGGATTTATAACGTAGATTTAACTATTATTCAGTCATATCGCTACGATGTGTGGTGGTTTTACAGTGATGTCTAGCGCTGAGGAATCATAAGGTAAGCATGTATCATGATGTCCCACCCAGCAACATTATCCTTACACTAGGCCTACCAGTCCTAACACTAACCTCGTAATGCTGAGCGCATAGCGAGGCAGCCGTTTGTACCATTTCGAACCCGCGACCTCTAGCATCCGAGGCGAACGCTCTAACCACTAGGCCACCGGCGCGGTCGCAGAGTATGATGTACAAAACTGAGTCTTATAAGCTCGTTCTTCGTGCATCATGATGCGTTCGGTGCTAGATCATAATGTCGGGTTCGCTTCATTACAGACAGAACTGGGGCCCCGAGTGACCGAGTGGTTTAAAGCGCTCTCCGTTACGGATCACTGCCATCTCACTTCCGTCTACGTAGGTTCGAGTCTCGCATTCAGCCAATGTGGGTATGTGAGAAAGCTTGCCAGTAGCTTCTCGTGGTCGGTGGTTCTTTACGGGTTTTACTGGGTTATTCTTCCACCATTAATACTGGCCGCCATGTATAGCTTATCGTGTGCTGAAAAATGGCGTTAAACCATACTACAACAACAACAACAAGAACAAAAGGAACTAACTTTATTTTAAAAAACGTCCCCACTATCTTTCTTTATTGGGTTTTCTGAGTTGCAGTTAATATTGGTTGGGAGATAAAGCTGAACTTGTAACTATCGGTTCGTGCGCATGATATCATATATGTATTTTGTCTTGATTTATTCTCTGGTTCTTTTAGGATTCATTAAATTATGGAAGGGTATATTTGCTTTGCTTTTAGACCTTTGTAGACAAATACTAATCTATTTTTTAAACTACTTATTTATAATGGTTTCCAAGACAACGTATCCAATATCGAGGTAATACTTCCTGGCATATTGTCATAATTTGATGTAGCAAACATGGCTGCTCGTTTTCCGAAATCTTTTCAATATCATCTTCTAAATCCTGGGAATTGTACAAGCGTAATCTAAATTAGGTCTTAACAAACCTTTGTTAGCGAGTTCTTTCGCATCTTATGGGTAAGATGAAAAGATACGATACGTCTTTACTGGCTTAAATTTCGAGCTAAATTTGAAGGTTCCATTTCAGATCACATGTACTTGTGAGCTTCAAATATTTTGTTTGATTTAGGTGTTCTAACATAGTATCTTCTATTAAATACGACATATTGGTTTTATGTAATTTCTTTCTTGCCAATAAGCATGTGCTGCATTGTTAAGATGGAATCGCATGCCACAATTTCGAACCCATCGTCCAAGCTTTTTTAATGTCATTTGCAATATCTTAGTATCATACTCGGTTTTGATCAATCAGTAGCATATACAGTCATCTGCGAATAGTCGACATTCTTAGTCAGTTTCAATTAGGATGTCACTGCTGTTACTAAGAGAAGAGTGCTGGTCAAATTATTGTTCCTTGCGGCACTCTAGAACCTATGTTGTACAGGTATTATATATAATTACTTTGAATTGTTTGTTAGTTTTTATTTTTTAGATTTCATTTAATGCTATTGTAAAGTAACATTGCATATTGGACATAACCTTGTCCAAAATCAAGTTTATTTTCTATTTGACCTTAATTGTTTTATCTTTTTATTTTATTATATAAACAACTAATATGTAGTAAAATATTCTCTAAATGCATTGGTAATTATCAACATCATTATTAATATAAGCAAATATGTTTATTTGGGTCTGGGTCTATGTTATTCGCATTCCCCAACAATTTACCTGATATAGTCCAGGCTATATATTATAATTTTATTAACATACTTTCTAATAATAAACGACATTTTATTTTGTAATCATTCAGAACTTTATAGAAGGTTATTTTGCATCTGTTTTTCCCCGTTTAATTGTGGACCGAGATCAAATAGGGGCTATACAGTCTTGTCACTGGAAAGATTATTCACTCGTGTCAAATAATTCATTTGTATTACTGTTGTGTCCAGTATTAGTTTGGAATTTATTTCTTCAAATTTTATTAAATCAATAATTCTTTTGTCTGGAAATGCAGAGTGCTCAAAAACAATAATATTCTTGGATAGAGACATTCAATAGTATTTGCAGTGAATTAAAACCTGGAATTTTATTAGTGTTTCAATAAAAGACTGTTGGCACATCAGCATGATACAGGTCATCACATACACACTGACTCCTTCGGCATTGAACTTAATTTGGATTTCTAAGTTTATTCAGAATTTTTAATTAGTAGGACTTGTGTCTATAATTCTGATTATATTGGATTTAATTTGTAATACCGTAAGTTCTTTTTCATTTTTCACTTTGTATTCGAGGCAAAGAAATTATATGTTGAGTTTTACAAAGCTTGTTGATTTTCACTCTTTTGTTACTTGTTTTAATAGCATAGACTTGTAACACCAGGTAGATTTTGGACTAATTGTCACTACATAAAACGCGCCTATCCAGCGTTGAGTTTTGCTTGCTATTCCACAACTCAATGGGGACCTGTCAAAAGTTGTTTTCCAAGTCAAAATACAAATTGTCTACTTGGTCACCTCTATCCACATAGTTAGCCCGATCATTAATAACTTAGCAAGGTGTGTCTCGAACTCTGAAATTTCCGTAAGGCATCATGTTTAACATATAGTTTTCCAAGTGTTTCATGATTAGAATAGACAATATGTGCAAGCTCTTTGCAAAGTACACTGGTGAGTGACAACGGGCGGTAATTATTGGCCATTGCGTGAATACCTTTTTCCAGTATTGGCCATACCATTTATTATCCAGATACCATCCTTCGTATGTTGTAAATGTCCAGTGATTGTTAAAAGGTGTGTAAGTACTTTTGTCAACTCAGAAGATAGTGCCTTAAGTGCACTTTAATTTTGTCATCCGCTGCTGAAGTGTTTGATAGGTTTGAACCATATATCAACTTTTTTAAGTCCTAAACATGTCCCTACTGTATTACTCGTTTTTCCTTTGGGAATATACAAGGCGAAGCCATATCACTATTAGATAAAACAATGCAGAACTGTTCTTTCATTGTATCGGTTTCTACTAGTATGGTGAATAAATGTCATGTGCATCTTGTTTTTCTCTATGTAATCATGATTTATAATCTAATGTTAGGCTTCCACTGATTTTGTCGATGTAGTTGTGTGAAATTTAAATTTTAAACACACACACACACACACACACACACACACACACACACACACACGCACATACACACACACACAATCATTCAGCTCTTACCCGTTTCCGTTTTGTTCTAAATTTGTCATTGCCACCGAGTTCATATATGGGTCACCCTAGAGACAGATGAGAAGTTTGTTTTAAAAAATATGCCATACTGTAGGTTACATAAGAAGCACTCCAGAGCCAAACAGTAATTTAAAATTGTGTGTTCCTGGAGCCAAACGGCAATTTTCGGAATGATATTATTTATTATAAAAAAAATCTAATACGCCATTTTACAATCTAGCTACCCGTTTTGTTTTTAGTGCGATACACGTGTCTCATAATCATGCAACTGCTTTTGATCACTATCCAAATACATAGACTACAATCCAGCAATCTCAATAAGATCAGATCTGCGCTATCAAACGTGAAGATATGACGACGACCGTTTAAGGGTCATGTTCTGGTGACCTTTGTATTTGACAACAGAAACGCAGCTTTAAAAAATCTGACAATGAATCAAATCGTTCCGTACACATTATTCTTCATCCACACTGCACAGTCTCCAAACGCAAAGATATAAGACTTCATCTGACTGGCTGATAAAATTAGCGATTACAGTAATAACAGGTTAGCAGAACACGATCCCTAAGTTGTCGTTGTCAGATCTTCACGGATACATTATTTATTATTGCTAAAGAATAAAGACAGCTATTGAGAAATATTATAAAATATTAAGGGAAGCAGGAGCTTCTCGCAATATTGTATTATCAGGTATTTTGTCTAAGAAGTCTTCTTCTGATGCACGTGTTCTTGTTTAGGGAGTAGAGTGCTCTATTCTTCGATTCCACTCCATAACGTTAATTTGTCTTCCCACCTAGTTTCAGGACCAAAGGCTATCAGCGCTGTGAGTTCCTTGGCCATTGAGGTGGTTTATTTATTGATAGGCAGCGACTTTTTGAAAACGAAATCCCTTATTTATACCCTGCTTGTGCAGTTGCTAAAGCTATGGCAAATAATAACGCTCTTGGGAAAGATGTTTTTCAGGAAATTATTCCCTTGCCTGACACATGCGTTGGTCAGACTTTTGATGAAGACACCTTTGCTCCTGGTACTGATCAATAAAAAGGTATCGATCATTGTGATCATATTTTAACTACTCATTCTTTTATTTCTAATCAGGCTTGCAAATGACATTCACTTGTCGTCGAAAAGGAAAAAGATCCTGATATCTCCAGTTTGTTTCAGAAGGTTATTAATGAAGCTGATTCTGCAGATGTAACAACTTGATAGTTTTGGAAAATGGGTCGTTATGGTAAAAGAGAAACAATTAGAGGCACCCGCTGGTGAATGGTGGTCAGTGAGCTATCAAACGGTTGCTCTTATATCATATAGACAGTAAATTCATAATTTAGCTTATTAAACGATCTTGGTTGGTCATTTATGAGTAAATAAAACCTATCAGAAGTTTTTGCATCATTTTACATCGTCTTACATCATGTTTCCAAATATTGTAGATCTTGTTTAATTTGTTAATGGCTGGTTTCAGTTCTTTTGAACTATTTTTTGGGACATATATTATCCATGGACTTGTTAAAAGAAATTTTTTTTTTTTATACAGAGGAATCTAATTCTAAATCTTTTTAAATTATATCTCTGATTGTGAAGTAGTAAAATATACTCTTCTGTCTACTAACTCAAAATTGTAATTAAGGCAGGTCAAAAGTACAAAGGTAAGACTTTTTCAACCTAGTGATAAAGTTCTGTCTCTCTTGCCAAGAGTTCAAAATCCTAGTTAGGTTAGATATTAACTGTCCTTACAAAGTTAAAAAGAAACTGATATAGGAAATGTTTGGATTATTCAGTGGAAATAGACAGTGCTCATTGGACTATAATTGATTTTGGAACTAGTGGCAATTATTCAAACAAGTTCTGAATGACACCATTTTGACACATCATGATTGTTGGCAAACAAGTATATTCTTGTATCTGAAAATTATTCTGAACATTTCATTCTTTTGGACCTTAATATGATTATTTTGAATTCAGTTCATAATTATATGTCACTCATAGATTATTTCAGTTTCTTTCCTTCTATGACTTAGTTTATGACTATAGACTGGTAACATTTACTGATACAGGTGACAGCCCTCTATCCAACATGACTTAGTCCTCATATCTTATGAAATCACACATGTATGCATGTGAACTGTGGATTATAATCAATGAAAGTTCCCAACAGTCCATGCAAGAGAATATTCATGTAGAGTAAAAGATTGTGAATTAAGCTGGAAACCAACAAAATACCGCTCTTACAACTCTACTTGAAAACCACGTCTTCATGATTGTGACATGATAAATACAATGAACTGCTCTTCTTTTTGGTATTTATAAACATTTTATTTTCAAAGGACATTACTTGAGTTGTACTCTGTAAACCCCTGGTTTCGTACATGTGTACAGAGTTGCCAGTGGTTTTCCATTCCTCCAACACTAACTCAAACTCGGCCATGCTAATGCTTTGATCTCCGATATCCATCGAGTTATTAATTGTATTGAATTGTTTTGTGCTGCCATGAAAATTTGGACTCAGACCAAAGGCTTTTGCCGTGTCAATTCCACGAAAAACATGTTACACATTTTAAGTTTACCAGTTCGATCTTCAAAATTCACAATCTCATCTGGGTCAATGTCAGTAACAATGTGGCTAAGCCAAATCTCAGCCAAATCTGCCTTGGTGGAAAACCTGGTCAGATTTTCATCAATACAATATCTGAGCAAATATTAGCATACATTTTGAATAATGTTAAGAAAACGTAAACGTAATTTCAATACACATTTGCTGGGATAGTGAATGCTCAAGTGCATGCAATTCTTTAACAACAACATGACCATATTTTGGCCCATCTGACTTTGATGGCTGTCTGTCTGGGCTATCTCCATGTGTTAAATAATTAACATTTTTAGGAAGTGGAACAAGCCAATACAAGTCAAAATATAAAATATTTTTGGGTCTTAGTATGTATGTTACCCAATGTATTCTAGGTCCCGTTGTCAAATCTAGGTTAACGATGCCATTTTGTATTATTTGTGGAATCCTCGACGCATGTTCCCCGCATAAAGACACCTAAATAATGTTTGATTGTACCACTGCTAACAGCACTGAAATCTCTGCGACAAATGGAAATATCCCACTGAACTTTTACATTTACTGGTACTGGTATATAAAGGAAAATTTGTCTCTAATTACAAATTCAGTGAATAATTTTGCTTTAGTTTGCACGATGGACAAAAGGCAATACCAAAGTACAAAAAAAGGCGTTAATAGCGAAAGCTCAATTGGCTTTACAGCCAAGTTAAGTAAAACAAGAGCTCCTTCAAACAACGATACTCCGCTGGCTGAAATGAATTTCCAGGAACCAATGACTGTTTCTTTCTGTTAACTGATGGTGTGGAAACTATCTCTGATATTCTGGAGGAAAAAGACAATTTCAAAATGGCCACCGTGAGAACCATAATGGATGCAAGATTGGGGCCATTTTTATGTGAAGTTTTCTTGTGAAAACCCTATGTCAATATGACCATTCATTTAGTAAGAGTAGAGACACAATGTTTTTCAAGATAGTAGCTATCATACTGTCTGTGCAGATTGGCATCATTAAAGACCAACGTTAAGTCATAGGGCCTGAACTTAGGTAACAAGACCAAGTAAAACCAAACAAGCATTCAAGTCTTCCAAAATATAAATCTACTTAAATAAAATATAAAATCAAACAATGTGAGAGAATTATAAATAACTTAAAATGTTATGATGGCTGCCATAGTGGCCATTATGGATGTCACCTTCACAATGTTTTGATTTATGGCCATTAACAGCCTTTTGGTGAAAACCAAATGGCTATATAACTATCTATTCAGAAGAATGCAAAAAAAAAAAAGAAATAAAGATGGTTTCAATGGTAGCTATGATGATTGGAAGATTGGAACCATTGTCATTTACTTTCATATAGGCTTGATTATAAATCATCTGGTGCAAAACCACATTTCAATATGATTTTCCACTCATGAGATGACAGTAGCAATATATATATATATATATATATATATATATATATATATATATATATATATATATATATATATATATATATATATATATAATAGCTGCCATAACAGTCACATCTAATGTCAGATCTGCACCACAAACAAAATAAAAAAGATGTTTGGTTGCTTTGACAACTCTTGCTAAATATGACCGATTTTTACCAGTGATGAATGAAAATGTATTCAGATGTGATGACTGGTGTCATGATTTTTTTTAATACAGATAAATATGCATTAATGTTCAATAATATGTTGCTTTGACCAACTCTTGCTAATAATTGGTTCAGTTAATAAATATAAAAATAAAAAAGTTTCATATTTCAACAGGCAACAGTATCCAAGATCTCAGAAAGTCAGTTTAATGTAAAAAGATAATATAATTAACCAAACCTGAAATGTATGTCACAGTTCTACATTTTTTTGCAAATGGGTAAAACAAACTATTAAAATAAATAATCATATTTCATGACTGTATAACACAAATTGTAAGGAAATATTAACTAAAGGCATATTGATATATGTAGTCATAGGAGGATGATACCACGTCTTTGTTTCAACTTTGTCAGTTGATTACTGTACAAGTCTTAGTAAAATTGTTTGTGTCACCACTGTCAATCAAGAGGTTGCGAGTTTCATCTATAAAAATACAATGTTTGGTATTTTTATCTTCAAACTTTCTTTTAAACATCCATATCTGTTAACTTATTCATATACCTCAACTCCCATACCAGGTCATGCAATTCACGACGGTTTGAAAATAAATGTGGCCAGTCATACTGACCAATATATGTCAATAAATGCCCATATTATTTCCTCAAACAATGCAGTTTAAAGACAGCACAACTTTCCAGACATTAAGAATAGGAGCAATGCAAATATATTAATACTAAATTCGATCTTCACCTTAAGCATAATCTTCATTTCAGCTAATAATACAAAAATTCAGTGTACAGTTGCTTAGTTATAATTTCTATAAAACGTTTTAAATGAACACAACACTTTATGATAAAACATATAAACATTTTGAAGTATTGTATATAAAGCCTCATTTCATGTAAGACTAATAAAATGGTTACCAAGTGCAACGAATTTACTCAACTGTTTTCAAATATTTTGTATGAAGAAATAAAAATATAATGTTCCTGTTCACATTATAAAACAGCATGTTTTACCCTGCACATAACAGTTATGACATGGATGAACATGCTTCAATGAGGGAACGTAGCCAGTTATCTTTACAAAAGGTGGAGTCAAAGAAAAACATGGTCCCGTTATTTTGGTTATCATTAAAATGTATCATTCCTCAGAACAATCTATTATTGATCAGTCTAGATATATTATTTTAATTAACTCATTATGAGACAATAAAAAAGTAAAACAACTTTGTGAACAGTTTCATATGTAAACCTTGATAAAAAGTTTTATCAACAATATCACCGATGCCTAGTTTGTTTAACCTACTGATTAACTAATTTTTCACATAGATAACTTAGCTTAGCCAATACCCCCCCCCCCCCTGCTGGACTAATTAGTAATAAGCTTAATGTCTACATGTAAAATATCATATATGTAATGGGTCACTTAACAAAAAAAGGGGGGGGGGAAGGTCAGAGTCAGCTAGCTGATTATTCCCCCAATAGTTTCTTATCATTAATGGGTTCTATTGTAATATACTTAAGGCCTACAAGTGAAATACCATACATAGAATGGGTCACTTAACTAATCGGGGAGGGGGTGACATGTGAAATATAATACGTGTAATAAGTTCAGGTAACAAACTCATATAGGATTTATTTCAAATGAGCCATTACATTAAATTTAATACAGATTACAATCTCAGTCTAATAACCTTTCAAAAATCACCTACATAAAATACAGCTTTTAATTATTGTTGATACTTCTAAATAGTAACCGAACACTATATTCCAATACTCATTGGCAAGGTTTTGTTAATACATTCCAGACTGAGTGAAAGGTTTGTGAACTCTTTTCCCTGATCGATAGAACCAAGGCCACATATGATATTAAGTAGGTGTTTTTTTTACTTCATCAGCACTTTTGTTGGGGAGACCTTCATCCTCAGACCATTTGAAAAAAAAAGTGTATCTGTGGCTGCAATAATATATTTGTTCCCACTGTCTGTTATTGGAAGAGGACAGACAATATTGATTCCAACTAAACTCAACACTTTTGATGGCACTGGTAAGGAAATCAGAGGAGGTACTGCTTGTATTGGCCTATATTCAGTCTATTGTATTTATTGCAGTCACTGACATATTTTATTATACGTTGTTTCTTTCCCATCCATTAATACCCTTCCTGGCATTTCTCATATGTGTTGTCATGTCCACCATGTGTATTTATCTGTTAAAATAAAAATAAAACAATGAAATTATATTTAAAAAGTACAAGAAAAGAATATTTACAATTTATAATTATGTACTTTGTGTACCACATAAAGAAAGAAGAGCGCAAAAGCAAGAGCTAGAGAGAAAGGAATTTAGATAGAAAAATAAAAGAAAAGAGAGACAGAGGGAGATATAATGACAGGAAGAGAAGTATATGAGAGTTCTAGAGGCATATGGTGAAAGGAGAGAGAGAGAGAAAAATGAGAGAGGAAGACAGAAAGAAAGAGATAGGAGAAGACAGATATAGTGAGAGGACTAGACATAGAAATAAAGTGAAAGAGAGATAGAGAATATAGAAGAAGGTAGATTAAGAAAGAGATAGGAGAAGAAAAAGAGAGCGAGAGGAATAGACGTAAAAGAAATGTAAGAGAGAGATAGAGGAGTTAGAAGACATGAAGAAAGAGAGTAGAGGAACAGAAAGAAAGAGGAAATCTGACACAGATGAAGTGGCTGAGAGAGAAAAAGGAAGACAAGAGGAAAGAAGAAAGGGAAAGGGATTAAGCGGACAAGAGATAAGACAAAGAGGGAGACTTAAGGAAGAGAGAGAGAGAGAGATAAAAAAGAAGACAATGGAAAATAGAGACAAGATAACATAAGACGGGGAGAGAAATGAAGATAGAGAGAGAGAGGAAAAAGTGATGAAGAATGAGAAGAAAACAAGAAATATGGAGATAGGAAGCAAGGATGATAAAGAGGAAGAGTGAGAAAGAAAGAGGGGAGACAAGAGAGAGAGATTTATTAAGATATAATAAAACAGAGGAAGACAGAGAGCAGATACAAACAGATTCTACCCCTAGAATAATGATGGATAATTGATTTTGATAGAGTATGGATGTATCAATATATTGAGTAGCTTAGCAAGTAGTGTTATATTGGGGGTTTTTTTTGGTGTGAACTACGGCCAATAGACCCAGGCTCTGTACATATTATCCGAGTATCTTAGAATTTTGCAATAATATTATATTATGATTAATAATTTGTTAAAGTACTACTTACCAAAATGAAAGCTTGCTAGGAATGCTCATGCTTCATTTCTTCTAAGAAGTCATCTTTATAAAGTAAACCACTGCTTGCAGTAAAGCATTTAACCCCAATTCACTCTTTCTCTTACTGAGAGCTTTAAAAACTGCCATGTTTACTGGGTAGGTGCCATCATTAGCATCCGATACTATATCAATGTATAACTTGTCATCCATGATTGTGAGTGAAGAAGTAATATTAAGGATATTCAACTTTATATATACCAATATTGTATCCACCAGTTGTTCTTATAAATGGGATTATATACCAATTTCCTGTAGGGAACACCTGTAATTACCTGTGATCATTACTATGTATAGAATGGTTTGGTCTCACTAGAAGGCATCCGATTTGAGCGCCACTAAGTGAGGCGCTGACATTGTTTTTTTTTTCTCATTAGGGCTTATCCCATTAGTGGGCCAAAAATCTCTCTAGAATGCATTCACAATCTCGTGTGAAAAGTAAAATCTGAGAAACTTGCAATGCCGTGTTCATTCATGGTCCCAGAAGTTCTTCAATTAATGGCTACAAACACAGTTCACACTGCAATATATATTTCTATAACTGCATGCCACAGTGTTGTCTAGTGAGTTCAAGCTGTTATAAACAGATAGATAACAAAACTTGTATGCATGTGCTGTTAATCTGCACTTAAATGCTTAAACATTGGGCACAGAATATTGCCAGTTACAAAATCATGCGAAAACAACTCAGAATTAATTTCATGGCAATAAACTGTTATGATCACACCTTTGCAAGGGATCTGACCCTCCTCCCCCTGGCAACAATATCTTAAACCTGTTTAAGAGAAACTCAGTATCCTTTAATGTATTTATAATTTAATTAAAGAACCAATATGACAATTTGCAACTAGTGCAATATAGCTGCATTTTTTAAATATAAATTCATAATTATAAAAAAGTATACAATTACTAGGTTATATGCAGAGAAAAATGGTACTACATTATGCCAGTATTGTACATCTCTTTTACACCACAAACCCCAAATACAACACTGACTGGTGTTATAACTATATGGTCGTAAACTAAGTATCAGAATATAGTGAAATCCAACAAGCTTTCCATAAAATTCAAAAGATAATTTATTTCCCTAGAACACAAAGTGAAAGTTTAACAGGAACTTACACTACAGTAAATTACATCCCAAAGAGTCCCAAAAGTTCTAACTTAAGCCCAATGGGTGTCAAGTATTTCAAATGAATTTCAGTAGAATTCCAAAAGAAATTCGATATTGAATGCACTGATGTGCCAAAGGTCAGGGAAGGTAAAATGGTGCTGACAGTCTCGATGTAACACAACAATATAATACAAAATATCCTTGAATAAATTCACAATAATTCCAAGATAGTAATTTAGTCCTAAAATCAAAGAGCACTTCGTAATTACAATCAATAATTGAAATAAATAAATTAAATCTTCACAAAATATAATTGAACACAACTGACTCCACTAGACTGATGTTAAGGTATGGAATGAATCATTCTGAAGTATATAAAATATATATATAACAAAAGCCAAGACACAATAACATAACCTGGATGAGGGTGAAAAGTTCATTTTCCCATTAAAATCACAATAATAATAATAGTAATAATGCTAATAATAATAATAATAATAATAATAATAATAATAATAATAACAATAATAATAATAATAATGAGGACTTTGTATAGCGCCTAATCTGTAGAAGCACTAAGCGCTTTACAACATTAGACAACACCTATAAGATAAAAAAAATATAATGATATGATTTGCAAACACAAACACCATGAAATTAGAAAACATAAAAAAGCATGCTAAGAATATTTCAGATAGGAAGCATTAGTAGGTCTTTAAGTTTGTTCATGCAGTCGTAATAAGTAAGTTTTGATAGCACTCTTGAATGGGATCACTGTGTCTTTGTGTTTAAGTTCAGTGGGCAGTTCATTTCACATTTCTGGGCCCTGGTATGCAAAAGAACGCTGTCTATATGACTTTGTTTTCATAGTAGGAATACTGAGTATATGACGGTCACAAGAGGAGCATTAGTATCTTCTTGGTGTGGAAACCTAGCAAAGAGAACACATTTTATGTTTGATTCTGGACCAAAGGGATAGCCGGTGTAGGGTACAGAACAGCGGGGAGGTGTGTTCTGATCGTGGTACTCTTTGATCCATTCAGCTGTGTTTTTAACTTTTTGAAGTTTTTGGAGTAGATATTGAGATGAACCAGACAGAATTTAGTTAAAATAGTCCAGTCTTGAAAGTACTAATGAACACACAAGTGTTTTAGGGGCATCAACTGAAAGATAGATGTGAATGGAGCTGATGAGTCTCAGTTCAAGATATACAGCCTTGCATATGTTCATGACATGGTGCAATGTGAGAGTACTGTCCAGAGTAACACCTAGGTTTCATACTGATTGCGTGAATTTAATGTTGGTGTTGCTGATATTTATTGTTTGAGGTAAAGGATGTAAATGAGAAAGTGTTTGGCTTGTAATCAGAATGGCATCAGTTTTATCATCATTCATCTGCAGCTTGTTACATGTCATCCATGATTTCACATCAGAAATGCACCTCTCTACACCTTGGATGGTAGCATCAACTTCAGTTGGGTGGCTAGATTTGTATATGTGGGTTGTCATCAGCTAACATTTGGTGAGACACTGGATGATGATCTATGACACTTGTGAGTGGCCAAGTGTATGTAATGAAGAGAACAGGTCCAAGAACAGACCCTTGTGGAACACCACAACATAGATCAACTGGGCTTGAGTGTATTCCATTTGCAGACAGAATTTGTGCCCTGTTGACCAAGTAGGACTTGAACCACAGTAAGGCTGTATCACGAATGTCAAATGCATGCTGGAGACGTGAAATAATATATCATGGTGATTGTGTCAAATGCTGCAGACAGATCAAGGGGGGTGAGAACTGTAATCTTTCCGTTATCCAAAGCAGAGAGAATGTCACTAACTACTTTTAGAAGAGTAGTTTCAATACTGTGGCATGGGCGATATGCAGATTGTACATTGCTAAAAACACTGTTTGAATTCAGACGAGATACAAGCTGGGATAGAACAATCTTTTCTAAGAATTTTTATAAGAATGGGAGATTAGAAACTTGGCGGTAGTTCTTTAAATCGTTATGGTCGAGTGATGGTTTCTACAGCAAAGGCTTTACAATGGCAGTTTTGAAACATTTTGGAAATTCCCCTGATGAGGGAGAGGTATTAATAGCATCAGTTAGTGAAGGTAATACTCGATCTAAGCACTCAAGCAGCATAGATGATGGAATTGGATCAAATTCACATGGCTGTGGTGCACTCTTAGCAGCAGAGGGGGCGAATCGGACATTTTGTCCAATCGTTATTTTGCTTAATTATTACTTTCTGCACTCAACGATCTAGTGTCGTCAGCGCCTGGTAAAAAAAAAAAACGACGACGTCGTTGGGGGATCGTCCAATCGTCATTTGGTTTAATTAACACCTTCTGCGCGTCGATCCCCAGTGTCGTCAGCGTCCGGTAAGCACGTCGACGACCGCGTCGATGTCATTGCCCCCTCTGCTGCTAAGTGGTTATTTACAATGAAAATTATTTACAACTAACCGAATATTTGGTCAAGTCCGATACGATATCGTGTCCGAGGATCATGTAAATTTATCGTTACAAATCCATGTGGGGTCGACTGAGCATGACTAAAAAAGTTTCGAAAAACATTAAAGTCCATGTCACCGCCGCACCATGTCTGCCAAATATTTCGTAGCGTGTGTGTATCAACGCCGTTGAACACAGCAAGAATATTACAGTTGTCTCTAATTACTTTTGGAATCTGAGTGTATCGTTGAGTGACATATATCACGTCAGTGTTTTTATGCCTGCCTCTGGAAAATATCCTAGCTGGGTTTTTTTGATTGTCTAACATAACATCATCGTACACGACTAGATTGTTAACGTCGCCATCAATATCATCAATACCCGGTGCATCATTGATATCCGTAATAAACTCAATAACATTTTTTTTAGCGATCGCTGATGCATTCTCGTTGAAATCTTTCAACACCTCGTAGCATCGTTGATCATCTACGCTAGGAGCAACCAAATACAACTTATCCCACTTCATCCATCTCATTATTAAATTGAGTAACAATTGCGTCTTGCCGGATCCAGATGGTCCGATGATAATCATCCGGATCGAGTTTGGTAACGCTGCAACATGCTTAACTGGTTCTCTTGTTTTAGTCGCCGAAAAATCAATTATATTCATATCTCTATACATAAATTATGGATCTATATTGTGTGAAGTGTAGAGTACGTACTGGCACAAATGATATGACAACCGCTACAACAAGAAATAACAGATCGGCCCTTACTGGCAAGTGTGTACAATGCGGTACAAAGAAATTTAGATTTATTTCTATTAGACCCGGAGATGTTTTAAAAAAAAGCGAGGAGGTGACATCGCAGCCAAATTGGCAAAACTCCCCGGAACACCGTGGGCAAAGTATCCAGGAGAAAAACACCTCCCAGGATATAACTACTGTGGCCCCGGAACACGATTAGATATTAGACTCGATGATCAAAATCAGCCCAAACCCGGTGAGTATCCAATAAACGCTATCGATAAGGCGTGTCATGCTCATGATGTTGCTTACAAAAGTAGCGATCTGCAACAGCGTCATATCGCGGATGTAAAATTAATTCACGCATTAAATGCTATTCCTGATAAATCCGTCAAAGAAAAATTGACCTCATGGTTGGTAAAATCGGCTATGAAAGGTAAATTAATGATTGGAAGCGGAGCTTCTGGCGCTGGTAATTGAAAACGATAGCGTTTATAATAACAACATGGAATCCATCTATTATTCTCCGAGAGGATACTGGAAGGGGAAGGCCGCAATTGGTAAGCTTGCAAGCGCTGCAAAGGTAACAAAGACCACTGCGGCTAATTGGTTATCCAAACAGGCTATATGGCAAATCTATCTACCACCGCCTAAACAAATCAACTTCTCGCGCTTTGATGTCAGCGTACCTAATGAAGTTCATCAGGCTGATATACTATTTTTGCCGCATGACAACGGTTACAAATACGCGCTAACCGTAGTTGATGTTGCGAGTCGATACAAACAAGCGGAGCCGTTAAAAACAAAGTCGGCAACTGAAGTAGCCGCTGCGTTTGAAAGAATTTATCGAAGAGGCCCTCTGCGCTGGCCAAATCTATTACAAGTTGATCCCGGTAGTGAATTTCGCGGCGCTGTTTTATCAACGCTTAAACATCATAGCGTCGCGATACGACGAGGTCATACTGCGCTACATCGTGATCAGGCAATTGTTGAACGATTCAATCGGACTCTCGCTGAACGGTTATTTGGATATCAATACGCGAAGGAATTCATCCAAGAAAAACGATCTCGTGAATGGGTTAAAAGGTTGCCAGGCGTAATTGCAGCGTTAAATAACGAGATTACCCGAGCAATCAACATGAAGCCCAGCGACGCGATTAAATACGAGTATATACCCGGAAAATCAAAAATAAATAGCGTTTCCAAGCCGATTCTTGGCGATGTCACTGTTAGATATCTATATGAACCAGGAGAGCTTGAAGGCGGTAAAAAAAGGGCTACCGATCCTATTTGGAGTGTTACCACACATAACATATTAACGATAACACGATCAACTGGTAGACCACCGATCTACAGACTGGATTCAACTGCTCCTCAGCGCGGATTTACACGCGAGCAACTACAAGTGATACCTAACGATACTCAATTACCCCCGCGTGGTCTTAACTAGCGCCGTTGCGTCTATTGCACTCAAGACAGGTCAACCTCACATTGTTTTTGACATGACCGAGACTGTTATCGATCCTATCCACGGTAAATTGGCGAGTGTCTTTATCCGAATAACGCCAATTCATTATACAATTGCAACTCGCGCAGTGATTATTCTGTTGTTGTCGTAGCGAGATTATTAATTCGGCATCAATATCAAAACGCCGCTGTTTTTTTTTATCCTGTTGGCGGTAACCCGAGAGTTTTCTATTAATGACGCTTGCATCGATGGTGACTTTGTCGCCGGCTTCGTCGGTGGCTTCGTCAATAACAATTCTTCGAAGCTGATTTATCCTTCGTACTCTGGACACTGCAAGATAGACTAGATTCGACCATTCGATGCGATTATCAACTATCCAAACAATTGTGTCCGTGATGGTTAATCCCTGCGAGGAATGTATTGTTCTTGCGTATCCTAGCGTCCACGGGGATTTATCAGCACGTAGCGCGTCCTCGACGACACCGATATCAACGAGCACGATATCATTCAGCACGAGAATTTGTTTTTCTGTCCGGCCTGGAATTTCAACTTCAATGTTCTGCCGCCGTGTATCCGCGGGTCTATAACATAACGGCACTGGACGCGTTGGAAACTTTTCCTTATGCAACGTAAACAATTTCCGCTGAAGTGTGTCTCTGACTATCTTTCTACTCGCTACAATCAAATCGTTTGGTCTCCATGTTTCCCAGAATTCATTCAACGGCGTTTCCGGAATCACCTCGCGAATTATTTCACATTGAATTTTATCCGGCTGTAATCTGATTAGTTTTTTAACCTCGCGCAGTTGTTCATCAAGTGCTCGGTAATCAGCATCGGTTTCTTCATAATAGTCCACGAACCCGCTCAACCAATCATGTGGACCCTCGCCGACAAATGGTGGTGGTTGGCCATGATCCCCACACATGATTACCGCTGTATTCGCGCGCAGCAACCACTCAAGAAACATTTGTAAAGTATCTAACGAAACAGTACATATCTCATCCCAGATGATAATGTCGGGAATAAATTTTTCACCCATTCGATCAGGAGTCCACTCACCGCCGCTGTATCGAAAAAAGCTGTGATAAGTAACGGCGTCAACATTTCGTTGTTTTATCTCTCGCGCTAGTCTATGAGTCGGTGTAAGCACGATTATACTTGCCCGCGTTCGAAATAATTCAATTGCCCGAGTCGCCTTTCCTGACCCGCCACAGCCGCTTAAATAAACCGTCTTGTGTCTACAAATTGGATCAGAACACGATGGTGCATTAGACCATTCTGACAATTTATCACCGCGTAAGTAGTTGTTCTCAACGGTGACATCTGCTGACGGGGAATAATCGCGTCGTATTTCATTTTTAATTCTCCATGCACCCCAACTCTCGTCCGGACTAGTAAACCCGGCTACGTTTTCCTTATACGCTACGTCAACATAAAATGAATCAACGGCTACTCTAACCGCGGTATCGGGGAATCTATTTATCATCGAGAATAAATTGATAGTGGCATAACCCAGCATAGACGCCCTCAAATGTGGATACGCCGGGCTGTCTCCATCGCTGTAGGTAACAACTGTACCCAACCTCGTTCCATTGGACAAGAAAGCTGTTTTGCAGTTCACGTATCTATTTTTTGCCACTGCGTCCTTGATTACGAAATCATATTCTGCGTCATCTATAATCAGCCGTGAGCAATATCGTTTGTAGTCGTGGTTTTTTCCACCTTGTGTAAACTTACCAATTATTCTTCTACCGAGATCTTTTGCCTCGCGGTTTCGTTGGTTAAATATCCTCCTGGACCATTCGATGATATATTCCTCGTCGGCATCAATGTTTTTTCTGGACTCGTCAATTATGCTATCTAGACGCTCCGGTTCTGGTAACCAGACTTCAGTCTGCGCCCGATATGATATAATCGCGTCACTGACAATCAACGAAACTAGCATGCTACAATCAATCATATACCGTAGCAGCGCTATTGGCAGCCACTTCTTTTCAGCCATGTGTCTACCGATCCAAATATAGCAACAGCGATGGAGTCCTGCCGCGAATTCAAATGATACTATGCGAGCGAATCCGGTTAAATCAAAATCAGGCAGTGGTCCATTAATAGCAACACGAGTCATTTCATGACTGGGGTGTCCAAATCGTCTAAAGTACTCAGCGGCGGATCCATACCCGAGAAAACTCGCTGGATAACAGGCAACCATATCAACCGAGATCATAGCGTCGCGGTTGTATTTAGTGTTCCATAGTCCACCGTGATAGTATTCCAAACAACTGGATTGTACATCCGGTAGAAATTCCCTGCGCGTTGGTCTCCACGCATTTTTCCTTGCTGCAACATGAGCTACAACCGATGGAATCGTAAAACAATTTGTTAGCAGTTGTTCATCATGCTCCTCAAATTCTATGGCGGTTTTTTTCATCCTGTTGTGAAATGCTTCAGTGCGATATAATTCACCGTTTGGTCTTACAAACTGATCAAAGGTATCCGCATCGTTTTCAGCGCTGCGAAGTAACCACACTGATACAGGGTCGTTTTTACACAAGTAGGCAATAGCATCAAATAGTTTCCTCTCCGTGAGAAAACCGTCCTTGGAGAATTCTTCTCCCAGGAATTCTTCGGGTATATACTTTACTGTTCTATCCCGTGGAAATATTGTGATCACGGGCGTCCATGCGTGTTCGTTATGATCAATAATTTTGATTGGGGCTCCCTTCGATTTATACTTCGATTCGTATAATACTTCACCGGTTATCGTTGTAACGGTTATTGGAAATCTCAGCGATGTTTCTAATCTCGCTATGTCGCTGATGGTTGCTCCACGCTCTTTTACGGTTAGTTCCCACTGGTTGATTTTGCTACGTCGTAAATCAGTCAATTTGTTTCCTCGACATGCATTTGTAAAATGCTCTATTATTCGTTCTGCTACACAATTTATCCCAGTTGACTGTTTCATCGGTTTCAGTTTTCCGATATCAGGTTTCTTATTTAACGGGTATATTCCATAAACAACTGCTGTTTCAGGATACGCTCGTTCATAGTATGGTTTGTCAATTCCGGTTAACAACCCCGGCTTGGAGTCGCGGCTGACAGTGACTGTTTTCTTGTCGCTGAGAACTGGTTCAAATTTATCACGCATGATCCAATCGCCTGATTCCACCCGGACAATGAATTTTACTCTGAAGAAATACCTTTTACCGTCAAGTTGTGATATTATCATTGCTGCGCGGTTGTCGTTCATGGTAGCATCAACAATGCCATCAATTCGAAATGTTGACCAACTGTGAGATGCGCCATCACGCTTGAATTCATTGATACAATCGCGTATTTTATTCAACAGGGTTCTATCGTTTATTAACGCTTTTGGTGTGTCCTTGAGGACTCTATCGAGATTAAACCTAATATTTTTCCAGGGCTTAATTGCTGCTAATCTCTCAAACTCATCCATATAATTAAAACAAGTATTTAAATAAAAGAATATAGTATAATGAATAAATGCAAATGGTTGATGATTGGGTCGATAACCCCGTGCAATAAATCATGTAGAGGTGAATTCTGCGGGTATCATTTACAAAGCGTTCGTAATGGTTCTCTTGGCCCCCTCCCGTGCTTGGTTTGTCACGTTGGTGTAAGAGGAAAATCGCAGTTGTGTATTAATTGTGGCGGAAAGCGATACAGGGAACTAAAACGCTATTACGATAAACGAATAAAAAACGCCGTCATTGACCCCACCGCCGACTTCGTCATCAAAACCCCCCAAGACTACATTGAAAGGTTTATAATTAAACCAAATAATAAATTAGACAAGTAGTATTATTATATAAATGGACCAAGAATTTCAGCCGCATCCCCTGCTCGTCAATTACGAGGCATCTCGCGACGGTATTGTTAGAAACCGCAGACTGAAGAAGCCGGTTGGATGGAAAAACAATCACGGGTATTTAATGTTTACTGCTGGAGGGAAAAAATATCTCTGTCACAGAATCATCTATGAATGTTTCCACGGATTGATCAAAGATAGTCTCGTTATTGATCACATTGATTCTAATTATCAAAATAACAGACTGTGTAATCTGCAAGCTATCTCTCAGAGTGAAAATATTAAAAAAGGCCAGACTGGTAAGTACTCAAAAGCAGCAAGGGGCGTCAAATCATTTGATACGTCAACGCACGAGGAAAAAATATTTCAGTCAATGAATGAGGCAGGAAAATATTTTGACATTTGTAGCGCCTCAGTACGATTTGTTGCAGAACGAGTATATCAAACAGCTTTCTCAAGTAAAAACGGACATAGAATTCGATTTTCATATTTGAAGGGGGATAACTCGTGAGGGTATGACGAAGTCACCATGATAGAGTTATGCTGTCACGTGATTTGCAAATAGTCGTCTGTTTCAATGTAAATAAGTTACCTATGCGCGTTCACCTGGAACGCATTACGTGCTTATATTTTTTAAAAACTCGTTATTTGTTAGGTGCGGTCCGTAGTCCAATGCAAACATGTTTGACTATGAAACTCGAGTCAACAATTTACGGGTTCGCGCCTCGCAGCGGGCAATTGCCTGGCGGGAAACGGTCAGATGTTTTTTTTTTCTATATAATTGGGGGGGGGGGGAGGGGATAAAACCCCCTTCGTTGAAGTTCAAAACGAACCAAAACGCAGCCCACACTATCATTCATAGTGTGCGCGGTTGGTTTTTTCCAACTACGCAACCATGATTGATTTTCATGGGTTGCGTTTTGGTTCGGTTGAGTGCAAACCACGCCCCCGTCATTGTTTGTACTGTCCATAATTAAGTATATGTATATGCCTGCAATCTGCCACAACACTCGAGTGGAGATTTACGGCATTGTACTGTCCATGTATGCCTGCAATCTGCCACAACACTCGAGTGGAGATTTACGGCATTGTACTGTCCATGTATGCCTGCAATCTGCCACAACACTCGAGTGGAGATTTACGGCATTGTACTGTCCATACAAAAAAAACGGGGTCAAAAATGACCCCCAATAATTTTATTAAACTTTAAACCTAGATTTTAATAAAATTTTTGATATTAGAAATAAGATGTTTATAAGAATATGGATTCCCAAGACATCAATAATATATTAACTGAGATTTCAAAATTAAAAAATCAAGGAATTGTATTATCTGATAGGCTCAACAGCGAGGAAATATTATCCGATTATGAGGCTATAAACGAACAATCGAAGCGAGGGCGTTTTACGCTAGCCCGCGAGTATTCTTTTATAAAACGATTACAACATACAATTAATGAGAACCTGTATGGCAATGACGTAAGCGTATTCATTGGGTTATTCACTGCCGTTGAAACAATACGAAAAAAACTCGGGCAGCTTTATGAAAAACGCCGCGAGATCTCTAGCAAGATTAAAAACATTAGGAGGATCATAGACGAAACCCCTGTGGGGAGCCTCAGCTTGAAGTTACCTGTGCCCACGTCGCGTGACGAAGTCGGCATACAAATGTAACATTATATATATGTGATGTACACAATGACACGATATATTTCTGCCACCATGGAAAGACCCGGCGGAAAATTTTATTTGAAATTGCAGATCAATTTACAATAATGGTAGGTGAATCACTTACTACTCGGCTAGCCAGAGAGCGGCTAGCAGCGCTTATAAAGTTTATACCGTTACGAGACAGAGTGAGAGAGAAACTTCAAACGCGACAACAAATGCAAACTGATTTTGCTGTTGGAAGTGAACAGTTATTTGCCCCGGTAACTAAAGCGACTAAGGATGTTACGGCGGTAACTGTACCCGTTCTTGGTGCGCTTGAAAAGATAGCGGCAGAGACAAAACAAACAAAAAGGTCTTTAGAAACACTCCCTGCAAAAATAGCGGCTGCTACAACACGGAGGCCACCACCACTCGCTATAACCGAACCACAAGAACCTTATGTTACAATGACCGACGAGGAAGAACTAGGCGCTACTGCGAAAGAACCAGAAGAAGAAATACCAGAAGAAGAAATACCAGAAGAAGAAATACCGGAAGAAAAAGAGGGGAATATACCCCGTATTGTACTCAAGAAGAGCACAATAGATCAAATTAGAGGCTTCAGCAACAGGGAAGAATTAATCAATTTTACTGCCAACAATTTTGCTAAGAGCATACGAGATAAGAAGCATATCAATAGCGGTTACGAGAAAAATATAAAGTCGTTAAAGGACTGGGTAAGAATAGTGTATTTAGCAAGTAAACATAAAGATGCATTACCACATCGTAGTAAATCCGATTACGACGCATTCCACAAGGAAGTTAAGAGTATAACACCAAAAAAAGGAAAAGGATACTCTGTTGGTAAAGAATCCTACGGCGTTACCTGTCCTAATAGTGTTCTCAGTGATATATCACGGCTGGAAGTACTAATCGGAGGAAAATGAGCCGGAAATAACTCTACGGAAATAATCAATGAGGCCGCTGATATTTGCAAGCGTTTATTTGCAGGCGGTATTATGGACATTAATGCATATCGAACGCTCATAGACGAGCTCGTGGATGATTAAAAAAATTATAAAATTATAAAATTATCGTTTTTGTTAATTTTTTGACTGTTTTTGGCCATTTTTTGACTGTTTTTGGCCATTTTTTGTGGGCAAAAACCCAAGGAAATCATTTAGAGAAAATCGATGTTTTTCTGAAAAATCGAGAAAAAAACGACTATAGGCAACAAAAAACGACCAAAAATGACTAGAAATCAAGAAAAAACCAGAAAAAAACCGGATTTTTATCGAGGGCAAAAACCCAAGGAAATTTTGATAAAATTTATTCCGGTTTTCCACACGGCGGTGGGGGGGGGGGGTGATCAATCACTGGTGATCACAATTACTAATTGGAAAACTGGTGTTTTTAATAAGGATGATCATACACTACAACCATGATAAACCAGTACTCGTCTACGTGGTAAACTCGCCATTGCCTGTTTACCGCGCGTACTATGGAGATGGTCTCGGTAGCACCATTGCGGGGTTATTTACAAGAATGGTTCCAAAAGTAGCGCCGTTAGCCAAACAATTAGGAATGAAGGCTATTGATATTATTCGTGATAAGGGTATTAGTGCCATTGGAGATGTTGCCGGAAGGGCGTTTTCAGCCGCGCGGGACAAACTAATGTCATTGGTGAAATTCAGGAGAAAAAAACAGAAACCACCAGTAATGCCATCAACGACAGTGATGCCTGCAAATGTCAGTAAAGTAATAAATAACGCCGTGGAAGAAAAATTAGAGTCTTTGGCGACGACTCAGTCGTTGGCGGAGACTCCGTCGTTGGCGACTTCGCCATCCGCCGATGCGGCAACCAACGCGCTCATGAACGCGATAGCGGGAAGTGGTCTACGACGAAAAAATCGCAATTGAAAACATCAACATGATAAATAATAAAATGTTTGCGCGAACCGCTGATCCCGCGTTTGATATGGACGCCCCAGTGCGCAGGGATGATTCTGTCCGTGATTATCAATTTTATTCTTATTATGCAGCGCAACCTGACCTACGATCGCGAATTGAACTTCAAGTCCAAGATACCAGTAAATACTTTCTGCCGTGTGAAGCGTTTATCGAAATCGAGGGAGAACTCGTGACAAATGCTGCCGATAATGCACCATACGCAGATGACCATCGTGTTCGAGTTGGCTTTGTCAACAACGGTATCATGGCGTTATTTGAGAGCGCCAGATATCTTATTGACGGGCGAGAAATTGAATCAATAGAACGCGAGGTTGATGTTGCAACAACGATAATTGGGTTAGCGAGATACTCGGATGATTATACAAGATCGGCGGGCCCATCTATGATGTTCGCAAAGGATATCACTAATAACGCTGACCATCTTCAGTACGTTAACTTGCTGGTGGAAAAAGATACTGCAATTGATCAGGCTGAAGCAAATAACCCAGACCGCAGAGTAAAACCAAACGTTAATTTCAATATTATAAAAAGTCTTAACGATAATTACAATATGGGAATGTTGCAAGGACCACGCCGACAGTTTTCATGCGCGATTCCACTCCATCATATATTTGGATTCTGCAGAAATGTTAGAAAAGTCATCTATGGGGCTAAGCATACAATCGCGCTGACGCGAAGGGGCGATGATAACAATGCAATATGGCATGCTGCTGGCGTCGCTGCCGGTAAAGTCATTTTAACTAAAATGGCATTGTGGATGCCGGTGCTGACTCCATCAGTTACCACGGAAGCACGATTGTTAGCATTTATGGAACAGGGAGGGAAATCGTTGTTGAGTTGGCTAGCGGTAACAACTGATGCTAAAGAGGATAACGTCGCCGATACGTTTACATGGCACCTGGCATCAAAACAGGGTGTTTCAGCCCCGCGTCATATATTCATAGCGCTGCAGAATAGGGAACGATTGGGCAGTCAAGAACGCAGCCATATGATATTTGATCAATTAGGAGTCAGGGATGTTTCGCTGAGAATAAACGGACAACAGGAACCATCCGAGGATATACAGCTTAATTACGGCGACAACCATATCGCACGTGTGTATCATCGATTGCTGTCATATATGGGTCGTGATCAAAACGTCGACACTGGTTTGCAAATATCACAACTTGATTTTAAAAACCTGTATCCGATTTATTATTTTTCGCTGGAACATCTTGATTTAACGAGACAATCCGTCGTTGATATACACTTCCGAGCTCATATAGCCCCGGCTGGTGCCAATTATAGAGCGGTTGCTGTCATTCTCAGCGATAAATCAATGCTGCTAGAAGGCGTTGGTGGACGAATGAGAATCGTTGATGCGCCAGTGGAAAACATGTAATTGAAAACACAAACGCGTTTACAATAAAATGTCGTATAGTGTCGTCAGTGTAGAGTTGACTGATGGTCAAGTCAAGAAATTACGATCAAAGTCGGCTAAACAATGCGGAACCACAATAACGCTGAAGCCGTCACAGATGGCAGGTGGTAATCATAAGATATCGTTGACGGCGCGTCAAATAAAACATTTCAATGATGCGATGAAGAATAAAAAGGGTGTTCAAATAGATTTTTCAGCCGCAGCAATTAAAAACATGGAAAAGACCGGTGGGATATTTCCGCTGTTAGCTGCGATTCCAGCGTTGATTGCCGCGGCCGCACCAGCAGTGGCTAAGGCGGCGGCGTTAGGAGCCGTTGGTACCGCGGCGGGGATGGCATTGAAGAAGGCAACCGGGAAAGGCTACAAAAAAAAACGACCCGTGGCCGGAAAGGCTCTAAGACTACCGGGAACCCCGTATTCATGGTACTCGGGAAAGGGTCTAAGACTACCGGGAACCCCGTATTCATGGTACTCGGGAAAGGGTCTAAGACTACCGGGAACCGTTTATTAACGCAAGAGTCTATGACTCCTGAGTCAATGACTCCTGAGTCTATGACTCCCATGTCTAATTTTGATTTAATAGACGCCGCAAACGCGCTAGCGATAAAAAACTTCAGAGGTGTTTTTATGAGGGATCAATTACCGGCGGCCCCAAGGAATACTGAAACAGGCATAATTAACCTCGATGGGTCCTCCGGAGCGGGAACTCATTGGGTTGCGTACGCGATTGATCCGCGTGCAATCGTCTATTTTGATTCATACGGGTTAGCCCCGCCGAAAGAGTTCATGCGGTATGTCCGGGCGTGTTCAGCCCCGGCGTGTTCAGCCCGGGTTTTTTATTCCACGCTGCCAACACAGCAGTTAAGTGACCCACCGATATGTGGCCGTGAGGTATTGAACGTACTTGCGGCGATTTCATCATCGCGGAAACCACCTCATGTGGTTGTAAACGAATACACTAGTGGGGTCGTAGGAAGCTCAACGGATTTTAGAGAATAACATTTACAATAATAATGATTGATATCTGGGGGCGACCGGTTTCGGCGCTGAAAGAATCCACGGAAACGGCCGCCGCCGACATAAAAAAACTAATTGAGGATGAAATCGCTGATATGTTGAATCTAACAAGTGTTGACCCGGGCGAAATAGTTGTATTTCAAGACCGCCAGGGTAAATTGAAATCCGGTAATGTGTCACTGAATGACGTTTTAATACGACAGCGTGATGCCGGCGAGGGCACTATCGCGTTGTATACCGTCGACGGACGACTCAAACCGGGTGAACATCTGTCGACGGTGACGGATAGGGTAACATTAGTCCAAGACGGTTTTACAAGGTTAGATAGATCGGTGACCGATATACAACTCACTACCGCTAGTTTTTTTGGGACCCCGACGGTGACCGAACCAAATCTTGCAACAATAAAAAATACTATTTCGGAGTTTACGACGCTGTCGGGCCAATTTACCTCGTTACGAAAAAATGCTAACAGGATCGATAACGCCGTTGATAAATTCTTTGGTAAAAAAAATATCAAACCGGATGAGATTACAATAACTATAAATGATATCACTGCGTATGGACAGGAAATAAAAACAATCAACACTAATGTTGCAACGAACAAAAGGAGTATAGACGTGCATGAACGGGAAATAAATACACTCATTACTAATGTTACAACGATCATAAATAATGTGGACGCGCATGGACAGAGAATAGAAACAATCAACGTTAATGCTATAGCGAGCAAAAAAAGTATAGACGTGCATGAAGGGGAAATAGAAGTACTCAAAATTAATGTTATAGCGAACAAAAAAAGTATAGACACGCATATACAGGAAATAAATACACTCATTACTAGGGTTGCAGCGAACAAAAAAGATGTGGACACGCATATACAGGAAATAGGAACGATTAAAACTGATGTTGCGGCGATTAAAGACAGACTACCTAAAATGACAGAGCAACTCGAAAAAATAAAAATCCCTCACGAGAACACCGTCAACACAGTATACACGATTCGGCATGGATCATTCGCTTGGACTCCTACACAGAATACAGTAAATATCACCGCAACTGTTAAGGGCATTTATCGATTGACACTGGTTTCAATGATGCAGTTTAATATATTATCGTCGAGTTCATCCGGGTTTAACAATACAATATCAACAATTATAGACAAGGACGCAACTGAACCGTTCACAATTTATGCCGTTGATAGAAATCTAGCCGGGGCAAACATTACATGGTATGTGGAATTTGTAGCGAATCTAAGTGAGTAATTAAAAACACTAGCTCTTTTAGAATAAAAATGACCACCAAGGAAATTGAATCAGAGGTATCACCGACGTCACATCAATATCGATTCGATACCGTAAAAGAATTTTCCGCGAACTTGAAAACGCTTTCCGAACAATACCGTGCAAAAATAAAAAAATACCGCCGAAAAATAACCACCATCGACGCGGTCGTGTACTCGGTGTCGGGCATAGTAGCTGGCGCCGGTGTTATTTTATCCACAGTAACCACGATAGCCCCGATCGCTGTTCCAATCGCCGTCTCCGCGATGACAACAATTGCTGGAGTCGCCAACGCAATCACTAGGAAGATATCATCGTGTTTTCAGAAAAAACTCAACGAGTATACAGTAAAACATCAAATAGTATCCGACGCGTACTCGAAATTATCCGGGTTGATCTCGTTGTCAATTGATAATTTGTTCGTATCCGATGTTGAATTCTCCACGATGGTCCAGTTGTATAGCTCCGCGATGTCAAAAATCGAGGATTTTCAACTGGAAGCCGGAACCACCTGGTTGTTGAAATTAGACACTAAAGACAACGAATAATAATAATGTCGCTGAACCCCGAAGGGTTTCAATTACTTCAGCGGATCGCGGAGAACACCACTCCGGTACAAACAAGTATGATATCGATAACATCAACGAAACCCGAATTCAGTGTAAACTTTCCATCACCGGTTCCAGTAAAGGAAATAGCGCTGGCAAAATTGCGAGTATATCACAGTTGGCCTAATATTCGAGCGGACGCATTTAACGGACAACAACCTAATAACTCGCTGGTTTTTGCACGGACAAATAAACCCGATGGGACCCCAGACTGGGAGGAGGTTACAATACCAACTGGGTCATACCAAATAGAACAAATCAATAAAGAATTTCAACGCAGGATAAAATCGATCACAGGAAAAGAATCAAAAATCGCTATTACGGTTCATGAACCGACGTTATCGTCGACGATTGAAATAAGCACACCGGGGTATATGGTTGATATTTATAACAGTTCAATAAGAACCATACTAGGATGGCCTAAGAATCCACCTCATGAAAGTCCGCCGGAATCTTACACGAATGCGCAATCGTATCATGAGATTAATCCCAATTATCGAGATAAATTATATAATATGAAAAACGCGTTATTACCCAGTATATTTGCATTTCAAGACAGGAATAACATGCAATGGTATTTTCAGTATGGGGAAACTCACAACACATTCGCAGTTAGTTTAAAGAATATCACTGATATGTTTGCTGAGATTAATCATTATTACCAATTACAACTAGAACAGCTACGAGAGACAAAAGCACAAAAACACGTTGAGGTGTTAAATCAACTTATATCAGACATGGAATATATCAATGAACGAATCATCGGGACAATATCCGATATCAACGATAATAATAAACAAAAATTCCTAACCGAGTATAATATCGCAGAAGCCGATTTACCTGATTTCAAGTTTCCAGGATACAACGCGCCAGAACTAAGAAAGTCTCTTAATGATTTTATCAGTTCATCAACTCATATCCTCAGACACGATAACGGGGATGATGGTAGGCATATTGCCCCTTACAACGTAAATATCGCATCGGTGATAGCGATCAATCTAGTCTGTGATGTTATCGAAGGAAGTTACCAGGTGGATACCAAGCAATCAAATCAGGCTCAACAGGGGTACATCCTTTATTCATTTTCACCAACAGCCCCTCCGGGATTTTTAATCGTTGAGAGTCCGATTAATCCAGTCTATATGCGATGCCATGATCGGTTTTTAACGAGAATTAATTTTAAACTCACCGATCAGTCAAATAACCTAATTGATCTACAGGAGGAGGAGTTAGTGATCACTCTGTTTGTAAGATCATTGTAAATAACCACTTAGCAGCAGAGGGGGCGATGACATCGACGCGGTCGTCGATGTGCTTACCGGACGCTGACGACGCTGGGGATCGACGCGCAGAAGGTGTTAATTAAACCAAATGACGATTGGACGATCCCCCAACGACGTCGTCGTTTTTTTTTTACCAGGCGCTGACGACACTAGATCGTTGAGTGCAGAAAGTAATAATCAAGCAAAATAACGATTGGACAAAATGTCCGATTCGCCCCCTCTGCTGCTCTCTTTATCATGATTGTACGTACTAAATCCATAGACACTGGTTCAAATGATATTAATGGTTGCCGCTCAAATTCTGTATCCCAACTGTATGGTGACGATTTAACAGAAACTGTGGTGTCAAGTTTGTCTCTAATGGTTTGTAGTTTGTCACAGAAGAAAATTACAAACATGTCCAGAAGGTCGACTGGAGAGAAGGTATTTGGAAGTGGTGCAGATTTTTTCCTTGTTAGTAATCTTGACAAGTTCTTTGTTGCTGGAACTTTCCATTATCTTAGTAGTGTAGTGGGCTGATTCGCTGCATGGGCTATATTTGTGACATTCTTCTTAGCAACTTCATAGATCTGCTTATAAATAGTAAGTGGTGGAAAGCAAAAGCCTTTCAGCTTTACGGCAGTCTCTTTGAGCAGTGCGAAGCTGGTCCATAACACTGCTATACCATGGAGAACACTTTTGAATTTATACTCTGCACTTGGTATGTGGATCATGTTTTTCGAGCAATGAATGCTGGCAGTTATCGAGTTGTTCTGCTGTAGGAGGTAAGCAAGTTGTCAGGTTTGTTTGTATGTCATGCATTACTTTGCAAGGTTGCTCCCAGTACATGCTTCGTTTAAAAAGGAAACACAACATTAACTCAACATCTTTAAATATGTTTATCTCTAAGTGATAATTATCTTAATATATAAACTAACATCGCAAACAAGACTTAGCAATGTAATATGTTGTTTACAACAGCACAAACACAGCAAACATTTCTGGCCAAGTTTGAAAATTGTTAGTAGTTACTGCATCACCCAAAGTATGCCAAGCCATTTTATTTGCATCACGAAACCTCATTTTCCTTCACTAGACATCACACTACGTCTTTATTCCAACATCCCGAGTAAGAAATATATTTTGCATGCCTTGGTTTCAATTGCATATGATCCTGATATTTTGCAAAGTATGTTTCATATGGCAATGTGACAGATGTCCCATGCTATATTTTGTAAAGGTTTTCATGGAAACATCTCTTAATATGGCTGAAATTGTACTACACTTTACCTTTTTTCATTAGAAATGCAAAACCATTCTTAACTACTTAAAAGGCAATATCTTGCTTCTGACAAACAATAAAACATGGTGGGTAGGAATAATTCACTTGATCATGTTCAGAGATACATGCTTTTAGTTTTGTTTTGTTATTACCAAATGAGTATGATAAATCGTACACCAAACATCCGTTCCCAAAATTATGAGCATCATTCAGTGCATTGCCCAAGAATCAGTAGCAGCCCTCGTACCTCCATTATGGTGGGTGGCAACTCAAAAATCATTACCTACTATAATATCAAATACCTCATCTTTCACAACTCAAATGCAATCAAATGACAATTTTGATCATGGAAATAAATGAAGTTTTCCTTTTTTACAGTCAACCCAATTTTTTTCATGGAGTAACTGTGCCCATTTGACTCCAATATCAAAACAGTTCTTTGTTTAAAGAATGAGATGCAAGCCAACACAATTTTTGATCAGAGAATGGGATGCAGATCTCAAGAATGTATTTAGACGCTAAGATATATTTTTTAAGTCAATTTGACCTTGGAGTTTGAGCTCAAAACCACAAAATCAATAGATGTATTCCTTGTCTAAAATAGGAGTCATCCACAAACTTTGGTCAAAATAGGTTATAGAGTACTCAAAGTAATTTGTTGAAACTGTATTTGGGGATCATTGCCCCCAAATCGTTAGGTGTCTTTAGTCTCAAATGCATGACATCCACAATCTCTGGTGTATAGTAGGTAACAAAGAACAGAAAATATTTTCAGTAAACTATAATTCACTAAATGGTCAGTGACCCTGACTACAAAATCAATGTAACAGTATGAATTTTGGAAGATGATTATTGTACCATAACTAATTGGAATCTTGTTGCAGTCAAGGTGACATGTAACAATTAACTTTAGCGTATAGGCTTGGACTGCACTAAATAACTGCCTGTAAAAGATGGGATGCTCTGTCGCATGGGATACGGCATGGTTGATTTTTAATTAGGACCTGCTGAAATGATGGGCAGAGATATTGAAGAAGCGATATTAATGTGGGGCTAAGTGCGGGAAATACAATGTAGAGACAAACGACAAACAATTCGGTGTCATATGGATCGTGTGCGTGTTATTTTGGAATTTTAATGTAGCTTTCACAATTGTATAGTCATATTGCTACGATTCTGCAGTATGGAAGTTTATAGTGATGTCTTGCACTGGGGTGTCATGCCACAGACATGTAGTATGATGTCCCACCCAGCCACGTTATAGTAGACTGACCAGTCCTAACAGTAACCTCTTAATGCTAAGCGCCTATCAATACAGCTGTTAGAAACATTTTTATAAGTCTTTGGTATGACTCTGCTGGGTTCAATCCCTCAAGCTCCTGCATCTGAGGCGGCCAATATAACCTCTAGGCCAATGGAGCAGTGTGGTGTCATTTTGAAACAAGTGTCTAAAATTATTATTTCCTGAAGAGTTATTAATAAAGGTGGACTAGAGAGAATCATTCTAAGTTGAATGTGGAGTGTTGGCAGTCCACGTTTTTCTGAGGAAGTGGATGCCCCACTCCAAGAAAAAGAGCAATTATGTTTTCTCATTTAAAACATTGTCCATGGGATGGGTATCTGGAAGTGAGGGACACAAATACATTCAGTCACATAAAAGAGAGCGTGTCCTGGAAAGCATAAGCGGAAAAGAGCTCAGTATGTAAACCAGTGGGGAAAGAGAACAGACAAGCAAGTTATGGCGGAAGACCCAAATGAGGCTGGAGAAAGAGAAAAGAGGAAAAGGAATACAGAGACTTTGACCTTTCACAAACACTGAATTTGGAAGGAGACACAAACAGGTTATGCCGGCATGCTGAGCAATGAGTTTCATTGTTAACTCGACTCTATGATCAAATTTGTTTTATCGGGATAACAGAATGGATAACTGCATTTTTTATAAATTTTGAGATTCTATTTCTGAAGGAAAGTATATTGAATGTCATGTTCTTTTTCATAATGTTTATGTAATTGATTAAATTGTTATTTTTTAAAATGGGGGCATGTGTTGTCTTATTCAATATCACTACTCAGTTCTCTGGTATTCCAACCATTAATTTCATATTTGACATTGTTATTTACTCAGTCTGGCCAGTAACACCACAGTCAATCACCTTCTAGATACCAATGACCACAAAAGTGCCATGTAACAAGTGGGGCATTCTCTCTCAATCAATTAGTGTCTTTTTCATCTCCTATGTGGGCCATTTACATGGTTTGGTCAAAGCAGTGAGTATGCATGTAGATAACCACTTCAGTCTTTTAGTCCTAGTCACCCTGACTTTTGATACATAAAATTAATCAGACTCTTCCCAAAGGCATGCTGATCAAATTGTTTGGTAACCACAGACAGTAGAGAACATAACCTTTTCCTAACAAAATAAAGAACAACCAGACTGACATCTGTAAAACAGGTGCAATATATTATTAAATGGTTATTGTATAAAAACCGTAAGAAGAAACATTAAGGTTGCCATGCATTACTAGAAGGTACAGCTTACATATATCTAGTCCAGGGGTCTCAAACTGATGGCCAATGTAATTGCTTCCTGCAGCCCGCAACGACATATGGAATTTGTTGTTGTTGTTATAGTTATATTTATTCCAAACGTCTGACATAATGTAGTTTTAAGTTCAGCTATGGCAACTATAAAATTAAAATTGTAAAAACAGCTCACTGGTTGAGGTTTTTGTGCTGACATTTGTGACTCTGACAAATGAAAGGATGATGCCAATTAATGCAGCAATATACTGATTAAAAACTACCAACACTTAATTATCATGTAAAAAATTCCAATTGCTACTACAGTAGCTTATCACTGGGAAAATATTTCAATATAAATTAAGGAAGTATCCATCACTTTTTATTGGTGTTTTCAAAACAGGTGAACTGGAAGATCCAAGCAGCACCTTTCCCTACTTGGATATACCAAAATAAATTCATAGTGCCATATGCATTTCATTTGTGTTTTTGATCTAAGTATTTTTTCTTCTCTTGCTGGGATTATACTATGCAAACATAAGAGCAACTCTTAAGTAACATCTAATTTTCATGCACAAAATTCATTGTCATATTCCAGAAAGTAACAACAATAACAATCTCCCAACTATAACAACAAATCATACTTTTACTACAATAAAATCTAGAATGGATTGATGCTTTTCTGAGAAGAATTTCAAGGAATTTAATACAATACCATTTTTTTTGCAAAGACTAAGTAGACTGGTATGTATACTACTATATTTTTTTAATGAGTATACACTGTTGTGGGTCATTTTGTTATTGTTCTTGTTGGGTTTGATGCCATTTTGCAACACACGATAGGCTATATATGGCGGCCAGTAATAATGGCGGAGGAAGAACCAGTGAAAACCTCGAAAAGAACCACCGACCCACGAGAAGCTATTGGCAAACTTTCTCACATACCTACATTGGCTGAATTCGAGACTCGGACCAGCGCAGACAGAGGTGAGATGGCAGTGATCCATAACGGAGAGCGCTCGGGGCCCCGGGTCATTTTTTAAAGAACATATTAAATAGTAATCTTTTCCGTTTTTGTGGGCTTTTACGTTAAGATAATGTAATTTTGTTTGCAAACATGTTAACATGGATGTGAGTTCAGGACAAAGGTATTCCCCTCCGAAAAACATGATCTACCTGCCCTTTTCTTAACAGCCTGCTAATATTTATGTAAACAGGCATGACCTTTTTCTGTTCCTTTTTCTAAATACAAATTTGATGGAAATTCTACTAAGATGACAGACGATTTCCCAAAAATGGTTAATTGCAACATAGCTCAAGAATGAAGGTATTTACATCATACATGTAATGTTGTTTAAATCAGAATTACTATTCCTATCTTAACATTTGTAGTGGAATAAGTCTTTTAGAAGTGTTAAATTATTATCTGAGGAGATTTATTTATTTTAATTACCACTTTTCATTGGAATTACGAAGTTTTCATTGACTTTAGGATAAAATCACTCTTTAAGGATTATTGTGAGTTAATTTAAGGGTATATTATAGGTTACATCAATTTGAAACAGCAAAACCATTTGTAAATTTAATACCATACACATATCAGATCATGCAAGATTGGAATTCATTTGGAACACCACATGAATTCATTTGGAACATTACACTTTTGGAAAGGTGATAGAACTTACAGGACTATTTGGGATTTAATTCACAATACTGCTAGGTTCCTTTTATTAAAAGGAAATAAATTATAGGTTGAATTTTACAAAACGTGATGATTTTTTATATTTTCTTTTACTTAGTTGAAGACCAAAAAGCTTAAACAAGACAACATGAAAAGTCTTTTAGTACAATCCTGATGACAATATAATCATCCATGCTTGGAGGGGTGTAGTGACTGCAACATTTTCAAGACAGCCAATGTAACATCAATATTGGATATACCAATGGCAACATTTCCACTTAAAAACAGTTAGGTATCCTAAGTCTGCTGGTGAAAACCCTATGTTGATATAAACATACATTTAGGAGGAGCAGAGATAACAACACTTTCAACATGGCCAGCATGGTGGTCATACTGTGAGTCATTTTACATTGTTTTCATTCAGGACTAACTAGACATCAAAAGAACTGTTCTGACGAATACCCATCTCAAAATTACTTTCTACTGACGAGTAGAGCAAGAATTTCCAAGAGACCATTGGGTCATCAGTTTAGCATAATTGTTAATTATGAACAAATAGACATCAAAACAAGTCTTTCAGTTAAAACACCATGCTAAAGTGACCATTAAATTGGGCACTGTGGTGGCCTGAGTGGCACCATTTGCATTAGACACCTTAAGTTTTTAGTAAAATCCACATGTTAATAACAAATTCATTTAGCACAAGAAGTGATGACAAAGTTCTCAAAATAGCCACTATGATAGCCATATTGAAGGAGTAATGATAAAAAGCTTATAAGATCGATCAAGGCCGTGACAACTATAATGGAACTCAGATCAACACCCTTTTCATTTAAGACTAACTAGACATTATCAGAAGTCTTTTAGTTAAAACATTATATCACCATCAAGTTAGAAGTAATGACAAGATTTTCAACTAGACGATACCTGTATGTTAAGACTTCTGGGGAAAACTCTGTTTTCATATTGGATGTCTGAGTAGCAGTGTTTTCATTTAGGACAAACTAGACCATGAGATGAATGTGTGTAAAAAAAAAGGTTCACTGCCATCATCAATGCAGTTTAGGAGACTTGACAACAAATTAGCATTAACAGACACATGGATGGATAACAAATGATTCATGCTAGACAATCATATAATCTCTTCTGTCCTATGACAAGTAAAGCTAATAACAACTTTTAATAGTGCCTAAAGTAGTGTAAACCATGCCATCCCACCCCCTATCACCCATATGAAATAAAGCAAATCTAAACAAAGGTTTAGCAGTATAGAAAATTTATGTGATCCACTGGTTTTCAATGAAGTAAATTAAATCTCCCATTCACTACTGAAAACTATCTTTTCTTTCTTACGATCTTTCTTCAGGTAATTTCCACTATCTGATTTGGAATCACCAATGTTTGATCATCAATTACAGATATAGATGGGGCTAGCTGGGCAATTGCATGCTTGTTCTGAAGGTGCAGTATTCCTTTTTCAGAATGATCATTCGTCATTTGTTTAATTTGAAAATATTCGTCACACGTTATTAGTTGATAATGGAAATCACTGAAATATATAATACACGATACCAGTGGACTGTGATTATGTCAGCGCAAATCCAAACACAAAGGCCATGTACCAGATGCATGGTCAAGTCAGGTACAACAGATACATGTAGTGGCCAAGTGAGCCAGTAATTATCCTGGATTGTATTAATTATCTCACATATAAGACAAGTTGTTGCTGTAGGGTTTAATGCCATTTTTCACCACACGATAGGCTAAACATGGCGACCAGCATTAATGGTAGAGGAAGAACCCGGGAAATACCCGGAAAGAACCACCGACCCTCGAGAAGTTAATGACAAGCTTTCTCACATACCCACGTTAGCCGAATTTGAGACTCGAACCTACACAGATAGAAATGAGATGGCAGTGATCCGTAACAGAGAGCGCTTTATACCAATCGGCCACTCGGTTATGGTGTTATTTGGAAGATGGGGGTTTTAGTATTTGGTGATAGGGTATTTAATTAACTGAGTACTTTTTAATGGATGTTAGGAAAAATTAAGCACATGAGACTGAATGCGTGACTTTTCTACTTGTTTTCTTCAGGTAAAACATTTAAATTTCAACCATCCTTGTTATTCTTTCATAAACAAAATAAATCGATCAATAAACTAATGCATAAACATATGGAGACACAAACAAGTAGAAACATGTAATGATTTGTAATTGTCATGGGCTGAAATCAATCATTTGGTTATCGTTCAAGTTAAAAGGCTATTTGTTAATATATAATTGCATATTTCTAAAAGCTTTTCAGGAATACTTCTTTTTGACATTCGACACAAAGTCATGTTCCGTTTGGCACGTGTTTCGTTTGAATATACTGAAGATCAAACTTATTTGAACTGTTATTGCTTTCATTTAGTGTCATACTACGTCCAACATCTCCGTCACAATTTACAATATTGGACTATACTAATTAAATTGATTTGTCAACTGTCTTTGGCACAAACACTTTTGTCGCGAAAAGTATTTGTACGTAAAAGTTCTGACATAAAACATGTTACGAAATGTTAATCAGTAACTGATATTGTATCCCGAAAATCATTGTCCGGAACCATTATTGTAAGATGACAAGCCGTGGGATATGATGCGAAGCACTTTTTAAAAATGTCAGTATTGTCTGCTTGTAAAAAAAATAAATAAAAAATAACTGCATTTCTATTTCATAGCAATATGCACAATTACGGTTCAACTTCACTATTCTGTCTTTCGATGTAAGCAAGGGAACTTCCAGCTTTATTTTTATTTTTGTGCTATAGGGCACTTGATTTCAAGTATAATCTATGTATCGTTTCGATAAAGTAAATGTTCTTATCGACAGTTAAATCAGATTATTATCTTGAATATACATGATGACTAATGTTGACAAAGGTTTGTTAGGGACTCAAAATGGCGGCGCAAGGTGCACGCACGTTGCATTGTGGGTTTGTGTGTACTCAATTGTGACGTCTGTGAAACCAATTTTTGTCAATCGTTCGATTTCGGTATGCGTTTTGCTTCAGTATTGGAAACAAAAATCTTAGGTGCGCAGAAATGCCCGACAGCAGTGTGTATATATTGTGTTGGTTAAAATAAAAGTTTAAAAGGGGATAACTTGTACTGGGGGAGGGAATTATGTCTTATCTCTTATTTTTCAGAGGCGGGAGGTGGGTGTTGTTCTGGGGTTATTTTATCTGTACCCGATATTCTTTATAGGTAATCGTCGTGCATTTCATGACGGGCGAAAACGACGTTATTCCAAATAGTCAGTCATTTAAAGGTAAACTACACTAAGCAACGATACGAGACACACACCCCACCCCTATAATAGTGTGGCATTGTGTAGTATCTCCAGCATCTAGATTGCATGTAGATTAAATCAAAAGCCAATCTTTAACCTACAATATGCACTATATCTAAGAATGATGCAAGTCACTGCGAGGTATTTTGGCCCTGTTTGCAACTGGAGTTATTGACGGAACAAACAAGCAACAGTCACATTCAGTCAAATTGCATGATCAACCAACCTCTTCTATACTTTGGAATATTCTTCCTACTGGCTACACTGCTAGATCCCTGTTACATCTACAAATCCCTGCATTACATTTGCAGTAATTACAATGCGCTTTGTGTAAGGCAACTGCAAACCCGCGATTATTTTTGAAAATAGGCCAGTATATAAGCATGCGCATTACGCTCGAAGGTATCACTTCGAAGTTAAACCTAGAAGTGGGCAAAATATTTAGATAATATGCGGGTCTATGGTATTTCATTATATATGATAACGTGGTGATATGTAAAACGATGTTTGATCAAAAGTAAACTTAAAATATATCTTAGTGATATAAACATACACGCTACCAACAAAGATATACGTAATATACATGATGTCGCCAAAAGGTAGCACCGCCTATATATATATATATATATATATATATATATATATATATATATATATATATATATATATATATATATATATATATATATATATATATATATATATATATACAAAATTTAAAATTGAAATATCTAAGCATCCGTTTAAATAAAGTTGACATAAAAGTAAGTTTTAAACTTATCACTATCTCATTTATTTATATCAAGTGACCAATACAGTTTTATTTTCACAGAAACAGTTGAAAATACTGTCTGACGTTTGGGTGACACTAGATATATCCTTTAGGCGACAGCGATCGCCTAAAGGTTGCGCGTACGTTGACCAAAGGTCTCATTTTGGCTAATATATATATATATATATATATATATATATATATATATATATATATATATATATATATATATATATATATATATATATATATATATATATATATATATATATATATATATATATATATATATATATTTTTATATATATATATATATATATATATTTATATATATATATATATATATATATATATATATATATATATATATATATATATATATATATCTATATATATCTATATATATATATATATATATATATATATATATATATATATATTATATATATATATATATATATCTATATATATATATATATATATATATATATATATATATATATATATATATATATATATATATATATATATATATATATATATATATATATATATATATATATATATATATATATATATAAGTGAGACCTATAAGTTGCACTAAACGACAACTGCTTGAAATGTCATAACACGACATGGACCAGCTTGGACAATATGCATGACGACATCACTATTATAAGTAACAAAATGCTATAGATCATGCTCCCTTATTTCATCTAAGAACGACCAAGACATTGCGTACCGTACCATTACAGTGCATGAACCCTTAGGTTATACAACAATTTAATGATGATGGGATGTTCTTTGATGTTATATATTGTATAAAGAAGTCTACAATATTATAATAATTAGGCTTAAAGGGTTCAAGCATTCGAAACACAAATGTTAATTAGAAACACTGTTCATAGGCTTGTGTCTGAGAATACAGTGATATAAAGCATTAAAGATCGGGAAATAAATGAACACAACTCTTTGTTGAATGTGACACGTTACTAATCTACGCTATTAATATAAGTATCATGAAATAGTGAAAGGAAGATGTTTTGTAAATTTCAAAAACTAATTTCTTTCTCTAGAATATCAAGTTAAGACAAAAAATAACTTACTGTATTGCGAGTTAAATTTCAATATAATCTTAGAATTACTGACCAATGTCCAGATAATATAATTTCGGAATAACCTTTGTTTGAAGTCCAATTTAATTCCAATGCTGAAGGTTTTGATGTGCCTGTGGTGCCCTGTATAGTTTCGCTATACCTACAGTGTATTGTTGAAACTCGGTAATATAATTCCAGGTTTGTATTCACTTTTAATGTATATGAATGTCTCTGTTCGAAAATATTATGTGTAATTGTGTATTCTGTATTTCCAGAGAAATAATCATCGAATCATATTCCAGCCCATCTAAGCTTCTGTACACATAATATATAACCTGGATTATATCAGCTACGAGAGGTAAATTGTAGTGGAATTCCAATAACTTAGACCCAAACACAAATAAACATGTTCACTTCTATTAATAATGATCCTGATATTAAATCCATAAACATAGAGAATATTTTAGTAATGTTTTAGATGTTTACTGAATAATTTAATATTAATCAAAAATATACTTGATTAATTCGTATTCGGGTCGAGGATTTGGTTGTAAATGAAGTGTACGAATACCACTTTCAAAAAGTGACCGTAAGCTACGTTTTGAATTGTGGGAACGCAGGCCATTTTCATATCGTTTGCTGTGTCATATGATTATAACATCATATGTTAGAAGCATGTGTTCTATATGGAGGTGATGTAATTTGAGAAATAGAGTATACATACAATTTTAAGGAACGTTTGATCGATATTTCTATAATGTAAACGTTGTTTAAATTCACGTTTCATAGTTACATGTCCTACTTTCCACTATGGAAATAGAAATAGGATACTGAAGCTAACATACAATCTTGTCATTCGTTGCTCAGAAGGCACTTAGCGAGGTCGTGTAGAAACTTGCTCGACTATCAGATTAGGCAGCGGCATTGATTTTATTCTGTTCTGTATTAAACAAGAGATAAAAACAATAGACAACAAACATTATGGGAAGTAAACAAAGAACAACAGACATTCATATCATCTCCAATAAAGCCTTGGAAAAATGTCATGTTTTGTATATTTGTATTGTTAACATTATCGATCAATTATCAAATAAGGTACCGTTTCTAATTTATGTCATGTAAAAATAAAATTGGCATTAACGAGACCCTCTTCTCTTCTGGCCAAAAAACAGGTCCTCTAATTCGCTAGATAACTTTTAGGTCATGCGCTTTAAAGAAAATATATAAACAGATCGAAAATGGATCATTATCTAACATATACAATGGTATTGTTTAATAGTATAACCAGGAAAAATTTATAATCAGGTTGAACTGTTAGCAGACTAAACACCATCGTATAAGAATGTATAAAAGCTATTTAATAAAGATATTCCTTTAGTATTTATATTCATTTGACATTTATATAAATAGTTGTGTAACAGAACGAAGGAAAACCAGTCATCGTAAAAAGACAAATTAGAAATAACAATTGTGCCATCTATTACAAGGGATTTAGACAATAAATAAGAAATGTTGGCCCGGGAAAATATATGTAACTGTTCTTTTGCTTTGTTATACTCATTTGTAAGTGAATAATTAAGTGTGTTAGGGTACGCTGGATCATACTCAAATGGCATGTACTTCAGACTAACAACTCTTACCCACGTCACTGATTTGCTATGTATTTTATGTTAAAAGTCCAAGTCTGCCTTGTGTTTGTTTTATGCAGTATAACTAACTGTACACAACCGGATAGGACCAATTTGCTAAGTATTATCGGCTAGCTAGATGTGATTTGCTATTTATTCAGGCTCCATGAATGAGCTTCTTGCATAACGCATGCTCAATAATGGGAAGAGAATTTATTTTGTGCACCTATAAGCTAACGGGGAATTTAGTTATACTACGTACATGTATACATACATACATACATACATACATACATACATACATACATACATACATGCATGCATACATACATAAGAGTCATCTATTAGTGTAATTTTGTAGTATCATTTTTCTACTCAAGTATGGCTATCTTGATTGGTATATAATTATTTATATTTTAGTGTTAGTCTGAAGTGATTATTCTCCTCAATTATGGACTTGCTCATTGGTAAGTAAGTTTCGGTATGTTGTCACCTTTGTAGAAATGAAGTAATCATTAGGGTTATACAAATTTGTTACAGTCATACAAATGAAGAACCTTACAGAAAAGCCAAATAAATTCAAAAACTTGTATCCCTAGTGTTTTCTAATATAAAATTTGAATGTATGACGCTGTATCGCTCGAAATAAGAATGGAAAGTTTACCGGATATTACCATCTCATTTTGTTCTGTACACAGTTTTATTTTGCTATGAAAGTATTTATCTTTATTGTTTTGTAATGCTACAATTATCTAGAAAATCAACTAGTCTATATGTTTCAAAGCGTTTATTATACAGTAATGCCACTATTTACGTAGCATGATTATGGGGTTCTACACACGTGTGATTTATGAGGTTAATACTACTCCATTTCATTTGCACATTCCTAAATTGCTTTTGCCGATTTTGTAATTAGCCTTAAATCAATAGCATTGATAAAATATTCACTGTACAATAAAACGTTGTAGAAACTAGCATATATGATAAGGCTTCAAATTCTGAAATTATATTCCATGCATTTCAGAAAATCACAATGTAATTTCCCAGATTTGTACAACTTAAATTCATTATCTTGATTCTTTACATCATCATCATCATCATCATCATCATCATCATCATCATCAACGCAAGTAAAATCAAAATGTGAATATATGTATATATATATATATATATATATATATATATATATATATATATATATGCACCCGTTCTGTTAAAGCTTGTTTATGTATATCATATATGACCAAAATATAACTCTTCGTTCGTATACGGTCGTCCACACTTGCGTAGGCGATCAATACAAATGGAAGCCTTATTTAGTATTATATCAATAAACAAGACCATTTAGATAGCAATATTACCGTGGGTGCAGACTGTGCCATTAGTTGTGCAAAGGCATTATCGTATATTTTTTGAATACCTATATTCAACTTCGCATACATTAATAAAATCGTTGAAGAGATTGTATCGCATGCGTGCGGTATGTCTCAAAACTGTTCCAAGTGTCAACGATGACCAACTGAGATTTATTTGTTTAATCGTGTGTTAGTGACCCGGCAAGAATAATTCAAGTTGAGAAGGAATTTTGCCTGATGAGGTATTTGACCTGATTCTGCTAAGGTTTCCACTGATTTAATAGTGCTGCTATCATTCACCACATGATCAATAACAAACTGTGCAACAACGCCAGAAGCGGATTTGTCGTGAGCCTATCATTCCCGAGTATATCATCGATATGCAATAAAATGTAATTCAGATTGTTATTCCTGCAATACAAGGCGGCGATCGATTGGATCAGCATACGATAGTTATCAACGCACATGCCACCCAAACCCAGCTCCGATTCGAATGCTATTGATTTTACGGAATTGTTACATAAACATGAGACAATGTCATAATGTTTATCAACGTTTGGAGTATTTTTGTATCGCTCGATCATATAAACAATACTGCAAAAGAAGACATTATCGTGCTACAATTAAGTCATGCGAGTGGAGCGTTAGTGACGAGCAACTTAATCAAGAAAGCATAAGACCCATAGAATTGCAGGATGAAGTCAATACAATGAAATTGTCATAACTGGGTACCATATTTTTCAGTCTATACCGTGACCGTCTTGTACGTACTAGCATCCACCTTATTTTGGCTTCCATGTCCGCGTAGGTACGTGTTTCCAACAACCGACACCCAGTTTTGGCAAGACTGTAAGTTTTGCTGTGACTACCAGAATGGTGCAAACAAATCACTTTCAGCTCGATAGCATTGGGACTATGTCCACAACACCGACGCTGATGCTTGAAAAAAGAGGCTCGCATCGGTAAATTTCACTGGAGTACGTAAATACCTTAATCGTTTGTCAGTTGGAAGGACAGGCTACAATTGCTTTTTATTTTAGCGAATTTGAAAGAACGACTGCATGCTTTGACGCTGACCTTATTCGACATGTTCTACAACTTTACAGTAGACATCGTGTACTACCAATACCATGTCAACGTTGCTGTCCTACACTGATGCTCATATTCTAATCCGAACAAAGTGATCAACGTCAAAGTCTATAAATAAACAATGACGTGAACAAGACAGGTCCCAATTTAGCCACACTTCTACATCATTTTTGTTTCTGAACTAAGAGCATTGTATGAGCAAGCCTCGAGAGGTGAGGATGGTCGACTGATCTACCTAACTCTGTTTTTCTTCACATTTGAAAAATGGTTCACACTCGTCTAACCGGGACAAACCCAGGCCCTCGAGGCTGCAAACAGCTTATGCATGTCTAACTAAAGTAAATGCCGTTTCCTAATATGTCACTGATGTATGTATGTATGTATGTATGTATGTATGTATTTATGTATGTATGTATGTATGTATGTATGTATGTATGTATGTATGTATGTATGTATGTATGTATGTGTGTGTATGCATGAATGTATATATGCATGTATGTATTCATGCATGCATGCATGTATGTATATATGCATACATATATGTATTTATACATGAATATGTACTTACCTACGTACTTACGTACCGATGCAAACAGGCACGCATGTATCTGCGTATTGACCCAAATATTTATCAAGGCGCAAAACACAAAATAGGTTCCCAACGTACCGAATATATGAGTCAGAGGAAGGAACAACTTAATCCACAAAACAAACATTACACACAAGTGCTAAGAGAGGCACATGACTCCTACATAGTTCAATGGCAGTAGTAAATCTAAAAGATATACAACAATGAAAAGAAGAAAACAAAAATACTAGCTAAATAAAGTCGCATACAAAAAAATCACAAAATGGGTTTTCATGACTTTCATACAGAGAACCCCAAAGTATTGTTTGAAAAAGTTGCCATTTGCCTTTTGAAGAACACCTTGTATAGAACAGATCCTTGAACATTAAATTATAGCAGTTTTCGCCGAAAAATTTGGTGTGAAATTACGTTTCATGTCTCCATGATGATCTGTAACCCATAATGGTTTTCCTTTAAATAAATAGACCGCTCTGGTAACCTATGTGGACAGAGAGTACGCCCTTGACGCGGGAGGTCGCGGATTCGATCCCCGGCCTTGTCATACCAAAGACTTTTAATAATGGTACAAACAGTTATATGGCTTGGTGCTCAGCATTAATAGGTCAGTGTTATGATTTATTGGCTTGGTGTCACGACATCACTATAACCTTCAACAATGTAGACATCTTTGTGATGCGACTGAACAATATTAAAAGCTACATTAAAAATCCAAAGTACACACACACACACTTATCACCGATGCGAGAAGTACTCCCAAAACCATACCCTCGTTGTCACCAATAGACATAAGGAAATGTTGAAAGTAAAACAGCGAATTAGAAGCAGAGAGAGAGAGAAAGAGAGAGAGAGAGAGAGAGAGAGAGAGAGAGAGAGAGAACATTCGGTGGATGTGGGGGCAAATTTAAAACAAAATAACCAATCAGTAAAGTTATGTAGATATAATTGACGTTCTACTTGAATTATTATTTGCATGTGCATTTTATTTTTACTGAAGAAAGCAATAAACTCAGGAAAATATTATGTTCCACTGTTTCGCTAGTCCATGATCAAAATCACCAGAGTATAGTCTACTTACAGTTGTTTCATGATACACTATATTATAATGTGTCCTATTTGTCTTCATTTTAAATAAACGTATTTGACACGTACTAATAATCCTTACCATAGCACAATTTTGAATTATATGTTTAACGAATCGTTAGGAAATTATATGTGTGGTGCTAATCGCATTATAATGTGAGGTTGTTATAGTTTGACGCCTGGATATTTTGCCTTATATCAAAAATATACATTACATTTGTTATAGTTTCATTATGTTTTCCAATTTTGGGCCAATTTTCAAAACTGTCCAAATAATAAAGTTGTAAAATCACATAAAACGCCATATAGGAGGCAGTGTCGTCTCGATTCTCATGATTCGACGGTTGAAATAACGATGCTACTGGTCATTCTAGCTTTAGTCAACACCAATATGGTCTAGCACTTTAGCAGCTTGCGCGAAGACATTTTCCCCAGGACCAAGTCTGTCTATGGCATTATTCAATCTTGGTAGACATCTACAAGCAGTAGGACTAACGCTGACACAGTCTCCGTTCGAGCTGGAACATCCCTCCGGGCCAGGGGTACTAATACATCTACGCCATACCCGCTTGCATCTGGTGGCCTGGCTGCTCACAGTGCACTGGTACATCATGATTCCCATTACGAGAATATACACGAGTTGCCTCTGCATGATGTCACGTGATATCTGAAATACCAAGTGTATAACTACAATTATTTCATCTGTATAGCCTGTTTCCCAGCCTCATCAGAAATGTTGCACTTAATTTACTAAAATAGCTGATACTGAAACTGTGTTTCAAGGCAATCCCTATTTCACACACTAGTATTATTAATATTAGCGGTAATGATAGTAGTAGTCATAGCAGCAGTTCAAGTGAATATAGCAGTGATATCTAACCTAGTAGTAGTAATATTAACATAAAAAATAGTGGTAGTAACAGCAGCAGCAGAACAAATAGAAGCAGCCATGTCATCATCAATATATGGTGCCCGTCTCTGTATAATTGTTGTACTGCACGTAACTAAATAACTAGAGACACAATCCGAATTTATGTCATATATGACATGACATGTTTCAAACTATAGTAGTAATATTTGTAGTATCGTTAACGGCATTATAAGTGCAACGTAGCCTTGAGATCAGTAGTAGCAGTAGCAGTTAGGTACGTGTTGTACGTGTACGTGATGGCAATATAAGTATGTGTATGTGGTTTGGGATTTTTTCTTAGTTTTAACATTTTTATTCATCTGCTGCTTATAGTCATGTCTCGCACTGGGTTATAAATCAGCAAACATGTAGCATCATGTCAAACCCAGTCAATTTATCCTGACTCCAGGCCGACCAGGCATAACCTTAACGTTTGTATGCTGAAGTGAGTCAGCTGCTATTACCATTTATAAGTCTCTGCAGGGGTGGATCGAACCTGACGCTTCAACTAGTTTGTAAAATGGAATTCGGGTAGTGGTACAATTATTATTACTAGTAACAGTAGTAATAATAGTATTATACTTGCTGCAAGTCTGCTACTGTGTTAAATAGCGACACAAAACTAGCTTTTTGAAGCAGTGTCATGTTAAACAGCACACCGGTATAACATTAGCAGTAGTTGTAGTATTAGTAACTTCAGCACTGCACAATGAACGCGTGTTTACGGGTTACTTGCAGTTTTGTATCCTATATCTCCGAAATATTGACTATGTGCTTTCTGCAGCCCCACTCCCATGTCATTAACGTCTCGGTTGGCTCTAGCAATATCCAAAGTCACAAGAAGTGATACAGTTGTAAGATGACAAAACATATCCATTTTAAAGCAATGCATCTCGCATTGTCAGGTTTGTTAAAGTCGGCTGGATTGAAATGCAAAGCTTTTGAAGGCCGTTAGTTTAAGGTATTATCAAGGTTAAAGTAACCCTTGAGGCGAGAAAGATACATTTATTTTAAGGTTCAAAAAATTCATAAACAAACTAAATTAATATAAATACACAGTTTGTAGTTTGCGTAATAATTTGATATCTTGAAAATGAAATTAATTTACAAAACTTATACTTCTCATCCACGTAGATAATTATTGTATACTAAACTTAAATGGGGGCACGATTATAAACGGACAATTTCAAGTGTGGCTAAATTCTGGTTAACCATATTTTCAAACATGTTACATTTTCCATGAGAATTCTGACCACGCGATTTTTGAGCTAACGTCCTATGTTAGAGTGTTTTTAGAATATATTCCGAGTCATAATTTGTGTTTCCTTTTCAGTCTGAGTTAGTAATTTTATTAAAGGCTATTGCAGGAATGTAAACCAAAATTAACATGAAAGATCATTCTCAGTTAACGAGTGTATCATGCAGGGGTATATGCACGCTTCAGTGTAGTTACAACACTTCAGTGCCACGCGCAATGGTACCATGATTATTATGATTCAGTCAAGCCTTGAAAGTTTTATCAGTTTTGTACCTGAATTCGTAGTGAAGAAAGCAAGGTAGTATATTTGATGTCATTTTAATGCACATAAGATTGAAAACGTAAGAAATGTATAAGACGTCTCTAAGAATATTCAAATCTGTTTCAGTTGAATATAAGCACTGACTCGGACGTGTGCATTTCAACTATAACATTTTAAAGTGCGATCATGGTTAACATGATTGTTCGAAACCTGTAACTCCTTTGCTTGTCCATTGAGAGGAACAACACATAAAGGGATTGCCCGGATTAATAAGAATAACGCGTGCTCTTTGTAAACAACATAGCTCAGTCAATGGATATAATACTACAATCAGGTGCCATAAGACAGGTGGCAGCTAATGGATGTTTCACACTTAAGTGGTAAATTCGGCACTGTGGTTATTTCTGATATATTGAAGTGCAGAACGAAACAGTTGTTAATACCTTGAAATATAAAATATGTTGCAGTTCACCCAAATTGGAATTAACTCAAAGCTGTTTATCACAGTCTGATCATTGTTTTGTTGAAACATAAAAGGCACGGCCAAGCAAGCCACATCAATCGGAGAATACAGTGGAAAAAGCTGTAAAAATATTTAACCGCTATATTAGAATCGTTGGGACTAACTTGTTGGACCCAAACACAGCGAGTTCTAACCCTTCCGCCAACTATAGTCGCAACGCCCTCTCGGTTGCCGTATATCGATCTTTCTCCACCTTCGCTTTTATCCAATGCAATAGTTTGTCCCAAATGTTCAGAGGACAGTGCTACACAATTTCAATATTCCGCCACCGTAGAAGTTCTACCATTTCGCTACTAGGGATAAAGACAAATCCACGTTGGAAAACACATCGAATAACACGATTTCAATATTTAAGACAATATTGATATATCTCCCTGAAAAAATGTAGTTTCTTAACTCCAAGTCATTAGGAATAACTTATCAGACGAGTACTGAAGACCTCAATCTCCTATAGCAATATACATAAATTCGTGGTTGATCTGCTTTTTCAGTAGATACATCGCTGCATTTATATTCGTTAGTATTGACCAAAATATTAAACAGCAAATTAAAGAATGTTAAGAGTATACTGAGGCAGTGGAATACTTACATAATGGACCAGATGTAGTACAAAAAGACGCAAAAACTTTTTCTTGTCACGTTTAGATAGTTCTCATAGAAGTAAACTTAGTTTATCATTTTATTGAATTTATATGTGCCAGCAGATATGGTGACATTGCAGGCACATACTGCATGAGTGTAGGTAGTTAATGTAGTGTCTCAATATTGGTCGTGGAAAAAGCAGTACATTCTGCTGTTTTGATCGCTTGGAAATTGGCAACGTGTTTATATTTTTACCTAAATCAAAACAGTAGGAAAGGAGGAATTAACAAAAAAAACCTACCATGCACATACAGAGATAAAGAGAGACATATATATATATATATATATATATATATATATATATATATATATATATATATATATATATATATATATATATATATAAAGAGAGAGAGTGATAGAGAGACAAAGACAGAATAACATGTATTGAAAGCGTGTGTGTGTGTGTGTGTGTATGAGAGACAGAGAGATGAGAGATGACGTGTTTTACTTCAAGACTACCTGAATATCCAGCACAATCTTGTATGGTAAAACGTACGTCTATTCCTTATTAAGAATGACTAATGTCACGTCTAGTAATTGCGAACACAACAGTGATCTGATGTAACCAGATTCAATCTCTATGTACACTGTAAATGTATTGCAAGGTTTGATCATTATATGCCACTTAAACACCACTTAGAAGAAAGGAAATCCGTCATGGATTTGGCGTCAGTTACACTACCGTATGTTCGCCCTAAGACTGTGAAACTACCAGTACTCAGTGTGTGTGTGTGTGTGTGTGTGTGTGTCTTGTGTCCAGTAGCTATCAATATTTCTAGTCATGTCGTCTGCGAAACAAAGAGCCTGTAAGGTACAATAAGCCACACAAGGCACAATTAAGTAGTATGTTATCTTTAGAACTGCTAATCCTCGCTGAAGTTTAATGTAGTTTGTGCTGCTCATATATTAGACGCCTTTTATGGTTCCCTTGTTTGACTCTCAAAATATCATTGGTGTAGAATTAAAACCAATGGATTTAACAATATTATGCCCACCGATTTAAGTAAACGATATGAGGAAAATGATATCGTTTAAAACGGGAACGTATGCTAACATTTATCGAAAACAAGTCGTTAACGCGAATTATAAATAAACAAGATTAACTAATGGATCGCTCACCATGGATTGTCAGTTGTTTATATATTAAACACAGCTAATTGACAATGCTGCATCTTCTGCGAACGGTATCAAACTGTGACGTATGCAATGATGATTGCATTTTGATTATTCGCGAAGGGTAAATATAGGATGGAATGTGTAAAAATAAAATAGGTATGTGGGTGTGATTTTCACTCAAATGGTGATACTAAATACATTTTGGATTTCCACTTCAATAGCTATACTGATATAAACACAAAACTGGAATATTACTCGCGGTATCCAGTCGACGACCCACATTATATTTAGGTCGTTCGCTCTGTCTGATGATCAGTGACAACGCATGTTCTGCCCCTCGCAGTCTGACGAATATTACATCAAGAACCCTTTTGTTCGCTGCAGACCTGTTGTTCCCCGAACATTTGTTCCATCACCACGATAAAACCGCTATCTTCCTCCAAGTCATCTTGACCACAGAACGAGGAACACATGTTGTACAAAACTCCACCGAGGGCTAAGATTCAACATAAAATAATTAAAATCGAAATTCGCACCTGCAAAAAGTGACATCTACAAATCGAGAAAGCTGAAAATATAATGACCAAAGCAGTGTAGGATTTAAGACACGGTCACGTACAAATTCAATGATAAACGTTACGCATGCGCGCACGTGACGTTGCTTGTTACTATAAATCATTTCATAATAACTACTGTACAAGAGTATTATTATTAAACTAGGCTCGTATAATAATCTGCATCTGAGAAGAATAATCTTTCAGAACTATAACTTGAACATTTTCTCATTGGTTGATACATTTGACATTGAAACGAATCTAATTTGTATGTTGTTCTATAGGATGGTAATCTTGAAACAGACTATAGCATATCAAATAAAATTACGTTATATTGCATAAGACGAACGGTAGGGAAAACATAGAATAAATACTAAAACATCCGAAGTATCAAATAATTATATCACTTGAATCTGATAGCAAAGATATAATGCAATTTATATTTATCATACCAATAAAACTGAATATTGCTCTCAGAAAGTGGACTGATTCCTAGCAATAATTGGGGGCTGTTGTGATGTTACTGTCTTACTAAGGTCTATAAGAACTCTGGGCATAGTGCAATCTACGGTCAGGTAATGTAAGGCTATCGTTTTCTCATTGCAAAAACCGTTCTTACATAGCATAGGATGAACAAAACTCAGTATTTTGAATGAATTTAAAATGTAAATAAACCATTCTCGGGGATTGCTGTACGCAGAAAAGTATCAAAGGCATGAACATTTAGTAAACACGATTCCTTGACAACGCCATACCGAAATAATGTAGGGGACATCTTCGAAAAAGACACGCATGAACAATCTGATTAATATTAAAAAAATCATCTGTAAATCTTCGAATATAACTTTTCAAAATGTGTACACTTGGAAAGCTGTACATATATAACGCCAACAAATAATGTCTTCATAGTAGAAGCCTGAAATATTTTATCTCAGTAGAGGAATTATTTCATTCCAGTTTCAAGCAGGTTGATACAAATTCAGAATTATTTATTCCAGATATATTTTCTAAAGAATGAGCTTAATCAAATTTGACAACAATTCGTCTGACATTATGTTCATACCTTAAGAGAAAATAAAAAGAGGGGTAGCGGAGAACATTCAAAAATACGTGTCCTTTGTTTCTATGAACTTCTGTTTTCTATTATCTGTATGTAGAACAACATGATGAAATTATATATCGCCCTATTGGCTTGATGCGTAGGATTATCTTTTCATGTAACTAATGCAGGAATTTCAACATTTAATTAAACAGCGTCCGCCTCTGAAGCGGGATGTAGTGGGTTCAAACACATACACACACACGCACACAATCACACACGCACACACACACACACACACACACACACACACAAAGAACTTTCGTGAATTATTGATATCGTCGATTATAAACTTTGGAAACGTTCACTACGAAATGCAGACAAAATATATGAAACTATCATAATGTTTGTTTATAGCTGTTATGCAAATTGTAGTGGTGTTAAGAATACTTTAAACACCGTATGGCACATATAATGGCAACACAATGTGTCCTAATAAGTTTTCAAATGTACACACATATGAAGGCAACACAGGGCAAACATAAAACCAAGTACCACTGAATTAAGAGTCTAACAAATGAGTTACTTACTCCGCTTACATGGAGTGCATTTTGTTGCAGAATTACTTAGGATGATTCCATCAAAGATGCAAGCAAGGTGATGCAAACTGAAAGTGCATGTTGCACATATGTTCATTCTTTACCGAAAAGGTAAATTCTAATTAGGACCAATTTAACTTCAAATTATGTCATTACGGCATACAACTTTTAACATATACTATACAAAAGTACAGAAAATCAAATATCTTTACCGTATGGAAATGGATATAGGCGAAGGTAAAAAAATATAACTGCTGAATAAATATTGCTAACTCGGATAGAAGATCTACTTCTTAGGATTTATGATAGATCAAATCTCCATGGTTGTGCCTTCTCGAGTATAGAGGACATCGTACAGATATTTATTTGCAATATATACATTCGTTACAATGACTTTATATATTGTTACGTAAATTTGATATAATTAATATTTGATTTAATTTAATTGTTTCTAAGTTTTATTTTATTTTTTTAAATTTCGTTACATAGCAAACTAATCTAGTCTAGTTTACTA